>JAWZYV010012494.1:0-237005 GCA_038373885.1 Cheiracanthium punctorium
GGGCTGAAGCACACTTTTGTTACGCACTATACTACGTATTTAAAATCTCGTAGTATTTAACATACACACACACATATACACAGGGTATTCAGTGCTAGCGGTGCACAATGGCTATTTCCTAAACTGTTAGTCAGAGATACATTGTTCCAGTTGCAAAAATGCTTTAAATTGCATAATCTATTCTTTCAGGAACAATCGACGTCAACAAATCAATTCCTATAAAAAGTACGAAATTTAAATTTTTGTGCGGTCCCCTGTCCTATCAGTTTTATTTAAAATATTTTTACTTGGTCAATTGCACGCATAATAAAAAATAAAAAAATTAAAAATCGCCCTTTTACGACCAAAATTCACCTAGTTACAGCTGCTTAAAGTTAGAGCCCTTTTCGAGATGCGAAATAAGGGAAGTATACAAAATGAATTTGAGAAAAATTAATGTACAGCTGCGGAAAAAAAAGTCCCACTTGCTCTTTATTTCGCCGTCGTTCGTCGTACAGCAAAGTTATATATACCATTCGTTTGCAAATAACGCATACTTTAATTTACTATTAATTTAATTTGCATAAGGGGCCGTCTTCATATTTAATTCTGCATCAACTTCGTATTTCTCAATGGCAACACCGTATTTTGACTTTATTAAACGATAGAAAACCTTGAAATTACCCTAAATATATATTTTCATCAATTTTCTACGATAATTTTCGGAGATATTGCGAATTAATTTTTGCGCGTTTTTAAGGGACTTTCTGCAAATTGAAAAAGGCTATTTGTAGGTTCCGAGCTTTTCGCCTTTCATTCATTTCACTCGCTAGAGTTAAAAGAAATAAATATTATTTTCAAGGAAAATATTGTTTCCATCTGCCAAAGTTTTTTGTATTGAGAATATCAAGGGTAGAAATTAGAATATTTAGTCTGTGGTCCAAATGACCCGTGAGTTCATAACTTTCTTGGTCCGTACACATGATTTAAGGGGAAAATGCAAAACGACTGCTCACGATTTTGAAAATCTTTCAAATTTTGAAATCATTATTCAGTATTTTCCTTGATGTTTCTCTTAGACAGCTGAAATTTTCGCAGGAGTTAGAGGCTGCTCTCTGCTCTTCTGACTACAAGCATGGATATTACTCAGCTATGGTCGAACTTGAAGAATGGTTTCATGATTGAAAATTTATTTGTTTAAATTTCCTGTAAAAAACGCAATTACTTTTTTGCTAACCCAATATTATCACTGTGTTTGTTATTTCACTTTCTTCATTTAATACTATCGTCTGCAATGTGCAATATTCTTAAGACTTTTGGCGGTATTTTAATTTATAGTCAGATGAAAATTTCGACAGAAAAACGTGATTTTGAATGTTTGATAAAGTATTAAATGTGTCGAAGAAAGTTGTTGTTTGGAATGTTGAAGAAAGTCCTAAGACCTAATGTTTCCGATATTAAAAAGGTCACATTCATATCTGGAAAGTTGAGGATGTTAGTTTTTCAGAAATAGGATGCTGTATTGGAAGACATACATCTACTGAATCTAATTCTATAGCTGGAAAATATTTTATTTGTGGGAATATCATAGCTGCCAACTCTTCCGGCTTTTCCCGGAAGATTTTTCGCCACTATCTTCAAACAGCTTTATTTTACAATAAAATTTTGGACTTATTTTAAGCTCAAATTCGTAAGTAAAAATTAGTGGTGGAAAATCTTCCGGAAAAACCGGAAGAGTTGGCAGCTATGGAATATGGTAGAAGACGCAACAATAGACGCTTTATAGAATCACTATCAAACTGCAAAATCCTCTAATTTTATTGCTTCAAAATTTGATATTTTTTAATACCGGTATCTTTTACTGTGTTTTTGCACAAAATAAATCTAATTTACGCTTATTTTATGCAATTTTCAAAAAATTGTCACTTAATAAATTTATATAGGGTCCCTTAACTCGTGAATATAACATATTTTATTTAATATAAATTAAACTACGGAACGTAAAAATTTGAAATTTTGCACAGCCATATAATATTACTTTCTGCATCTATTTCCATCGAAATTTGACTAGGTCACTATTCATAATTTTTTTTAATATTAATTTAATAATTCATAATTAATATTAATGTTTTATTAAAAATCATAATAACATTAAATTATGTTTGGGTCGTTTAGTTCTAATAGTACGAATAAAAATCAGCTTCTTATTATCAATATTATATGAGATATGAATTGAAGTATGAAAAAATATTTTAACATATGGGGAGGGGGATTTTGGGTGCTCATAACTCACCCAATTTGAGTTTAAATATCTTGAAAATGGGAATGCGGAGTTAAAATGAGGTAAATTTTTGAAATATGAAGTGAAATCTAGGGGTTACTATTGAGAAAAAAAAGTTGGTGCGAATTTTAATATGTAGATGGCCCCTTATGCAATTTTTATGCATAGCAAATGAAAGTGTACGTCAATCGTAAACGATTGGTATATGTAACTTTGCTGTACGACGAACGACGGCCGAAGAAAGTACAAGTTGGACTTTTTTTTCCGCAGCTGTACATGGTTTTGAAATTTGTAATATTTATTAGCAATTTCATCAACTATTTTACGATAGTAGATTGCAATAAAGATTAACGTTTAACTGTATGTGTATCCAATAAATTAACATAAAAATATAGCTCATACTGAAAATAGAATTTTTTAAAACAGCTTTTTAAATGAACTGGTGTTAAATAATTAAAAAAAAAAGAGAATAAAACACTTCATTAAACACTGAATCAGAAAATGAAAGATTTTAAAGTACTATTACAGGGTGAATCTAAACTCTTGGGCAAAACTTTAAGGGGTGACCCTAGTAGCACAATTAGTCCAAAAGACGTTTAAAACACGTTTTTTAACGTCAAAAAACGTGTTTCCAACGTAATTTGAACGTTTTTTGAACTAGCTGTGCTACTAGGGGATAGGGCACATAATAAAGAATCAGAATCACAAAGCAATGTGGGGTCAAAAACGCAGACCTGGGCCTGTTTCTCTCCGCTCAGAATTCTAAAGCGATCACCTTCATAAAGCCTAAAACCTTAAAGAGGCACCCCGTCATAAGAATAGGTAGAGCAAGCGCCAAGCATGTTTTCTCCCTCAAAATCCTAGGCCTCACAATAGACAAACAATTGTCCTGGCTCTGACACCTTCAAGACCTACGACTAAGATTTTTTAGATTTCAGCAAGGCACGGCGAAAGTAGCAGGGAAAACATGTTGCACCATATACCAGCTTCAAAAGACCTGGTACCTCACGCTACTTCTTCGACAAGCCCTTTATGCAACAGGCGTCTGGAGAACCTCGTTGACAAAGCTAGCAAAACAAAAAATTGAATCCATTCACAGAATTTCCCTCCTCTCCATCACCAGAGCTAACCGTACAGCCCCCGCAGAAGCTCTCTGTGTGGTATCAGGCATTCCACCACTACTCCTTGAAATTGAAGCTGAGGCCACCAAAAGATCCCTACTAGCCTTCCAAGAAAACAAGATTCCAGTAAGCACCATCTCCAATCACATGTTAGCATTACCATTTCTGGAGAAAAAATGACCAAGCTAGAGAATACCACCACACTTCGCGTTACATCCAAGAAGAGTGCGAGTAACTCCAGAGATCACAATAAACCAAACAGGCCTGCACATCTATACAGAATGTTCCAAATTATCTTACGGAGCATTATCATCCTTTGTGGTCTACAGGGATGGTAAAGGAACACAACAATGGTCAGCACAACAGCGTGCTCCAAGCGGAGATGGTTGCACTGCGAGCAGCGATCCAATGGGTCTTAGATAACAAAGAGACAACCGTCACAATCCACAACGACAGCCAAGCCAGCCTAAAAGCTATCAAAACCCCTAATCCAACGAACAGCATGGCCCAGGGTATGATTAACCAACTGAACGACAACACCAGTATCAGCCTCTGTCACGGCAAAGCGCACGTTGGAATAGAGGGAAATGAAGCGGCAGACGAACTGGCGAAAAAGCAACAAAGGACCCACCCCAACCCTAGAGATCCCAACTCCAGTTTACTAGCTGAAGTCTTCCCTCCAAAAGGCAGTCAGAAAAGCTTAGGAGGAAAGATGGGAAACATCCACCAAGGGTCGTTACACTCACAAATTAATACCAACACCGGATATAGAGGCCCCACTCACGTATATGAGATAACATCATTCCTAACAGATCACGGACCCTTCCCATCTTACCTTCACCGCTTTCACAGACACAGGACAGGTAACTACGAGCTACGACTGCGGAGAACAACTGGGGATGCTCAACACTACTTATTCGACTGCCCGCTAAAGGCAGACCATCATCTCGGCCAGCAGGAACACACATAGGTGCCTGGAAAAAACGTGTTTTGGGCAGCAACTGATCGAGGAACCGTATGAAAAAAATATTTGATAAAATAAAAGAAATACTGTCCCTCACTTCCTGATTCAAGTAGTACCAAACATCACTAGGTCCAACATCCGCCTCGTTATATGCTTACATCAGTTACCCTACAGTGCAGAAAGTGAACAATCTCCGAGCAAACAGTTTAAAAAAAAAACTGTAACCTGCAGGTTTCTTTAGCGTCCCTCTCATATCAGGACTATGCTGATAATTCAGAACTTTTTGAACTATTTTGAAGATTTTTGAACAATTTTGCCCCTGCTAACAATTGAACTCCTTTTTTTATTACTTTTATTTATCTTTTCTTATTTATCATAGAATATCCAATGTTACAAAACTGCATGATTTCCACTGACAAAAGGGCCCACTGATTGACAGACCCTTGCGTCTGCCCGCGATGGTCCCGCAAGCTGTATTCTGTCACTACTAATCACAAGGGCCCACTATATGACAGACAATTGTGTCTGCCCGCGATGGTCCCATAAGTTATGTACTTGTACAGGCCATGGTAGCCCAGTGGTTAAGACTAGGGAATGCAATCACGCTCTGTTTTCTGTTTCGCGGGATTTCGGGATTGATAAGTCTCAATCTACTTTTTCCTATTTTTCGACAGAGAAAAATAGGAAAAAGTAAGAGTTTATGCACTATGGAGTTTAATAGTAATAATTAATGTTATTTGATAATTAATAGAATAACTTACAGACATATGAAAATTATAGTTATGATATTCAAAATAATATATTCTTAGTTGCCAAAAACGAATGTAAAAAAGGCATTTTAAAGAGTCACTCGTCTTCCTAGTATTGGTCTAATTTTAGTAAAATAGTTAAAAGCGTAATTCAAAAAAATAAAATTTAAAAGGAAAAATTTTAATAATTGATTCGTGATTGTTCGCTAAGAGATAAATGGGCATGAAATATAACTGTTCATTTGGAAAGTGGGAAGTTTGAAAAATTTAGATTACAATATTTGATCCAAACTCCATTGGAGGATAATTAGAAAAATTAAAACTTTAAAATTTGTAATTATTGATTTATATATTGTGAGATAAGACACATACATATGCAACAATTTTTTATCAATAATCGGGAAGGCGGCGTGAAATTGTATTAAAATAATATATTTCTCAGTTTCCATCCCGCGGGATTACGGTCCCAATCCTGCGGGACTAGTCCCCCAAACATTCATGCGGCATCCCGTTGGATCCCGTTCCCGCGAGATCGGGATTGCATTCCCTAGTTAAGACACTGAACTCGCAACCGAAAGGTTGCGGGTTCGATACCGACATACCACTAAAGACCACCGTGTACATGTGGTGTACGTGAGCTGTCCTCCGATGGCAGTAACAAGGAGGAAGGGGTAACAGTAAATATGGTCCCAGCAAACAGTCACCAACAATGTGTCAATGATTTAAATCAGTGATTTTAATCAATTGATTTTTTTTATAAATCATTGACTAAAATCAAGGATGCACAACTTAGTACAAGGACCATTATTGGCTTATGAAATATGTTACACTTACCCGCCACACAAAAATCCGGTTGCACGTTGAAAAACACTAATCAGAATTCATAAAGTCAATTTTTAAGAAAGGGAATTCAGGGGTCGGCCCATAAATTCTTTCCAGGGTCCCATTTTTGTAAAAATTGTATATTTTTGTGAATTTGAACATTTATTTTAGTGAATTTTGACACATCTTTTGTAAAATAACTTTTTCATTAAAATAATTTACAAAGGAAATTTAAATGTTGAGTAAAATGCTAATGAAGGGCTGTTTTCTTCAGTTTTATTTTTGTAAAAAGGATGTTTACATTGATTATATTTTTGTCAAGGGGCTGTTTTTTTTTACTATATCTTCATAAAGGGACCGTAAAACATACCCAAATTTCTCCTGCACAGAATTAATTGTGAAAATTTAATTATTTCAGATTCGTTTTCAGTTGCCATACACATTGCAATAGAAAATATTTAGGGATAATTTAATAACTGACTTTTATCAATATGTGCCAACATATTTTCAAGAAATTTTATTCAATATAATTGGGTGAGTCCACAGTATTGTGATTGTTTATGTCATGTCCACAAAATGTAACATACTACTTGAAAAAATATATATATATATATATCTTCACCAAACTCAATTTTCGGTTTAGTTATCAGGGGTCTTTTTAGGAGAAATTTGGGTCCGCTAACGTAGCATTCATAAAATATTTTATCTTATAAACAGACCTTTTACAAAATATGTTATCTCAAATACCGACTCTTCACAATATTTTCCATTTTGAAAACAGACATTCAACTACAAAATTCTTCCATTTGTAAACGGCCCATGCATAAATCTAATTGTCAATTTGGTAACAGATTTCAATTAAGTTGTTATACGCATTTCAAGATTTTTTAAATTAATAATTAATTATAAAATGTTTAAAATTATCATGTAGCGCATGCAATTGTTTTATTTAAAAAATGTAAAATAAGGTAATATTAACTAAATTTTTAATGCTGAACTAAGGAAAAAGAATTTAATAAGGAAAAATACGGTGCACAAATGTCACACAGGTTACGGTGGAATCGCCCTTCATATTGAACTAGATGATTCTTGAAAAAATCTCTAAATTTCAATTAGTAATTAGTAATCTCTATATTTCAAATAAAAATCTGTAAATTTCAATTATTCGATGTTGGTTCTGTTCCAATTATATCGGATAATCAAGGTTCTACTTTATATGTATTATTTATATAAATCAGTACACATGAATAAATTTGATGTGTTTATTTATAAAAATCTCTATGTGTTTGTTTATACATATGCATCTACATGTAGGTCTTTTTAAAGGACATTATATAAAATGTCTAACTTTAATTCAATGCTAAGTTTAAATTTGTAAATTTCTATATTTTTCACTTATTGATGTACAATGGACCCTATTTTTACAAATTCACAAAAACAGGACCCTGGATGGAAAACTATGGTTGAACACTAATTTGAGATTCACAAAATTATGAGTAAATTTTCCACAATTTCACTAAAACAGGACCCTGTCTGAAAAATCTGGACAGAACCCTGGTTATGATCAATCGAACTTGCTGTCGACATGACACCAATACTGTAGAAGCATCTAACTGCCTTTTCTGTGCAATTCATGCCATTATATTTTCAAGAATTTTAATATGAAAAAAAAAGAAAGGAAAAACTCATAAATATGTGTATGGAATCGTGTCATTATATCCATCGATTAGTTTGTCCCGGGTGACATAAATTTTAGTTGCGACACTACAGATTATTTTTATTAGACTTTTAACCCATTTGTGCCTGGATATTTTTGAGACTTTCTTAGATTTTTACTGATAACAGATATAATAGATAAATTTCTGATATCAACTTCTTGAACAAGGGATGATTTCTTTTAAAATCATTATGCATAAAAATAGAAATATCAACATCCTACTTGCTCATGTTAAAATATTTTGTAGAGTTGAGGCTCAATACTCATGAACAAAGGCTAAGAAAAATAAATAACGTTTTCGACTAATAGCGAAAATGCCGTCCCAAAAAAGGGACACTAGGCATAAATGGGTTAAGGGGGAAATCTTACAAAAGCAGGGGTCGATCCAGGAATTTTTTCCAGGGTCCCACTTTTGTGAATTTCAGTATCTATTTTTGTGAATTACAACATCTATTCTTGTGAAATCGTATACTATTTTTGAAAAAATAACTTTTTTTGTTAAAATAATGTGCAAAGAAAATTTAAATATACAATAAAATGCCACTGAATGGGTCGTTTTAATGGTTTGTATTTTTGTGAAGGGGCTGTTTTAATCGATAGTAATTTTGTGTAGAGGCAGGAAAACGGACCCAAATTTCGTCTGCATCGATCCCTGAAAAGGCAAGTAGAATTTCACTAAATAGAGGTCCATTCAATGGGCCATGAAAAAAAACTGTGTTTGAAAAAGTCTTGACTGATATATTCAAATTTATATGCAAATAAACATAAAAATTAAAACTGGCCAGGCAAAAGCTCCTGTCCGCTCAGCGGATCCCTCTTCTCCGAGTAACAAGATCATGTAGGACTGTTTCCACAGAAGCCCTTTGCGCCATCACAGGCAATCCCCCTCTGGATATTCTGATTCAAGCCGAAGCCGCAAAAACCCAACTCCTAAGGTTCAGGGACTCTTTCATCCACATCCCTATCACAACATTTGAGATTCCGACCTATGATACAGCGGTACCAAGCTGGCGTCTGCACCCAGCTAGGGAGCCAGGTCCCAATCAAGTGGTGCTGAAGACCAACAAAGAAATACCCCACGGCGGCATCACGGTCGACACAGACGGCTCTAAATCAGGAGTCGGAGCAGCTTTTGTGGTTTTCTCGGATGAAAGAGAAACATACCATCACCGCATCAAGCTGGAGTAATATAACAGTGTGAAACAAGCGGAACTCTTAGCAATAAGAGAAGTACTCAAGTGGATCCATTCCAACTTAAACGGTAGCAGAGTAAGGTTCTTCAGTGACAGCCTCTCAAGCCTTCAAGCACTAGCATCTGCAAGAACGAAGGACTCTCTTGTTCTTGAAATAAAAATCCTTTTAATCAGGCAACACAATATCAGCCTAGCGCACGTGAAAGCGCACCACGACATAAAAGGCAACGAGAGGGCAGATCAATTAGCCAAAGAAGCTGCCCGTCTCCCTCAACCCACCCTTTCTATCCCAGCACTCGCTTCTCACTGCAAGAAGCAGATTTGTCAGTACACCCGGAGCTGCTGGCAGCAACAATGGGTCGCCTCAAGACAAGCGTCTAGATAGTGGAAACAATCCTGCTTCTCATCTCTTTCCTTCCCAGTGCGCATTCTGTGTCGCGCATGATGTCAAAGGTGGGGGTGGAACAGAAGAGGGTAGAGGAGAAACTTCTCGGCATTTCGCTTTGCTAGCTGTTGCTACTTGTTTCTCCCACCTCGTTGCTCTATTCCCGATGTCGGAGTCAGAGAGTGAGCTTTTTCAAAGCAGCAAAAGGCCCTTTTCAGGGCCACAAAAAAGGCCCTTTTCCAGTTCAATATGGCATTTGTTTACTTTATCCCCCCCCCTCTCAAAAAAAAAAAAGCAAGAAATTTTTTTGGCCAGGGAACTGGGACTGGTCGCTTATAGAGGTTTGTGTGGTCTAGAGGACTTTTTAAAATTACATAGATAGGCTAAAAATCTGCACCACTCATACAATTTTCATTGTAACTGGTTGTTTTAAACTATTGCACCATACTAAAGTGTTTTAATGATAAGCAATTACTTTTTATGCAATACATTTTACAAGGGGCCTGGTATTTTTTTTAAATAAAAAATCAACTTTTAAGAGTTCACCTATAAACAAAAAGACCCAGTGAGAATCCATTTCAACATAAGTGAAAAGAAACACTCCCAAAGAAAATAAAGACTTTCAATTTCTTGTTTTTTTAAAGTAAGCTAATCACATAAAAACAAACATACATATAATCAGTGCCACAACTAAAGTTTAGTTCACATAGTACAAACCTTAATTTTCGGCAAATAAGGCATGGCTGAGGGGGCATGTGCCCCATTTGACCTCCTCTAGATGCATGCCCATATATAATAGCAAAATATAAAATTCATTATTTTTTGAAAAAAGATTTGAATTAGATTGTAAAAAATTATCATTTTAAGTATTTTATATTGATCCTATTTAGGTGCATATATACGCCCTTACATAGTATATTATTGTGTCCACATTAGTTTGGATCATTAATATCTACATAAGCTAAAGTATAAAATCTACATAAGCTAAAGATTAAATATTATCATAGCATAATTAACTAGGAGTAGGAGGGGGGGGGGGCAACTGCTATTTCAAAAAAAGTTCAATAAAATTCCGATATGACCCATTTGAAAATATTTTCAGCAATAGGAAACAGTTTACCCTTAAAAAGTCCTCCAGTTGAGGCAGATATCCCTCGTGTAAGTTTACCATAACACAGCAGAACAATGTTCAAAATTAATTTAAATTGAAAACATTTAGCAGAAACACAACAAAGTCAATGCATTTACACACTCACACGCTTTCTTATTATTGTCAAATGAACATATCAATCAAACTAACTCCCATATTACTGCAATTATTGAGCTAAGGGCACTAATTCATGCACCTTAAATATGATTCTTTTAAAGGTGTAAAAAAGAAAAACAAAACAAAAAATCCTTTTTCTTTTACCTTTCAAAAAAGATTTGTGCTTTTTGAACAACCCAAATTACAGTTTGCAGCAACCCAAATTAAGTATAAGATTTATAAATCAAATCTAGTTTAATACATATTTTATTCAGAACTTTTTGTAATCAACAGTAAATTTTACAAAATTTCAAAGAATTGTGTATGAATAATTTTTTAAAAATAATTTCAATTATTAGCATATTTTTTTATTGTTCTGAATCTTGCTCACAGCAAACTTCCTGAAAGCATTAAAAATTTTTATTTTATTTTAATCATCAAATTTATTACATTAAATTCATCAAGCATAACTGAAACAAATTTCCGATATCTATGCGAATATCACGCTAAACTGTCAGAGAAAGCCAATAACACTATTTTCAGAGACCGTAAGGCAAATTACAGCTACCCTAAAACATTATTTATTTCACAATAAAGTGAGGTAACTTGAAAATTTTTTAAACAAACATTTGTTTGAATACGATGTCAATATAAACATAATCAATCCCAAATGTTCACGAAGTGTGTGATAATCTTGAGAAGTTTCCCCTCTACCCTCTTCCGTTCCCACCCACCTTTGACATCATGCGCGACACAGAATGCGCACTGGGAAGGAAAGAGATGAGAAGCAGGATTCTTTCCACTATCTAGACGCTTGTCGCCTCAAGCAAGGGAAGACACACCTATACTCTGCTACCCAAGATTGGTCCGAAGGTTCTTAACCTATGCGCTCCCATCACAGCTTTTGTTACAAATCACGGACCCTTTCCAGCCTACCTTTATAAGTTCCACAGAAGCCGAACGAAAAGTTATTCGTGAGCGAATATAGAGACAGCTTCCATTACATAATTGACTGCCCACTCACGTCAGCATACCATCTTAAAAGACCAGCATCCAGCAACTGGAAGGCTTGGCTTCTGAGAGTCCTAAAGAGCCAACTGGCAAGAAACAGACTATGTTCAATTTACGGACTTCTGATAGAACTCAGTCAGTATCTTTGACCCCCTAATGAATATGTACTGAATAACACCACTTTACAATCATCTTTTGCATGCATATGTAAAGGGACCTCTGTAAGCCAGCACTCCTGCGTGAGATAAGTCTGGCCGGCTTGCTCCCATAAAATGTTCTTTTTTATTATTATTATTTTTTTTTATCAGTTTGTTTTAAATAAACTCCGCAGCTGCCGTAAAAGGTTTTAAGGTCGGCTTCACCGACCAAGCCGGCTTCTGTGGCTTCAAATTCAAAGAATTATCCACCATTCTAAATCTTCTTGAAGCCATCCAGGTATAGGTGGGTTATTATACTCCTGTTTAAAATACAAAAAATGCATAGCATAAAAAAATAAATCTTCACAGAAGAAAATTACACACATTATATCCACTAACAATATCAAAGTGGCCACTGAACTTTGTGTACTCACTGGCCACTGGCTATAACCCAGACAGCACAGCAAATTTGCATCAAACTTGCAGTAAGCTTGATTTATCAAGTCAATAAACTTGAATTAAGCTTGAAAATTTCAAGCATGTATGCTTAATGGAAGCTTGAATCAAATGTTCAAGTTTACACTTGCCCAACTTGCATTAAGCTTGACATAGCAAGCTTGTATCAAGCTTGATATAGCAAGCTTAATACACGGGGCGACGGTCGGCGAACTCGCCCCACATATTTTATTTTTCCACGCATTTCCCCCTCTACGCTGAAACCTCAAGTTAGTTTAATCTGTTTCCGTCTAGAGTCCGCGACTGGAATCGATCTCGGTACCTAAGGTGTGGGAAGCCAGCGTCTAACCACTGTGCCAATGTGACTCGAGGTGACATGACTAAAGTTTGAAGTGACTGTTATGGTTGTCATGCCGTTTTTTGGCGAGATGATCAGTATTGCCCGATGCCGATTGCATCTTTTATTTTTCCATGGGATGAATAAAAATTAAAATAATGTTATGTGTGATTTATAGACTCTACTAATAGGGAAATAAGCATAATATAAACTTAAAAGCAGCACACGTTTTAAAACTTTCAATATCGCAACACTCATGTTGGGCAACATTGGCCAAAATCGAGACAAACGACTGATTTTGAAATCAATTTTGTAGTATATTTGCATTTTATTTTGAAGAATCTCAATACTTGGAAATATAGAATTTTTTTAAAAATTCTATGGTCAAGTACATTTATGACTGATGATAAATTATTTGTTATGTGGATGTGGCTTTCCAAATCAAGCAGTAATGAGTTGTATTCAAGCTTGACAGTTGAAATGACTTAAATTCGGCGGGGAAATATTTGCTAACTCATTTTTTTGTAATCTCCAAGCTTGCTGCAAGCTTAAAATGAATTGAACTGTCAAGTGTATTAATACGTCTGATTCAAAGAAATGTCAATTTAAGCTTATGTGCTGTCTGGGAATGGATATCTTTCTGAATCTGAAGCTTTATTAAGCATGTCAGCCACATTTGTTTAACAACTTTCTCAACAATTTTATACAAGCGCTACTACTAATTTAAGCGTAAAGAAAAAGTAAAATTTCAATATTGTAAATAAATGATTTGTTTTATAAGATTGCAGATTTTCAAGCTGTGGCTAATAAGGTGTTTTAAGTAGGGATGCACCGGATATCTGGCAAACATACTGCATCCGGCCAATATGCCGGATAATTGGTAGTAGCCGGATATTACAAACACCCGGCAGTACATCTGGCCTAAAATTATATACAGCGAAATATCTTTAATAAACATAATAAATGATTTAATTCTAAAACCTGTAATAACAAAATTGCGATAAACAAAGTTTTGTGAAAATATTTCGTTTTCAATACTTTTTAGAATATATTTTTATCGTGTATAGAAAAAGGGGGGGGAAATAAGTACTTCTATCTTTTTTTAAGATTGGAGAAAATTATTGTACAAAAACACTGTTTTTCAATCTTTGTAAGATTTCGGTTACCTTTTTTCCCACCATAAATTGACCCTACTTATGAGAATAGTGTACTTGCTGTGGTACTGCTGGCTGCTGAGAAAATGTGCCCCCTCCACCTAATTTTGATAAAGTAAGGAAATTTGTGACATTGATTTTCCAACTGTTGAATGGAAATGTCTCTTTCAATAACTGATGTTTTAAGATTTGAGGGAGACTCTTGAGGGAGAACATCCGTGACATTTTTATTTGTATGACTTTAATTACAGTAAAAGCGGTACTCAATTCATGGAAACAATCCCAAAAGGATTTCTGATTTTGAATTAAATTATTTCAAGCTAATAAGAAAATTTAAAGAAAAAAGTAATATCTGAATGATCTAAGAAAACTAGTGAAAATAAAACAAAAAAAAGAAGAAAACATTCTGCTGCCAGATAACCGACTGTAAGTTTGGCCGGATATTCGGTACAAGTAGCCAAAAACTTGAAAATAGTATGAAAATGTCATTTTTTGTTCAAAAATATCGCCCAAGTCGCCTTATCTTTAAATCAGTAGCAAAAGTCGCCTTCTTTGTCGCCAGTGGACACCCTGTATGTTGCTTCTAGGTATAGTCAAAGTATCTTCCTTTACAGGATATGTATAAGATGGGGAAGGTTGAAACTGCTAAAACTGTTTGCAACTCACAACAGCTGCACTGCTTCATTCCACTGAATGAAAACAACATTCACATTAAAATATATTCAAGGGCTACAATGCTTAAAACTGCATTTATCTCCAGTAAAACTGAACTACCCTTGACAGATATTTGTGGATTTGTAATATGTGCATATGAGGGAAACTGTTGGGTTGCCTGGTTATAAAACATCTTTAAAGAAACTGAAGTTAAAATTATGATATTGAATCCACATGGACCTTCACCGTTTTATCTTGTAACGGAAGAAATTTTGACTGTACCTAGAAGCAACATATTAAAAAAAAATTGATGTAAACACTGTTACAGGAAGAACTTTTAGGATTTCAGCTAAAGACACTGAATCAACGACATTTGGTATGCAAAAAAAAGTTAATAGTAAACAAAACTAATTTATACAGTGCATGAGTAACATATCAGGCCCGAAAATATGAACACTTATGTATACATATCATAAACGGATGGCTGAGTGAGAGGGTCTGTTTTACAGAATTTTTATGTAGATAAACTACGGGCCAAGGCCCCTATAGACTCGCTACGCTCGCTTTCCGTACGAGGCCGGTCCCTAATAAGGCTTATTCGTAAAAAATGCATAATTTCAACTAACAAAACCCAAAGGTTGGATCAGATAGAATGTTACCGAGCCAACAGGGCTACACATTGCTTGGTTCTTGCAAGTTCCTTGGAACATAAAAATTTAAACTTCGCACTATTTTTAATTATGTGAAATCCATGGAACACCTTGCGTATTAGCCAATTATGGCATTTTTTCATAATTTGGCGACTTGCGTATATGTATAGTTAATAATTATCTCTAAGAAAACAATACTTCATATGCGACTTTTCATTATTTGGCTATTTACACATGCTCACACCCAATAATTACTGCTCCCGTAAGGTTTCCGGAAAACCGTTATCCATATTTTCATATACATAATCCTTTGCAGATTGGCGTATTTAGCACCACGAATTATATCATCTCACTGCGCTGTCAAATATCTAAAGTTACTATAACTGCTATAATGGCATAGTTTACGCCACCAAATATTTCTACTGGTAGCAAATACTATAGCTGGTCCGATCCGGCTTTAAAATAATCTGCATTTTAATTATTTTTCATTTTCAAGATGCTGGGTTCTAACATAGAACTATTTATACTAACTGGGTTCTTTGGAACTCGCGGTTTAGATTCACCCTGCTTGGAAAGATACCATTTTGCCGGATTGTACCGAATGCTGAGATTCAGTTACAATTAGTTATTCTGTTTTGGAAAAACGAATAATTGCTAGTTCTAAACTCCTATTGTCTAAGCGAACTTACTATTTGAAAATTGTCAACTTTGTGTAACACACTTTGAGTTGTTTATTTCATATAATTTTTAATTTGGCGTAAAATGGGTGTAATTCTACTTCATGTTTGTCCATTTCGCACGATTCTACATACTTGGGATTGCTTTGTTGCAAAGGAATGAATGACTTTACGCCAAATCTCGCAACCATTACGTTTATTTTTTCAGTTTTTTATTAATATCTTCTAAAATAATTCGATTTTGGATATTTAAGTCAGCTTATTAGGTTCCTCGGAATTTTCCGAATCTGTGAACACCTTAGTCGAAACTCAAATCCCCATGGTTTAGGAGGAGATAGCCGAGCAAGCTCTTGACAGCGACAGCGGACGTTACTTTTTGTTAGAATAGAGTGATAAGAATGAAAATTTAGGCATTGTTTTCATAATTAGGACTAATAATAACAATGAATAGATAGTAATGCGTTGCACATAGATCCGAATGTTATTACTTTAAAAATTCATAACTTAAAAAGCCTTGCCAGCTTAAAAATCTGCTATCTTATAAAGCACAATAATAGGTGATTAAAATATAAAAAATATCAAGGAAAACAAAAAGGGCGTGGTTTGAGATATTCAAGGCCTTTATTTTAAACAACTTTACGCATACTTTGCGACTAAAAATGTAGAAATGACAGTTTTCAATTTTAAAGTCCCTTGTCCCCTTAAAAACTTGTAACTTTTGAAAAAAAAATGAGGCTGGAATCTAAAATCTGATATATGGCTACAGCTACATGTCGTAGTGGACAACAAATGTGCCAATTTTCAAAAAAATCAAAGGGCGTCGGGGTGTTAGCTGAATTGATTTCACATGGAATGACCGAAAGGTTAGAATTTCCACCGTGTATGTTTTTAATGTCATTTATCGAATTTCATCTTTCCTTCTCTCTCAAGTTTTTATTTTTCGCTGTCAAAATTATCATCTTTTTTCCTAGATACAAACATGGTAGTCATCTTCAAAATTATTGGGAGGATGAGGCTTCAGCTAGTTACCACCCAGAAAACACACACAGGTTGTCTGAACGTCTATTAACGTTCAGAAGACGTTTTCTGAACGTTAATAGACGTTCAGAGAACCTGTGTGTGTTTGCTGGGGAGCTTGTAATCAATGTACTGGGTCGGACTGGAGAAATGACGTTGCCGGTATTTTTTTTTTCAAGTTTTATTTCAGTTTAAAGGCACAAAGTTGCATAAACAAATTAAAATTTAGCACTATGTTTCATTTTTTGAAAGAAAATAACTCATAAAATTCTTTTTTGTGATTTTTAAATGTGGAAGTCATAAATTGTCTATCAGATGAAGCGTTGTCTGACAAAAGAGTAATTTTATGGCTTGATTAAATATTGCCTTTATGTTTACACTAGGGATGATCCGGATAAGGATTCTGCCGGATATCGGATATATCCGAAGGTCTTTTGACTGGCGGATATGGATATCCGGCATTAGATATGCTTTTAATTATGGTGTATGTTTATTGATTTTTTTTAATATAATCCCAGTAGCAGAATTTTCTACATCAGTCTGCAACGCAGATTTAAAAATACAAAAATAGTCAGCAAGGTAATTTTGGTTGAAAAATAAAAACTCATACAAAGATTATGAAATATTTTGTCAAAATAATAGTTATTTATTGAAAATATGTAGTAATTCTAACTGTTCATATAAAAGTTAGCACAATGGCTTGCAATGAACAAAAATATTTCACAAAAAGGTTTTTAAACATTCACAAACAGGATGGAGAAAGCTTGCCTATTAAATCTACTGGGTATTTTTCAGACGTTGAATTGGCAGAAACCAGAACTACCCTAAACTACCAAGAGCCAACCACGGAGCAGAAATTCCCGGAGTGAACGACTGCTACGAATAAAAGAAGAATGATGTTGGACTCAAGGGGAAGCAACGAACAAGAAGTGAAGTATCGCTGGTGGATGCGTGTCGTGCTGTATGTAGCAAGTAGCTACCCATTTAATTTAATGTTAAGTTACAAAATAAATTGCTCTTAATTTTACTCAAGTCTGTTTCTTTCTGCCCAAACATTCCATCAAAATCACTGGATGCAGTCGATATTGCGCTTTAAAAAAATATTTTATTTATTAAAAATATGTTGTAATTTTAATTGCTCATATAAAAGCTAATGCCATGACATGCAATGAATGGAAATACGATTATTCACAAAAAAGGATAGGAAAAGATTGAGTATGAAATTACTGAGGCAAACTGCTATATCCATGCATCTAAAATGAGTAAATTCTATGCAAAAGACGAAAAATTGGGTTTTGCGCGAATCTGGAATTCAGGCGTAATTCGCATGCACGAGCAGAGAATGCTCTAATAGCGCTGTGCGGAAGGAGCTTTACCTGCAAGCATAATCTGTGGACATCGCGCACAGTCAAGGCCCCCTAGAGAGGAAAGCCGCGGCGCTAACTTGTGACGTCACACCGACTAGGTAAAGGATTTCCACTGAGTTTCTCTTCTCTCCCGCGGCCGCAGAGAGGAACTTAGCTGGGAAGTTTCCAAGCAGTCTTTCATTAAAAGGGGTTGGATGTTTTTAACTGCAAGCGTTTAATTTTGTAAATGCAGAATATAAAATATAATATACATTGCTTAACATAGATTAAATTTACTGATGCGTGATATACGCGGTATATATGGTATATATACAAAAATTTTATTAAAAGAATAAAGATGTATGCAAGGTAAAACTTTTTATGCTTAGTCTCTTACCTTTCAACTTTAATGAAGTGCTTCCATAGTTAAAAAACTCCAGCTTCTTGAAAAGTGACCAGCTGCATTTTAGCCTTGAGGCATAACAGTAAATAATATTTATGCCCCAAAGGTCAAAACATAGCTAGATAAATCGACTAACTTCCTCAGATGATTTCCTAAAACTGATAATGAAACATTGACTATTTATTAATAAAGCAACTTAAGGGTGTTACATGTATATTATATTTTATATTCTGCATTTACATCGGAGGGGGTGGGGTGGGGGGTGCTGGATATCCCTCTTAACCCATTTTTGCATTTTTGGCCATTGGTGCATAAATGCCCCATTACAATAAATATTTTTTATTAACACTATTTTTCACTAATTTTATTTTGCTATTTCCAAGAGTTTTGAAGACATTTATAAAATATTAGTAATTTAACTGAAGTAAACACTTTCTGTTGAGAAGTTTTCAAAATACGCTGCTTTTCAACTTCAAATCGTTATTGACAAATTCGACTTTTTAAAAGTGTGTAATTATTCCCCTTGAGATTAATAATATGTTTTTATAATGGATTAAAGTCACAAGTTTATAAAATTGAGTTAAACAAATGTCATAAAAAACTAAATTTTTTAAATTTAAATATGCGAAAATGTAGGCCAATGATGTATGCAAGGAAAAACTTTTTATGCTTAGTGTCTTACCTTTCAACTTTAATGAAGTGCTTCCATAGTTAAAAAACTTCAGCTTCTTGAAAAGTGACCAGCTGCATTTTAGCCTTGAGGCATAACAGTAAATAATATTTATGCCCCTAAGGTCAAAACATAGCTAGATAAATTGACTACCTTCCTCAGATGATTTCCTAAAACTGATAATGAAACAATGACTATATAGATATGCACCATTTTTTTCTTATATATTATTTTTCATGCATGAAACTTTTTTTGCATCTTAATGAGTGTAATTTAAGCATATTTTAATATTAAAAATAATATCACCAATAATATAAAAACCAAGAATCTTTCCAACATAACTGTTGCGTAAGCAATGCTTTGCCACTTTACATATAGTTTTCTTTTAATAGGTTTTCCTATACAGTTTCTTAAGGCAGAACTTTATTACTAAACTTAAATTTATATAAAGTTGTAACACGATACACGAAATAATAATACACGATAATAATACACGAAAAGGAGACTATATTCACAAACACAGGACCCTGGTTAGAAAAATCTTGATTGAATGGTAATTTCAAATTCACAAAATTATGAGTTAAATTTTCAGTTTCTGTAAATCAGGACTGTCTGAAAAGTCTAGACAGACGCATGTATTATAAGAGCTTCATTAAGCGCATAATAATAGCCTAACTTAACTAGTCAAGGATAAAGCTTTTAAAATAATCTCAGAAATAAGGATTTATATGTACTTAATATAGATATTAATTATACATATTTTCATGTACATGCTAATGTTTACCATAGGACATATTCTCAGAGATACATATAGCTAAATATATAGGCTACATTGATACATACACACATATATGTATATATAAATACACATAAATATCTAAGCAGGTATGCGTTTCTCATCAGTGAAGAAAACTACTAGAAGCACTAGGAAAATCGGATTTTTAGAACACTGCCCCCCCCCCCCAAAAAAAAGATCTGCTGTATTTATTTTAGTTTAATGTAATATTAGTTTATTTTATATTAATAAGAGAGAACATTCAGTATAATTGAGCAGCATAATACATTAGACTTAACTAGCAAAGTAAACAGCAATTAAAATAATCTTGCTTTATTATGCATCTTCAAAATAAACCTAGTAATAAATAATAATCTGTATATAATAAATATAAATTATCAATATCTTCATACACATGAATGTTTACTACAGCACATACGTTTACACAGACATACAAAGCTTAATAATGAATAATCTTACAAGTACAAAACTCTCAGAGATAGTTGTTTTGTGTTCAAAAAAAGTTTTTCAATTTTCATAAGTAGTTTTTTTTAATGCGTGTTCATTAACTAACTTTCTAAAAGTAAACACATTAACTGAATTCTTATATTTAGCAGTTTTGATGTCAAATAGATCTTTAAAGTTTTATAAAAGTTTTACATTTTATTTTTATTTTTTTTTTTTTTTACAAAATGAAATTGTACTTAGAAATCCAAAACGAAATTCACAAAATGAAATTGGAGTTAGATGTGTTACTTCCAAAATTCAAGTTTATTTCTGTGAACTACTTTAAAATTAAACATAAAACACTGTTAATATGAAACTAGCGTTTAACTGGTGTAATGCTCTACACAATCCTTAAAATTTTTTTGTTGCATTAAATTCGATACTGTACAGGCATACACTAATTATACACAGGCATAACATTATAGGAATGATGTAATTAAACTCAGAAATTAAGCCATGTGAACAGTTTGAAAACTGTATTCTACGCTATCTACACATGTTATATATGTGAAAATATGTCAAGTTAAATAATATCAATCAGCATTTTATATACTAATTAATCAATCAAAAATAAATATAATGAGATTAAAATAAAACATACCTTAGAGTGTTGTGTTGGCGTAAAATCCTCTCTTGGGATCGCTTTCAGCCACTTTTTTTTTAAAGTTTTCTTCTCGAGGAAATCCAAATAACTGTACTTTTGAGGTTCCCGGGTAATCACCACGGCACATAGGAGCGCAGCAAACATACACCATTTTATATCTTGCGAAATGCGGTAATTATAAGGAAATTTACACAGAAAAATGAAGAAACTTGAAAAATGGGGAACTTGAAGCTTTCTTATTGGCTGCTTTCTCAGAGCATCTTAAAATTTCAATATATGTGGTGGTGCCATCTATATTTTTATTGTTAAACTCATGACTGCCTCTCCTTAATTAAATTAACAGCATAAAAAACATCAGAATGATTTGTTTTGGTATATATTTAATAAAAAAAAAATTCCTCCCATTTAACAGCATTCCTTTAAACATATTTTTCTTTAGTTAATTTGTTCTCTCTCTTAATCAGATACTCAAATGTTATGAATATTAAATACTATTTTGTCAATTTTAAATGACAAAAATTGAACCCTGTTTTTCAAAGGAAATAAAGTTTAACAATGCCTACATATGTGTGACAAGAATATTCTAAGGATAGAGCATCTTTTTTTTTTTTTTTTTTTTTTTTTTTTTTAATTATAGCAAAGAAAAGTACTAGGTATTACTATAAAATGAAATTCATTTTTCATTGTAAGAAAGATACATTTACCTTTTAGAATGACAATATTTTTATCAAAAGAGTATTCTGAATGATAAATTCAACATAATAGGATATATAAGAGGATTTTGTTAAATTTTAATTTTTTTTGTTTGATTAAAGATTTTGTTAAGTGATAATATTTTAAAACCTCAAATATTAGAAAAGTATATTATAAATTGATACAAATGCATTTATAATATACTTTCCTTTAAAAAATATTTAGAAATTTAAATGTTTTTAGAAATTAGAAAAGTATTTTTTAATGCTACTATATTCATAGAAAAATATGCGAAACAAAAAATTTCCTTGAACTGGTAAAGACACTTACCTATGTATTTAGAATACTCTAATATAAACAATAAATTTCTCACAATTCTCAGTTAATTCTCTGTAAGGCATTTCTTAAAATTATTCACATATATAGAGAGAGACATATTATAGAATAAAACTTTATTAGCTTATAAACTTTCATTTATTTCTTGCTAGTTTTACATGTACGGTCACTTTTATGAATTGAATCTTTTTCACTGATGAAACAAAAAATTTTAATAGATAAAAATATTTTTCAATTCCAAGAATTATTTCATTGTGTAACTTTTTCAACAAAACTATTAGTACTTAATAAAAGTTCTTAATTTTCCTCTTTCAAAAAGCGTCTTTTTTTTTTTTTAATGGTTGGTTGCGTTTCAAATGCTCCCAACTTTCTTATAATTGTTGAATATAAACCCCAGAACTCAGAAAGAGAAAGTAAATAACACAGAAGTTCTTTTAATTTTATTTTCAGATTCAGACACGTTAAGATAGAAAGAATTATTTGGGGATGGTAGAATTCGAATAATTTTTCATATGTATTCTTTTCCTTTAATATCCAAAAATTATAAATTAATTTTTTGAGGTTACAATTGAATAATAAGAAATGCAAGAAATATGGAAAATAAGTAAAATTATATCTTTAATATATATGTATTGTACAAAAAATTACAACTTAATGCAGTTTTGCATTTGGTTGATTCCTTTTTATATTTACAGAAAGTGAATGTTTCCTTTTTTTTGCTGGGAAGTTTTTTTTCTGGAAAAACAGACATTGAAACAACTGATAAACTACATAAGAATAAGCTAATAAGATTATATCGAGCGCTGGGCTAAGAACAAGGTTAAAATAAAGAAGGAGCGGTAAGGCATCATGACGTCATGCATCAATCTGAGATAGCAGCCAATCAGAAGGCTTCAAGATCCCCCGTTTCCAACAGAGAGTAAAGGTAGTTAATATGCGGCCGGGGCCAGTTGAAGAAACGCGGGAATGCGGTCTCACCAGTCGTATGTCACAAATCCCCTGAACGCCGATCGAGAGTAGATGTTCTTACCCAGTCTGTGTGACGTCACATCGTTTAAAGGGACCCGTGTCGTGGCCTACTTCGAGGGGGCGTTGGCACAGTCCGCAGGCAGTGGAGGGGGGCGTGCGACAGGCGTCGCCGCGTCGTACGTTTACTGTGACCAGGAATATAATTTTATCTCAGAGCAATAGATTACAAACATGTTTTGCGCATCATTAAAACAATTTAAAGATATTGAAAAATAATTTACAAGAGCTATTTCTTTATATATGTGTATACTAATTAGGGATGCACCGAATACTTGGTTGGCACTTGATAAACTGCCTATTCGGCAGATAAATCGAATATTCAGTGACACATAACATTAACCTTACTAATCCGTTTAACCTAGCAGGACGCGCACGACTTCCATCAATAGGAGCGTGCGCGCCACGCCTGTCTGACCGGGTGTATTTTTTTTTACAGTATTTTAAAAACTATATGGCTTTTCGGTTAACTAAATAATCAGTAAATTTACACTAAAGCATCAAACAAACAAAATTACTAGACATACAACTGGTACTTTAAAAAGAAATTAGTATTGTTTTAATCATTATTGATCACAACAGAAAAAAGATCTTGGCGTAAGTTCTTCAGACGACGGAATGCTCTTATCGCAGCACGGGAGTTCTCTTCATTCTGGTAGAAAAGTTTCACTAACAGAGCTTTGTCTTTCAAAGTAGCCAATGTGCATCAGCGATCTGGAAACAACTGCCTGTGCGCCTGTGCAGCGCCTGTCTTCCACTTTTATAGGGGCTTAAAAGGATACGTTGCGCAGAAGCTTTATTTCTGCAAATCACGTTGTTGCTATATGCTAATTACTAGTGTTGCAGCGCCACCTATCGGCAACTTCTTGTACTAATATTTTTTTTTAAATAAATCACGAGCGCGTGATCTGAAGTGTCTGTTTTCAAAATTTCATCACATTATGACACATACAACATCTTGCAGAGGCTTCTGAGTTGGGGAAGTTTAATTCGGACAACCCTGTATATAAAAAGATTTTAATAATATATAAACAAAAAATTTGGATATTAAATTTTTCTATATTTTAATTTCTCATATTTTACACCATGTGAAATTTAATATTTTGTTTAAAATCCAACTAATTAAATTAATATAATTAAACAATGCTTATCTCATACCTTGATTAAAATCGCTAAATTATTGCAATATTGCGATAATAAAATCCAAATGAAATCATAACAAATATAAACAAACAATGATTATCTCATACCATAATTAAAATTGCTAAATTATTGAACTGTTGAAATAATAAAGTCAAAATATCTAATATTATTTCACGGTATGAAATGCTAATTTAACATGATTTTTTGTTGCTTCTACCCTTAACAAATAAACAAAGGAAAACAAAAATATTAACCTAAAAATTACTATCAAAAGAATGTTAATCCATACAAAACTGTAAATAAACAGACATTATGAATCTAAACATCCAATTTAAATTAAAAAAATAATTAAATAATACAATTTAATTTAAAATAAAGCCATTAAAATAAAATCATAAAGCTCATCGTCATCATCAGCAGGTCGCCATTTTAGGAAATAAAAAGCCGGCTGTAGGATTACCATGTCTTAACTTCCGATCCTCAAAGGGCAGGATTACCATAAAGGCTCCCTTTTTCGCGGAAAGGAAAAGTCGCCAAAACAAAAGCGCGCCAAAAAGGACTAATAATAAAGCTGTACCATATTTTCAAATTTTTATTGATTATTATTGCTGTAATAGGCAAAACGAATTACATTTTTACTGCTCAAGGGGGGTGAAGAAAGCAAAGTTGAGTCAAAATCACAATATTACAGCTCATGTTAACAAAATTTTTATGTGCAGTAAGCAGTGCTATAGTGCTAAAATTTTTTTCCCGTTACTCCGCGCGGGGTGGAGGGGGGCATGTTTAATAACAACTAATCATAAAACCCCGCTTTTTATGTCAGTAACCAATATAAGATACTATGTATAATATTGAAGAAATCTTAATTGACCCAAACAAAGTGTACAGTTAAGTAAAATTTTAGTCTAAAGAAATGTAAAACTTTTGGGAGAGGATAATTTATTCAAAAAGTTTATTTTACCTATCCAAAGTGTATAATGAAGCAGAATATTACCCTTTAACAATCGCTTGGGGAGGCTGAAGTTTCTTAGTCCTTCCTCTGGGTCCGCCACTGGCTAGTGAGGTGGGTTGTCATGAATTTCATTGCCTACAATGCTACCACCATGTTTAACATCTGTGTTCTTTTTGTTATCGACATTTATTATAATAATCTAATGGTTCTTTTTATTTTATTATTTTCATCCACGATGGTGCTGTTTATTTTCTTCAGACTCAGAGAGAACAGAAATGGCAGGGGATTGAATTTTTAATCGACTAGACTCAGTTATCAGTTCATTGGGATGATTTCAGCTATAAAGGTATTAAAAGAATTGGGACAGGAATATTGTTAGTGGGAGTACGCTATATAAGAATTTCTTTTTCTTTTTCAGATCCATAACAACAAAACAATATTCTTATCTTATCTGGGTTCCAGAACATCGTTCCGTCTCACAAAAAAAGAAACCGGAACGTCGTTCCGGTTCCACTAAACCCCTGGCAGTAAGTCATAAACATTAACCTAAAGAAGCTTTCAGCTTAGTGCTTAGCACCCATTTAAGACAGGTTTTACATTTAATATTTTGTTGGGAGGAGCAAACACACCCCCTCTGGCTTCGTCTCTTGAGATTTCAGTATAATTTTGAACACATTCTTCTAGAAAAACTGAAACTGCAATTTCAAATCTTCAATATATTCGGGGGCACACCTAGCTGTCAGGGCCCAGGGTAGACCGCCCTCCTCATTGGAATAAATGGGCATGCAACATTGGAGAGAAGAGGGGAGGGGGTGTTTCCTATTATAGAAAATACTGTTTTCAAACAGGTGATATCAAAATTTTCTTTAATTTTAGGGGGGGGGGAATTTGCCCCTCTTGCCTTTAGTAAGTCTATGTCCCTCCCTCCTTATTAGTCTAATATTAGTCTGCCACTAATATTTGTGATATTAATACAAACTTAAGTATACAATCTTATATATAAGATAAACAAAATAATCAAATGCAATACAAACAGACGGCGAGGGGCTACACAGACCAGGGGATACACAGAGTGTGGAATCAAGTCCACAGCAATTTTAATAATAGAAACCGAAAGTTAAAACGAACAAGTCGATTTTTTTAGTTTTCTTATTTCAAAGGTAAAGTGTGTCGAGATTAACGACCGCGTTTCCAAGGGCCTTATACATTATTTGTAAACAACACCAGTCGTCAATCATGAGGTTTAATCTAACCGCAAATACGAGTTAAGCATGACATAAACAAAAGTATTCAGCAGTGGCGTAGCCAGGATTTTCTTTCGGGGGGGGGTCCAAAATTTTTCCTTCGAATATCATGTAGTTAAGATGAGCGGGGGGGGGGGGAGTTTGTATTAAAAAATGAGTTTTGACACTAGAAATTAAAAAATACAACAGAAAATATAAAGAAACTTAGGGAGCTTGCTTATTAATGCCAATAAAGAACGCACGCGATGGCTATAATAAACCTATACGAGGAATACCTTGTGTGGAGGTCTTTCTAAAGGTACCTATTATGTATTTATGCTATATTCGAAGAAAACTACACGATATTCGAAGAAAACCACACTTCTAAATCATTTTTATCTTAACTATAAAAATGTTTCTCTACTAGTACAAATATAAAATAATAAAGAATGAAGATATAAATGTGGACAATCCTCAATTAAGATTTTTTGACATAGATAAAATTTATTAAATTTTAACTCATGGTGTAGCCTCAATTGTCCGTATGATTATTTTAATTATTGGTATTTCATACAAAAAAATAAATAAATAAGAACAAATAAGTAAAAAATAATTAAATAAATACATAAAGAAACTTACCTTAGTCTTCTTTTGTGTGATGTTGAATTCTCTCGACAGCAAGAATGTAAAAATTCTATAAAAAGAAATTCGTCTCAAAGCACACGGAGTTCAACCTCTATGCCGAATTCTACTGTCTCGTAGCAAAAGTTTCATTCCTCGGCAGAACACATGCAGTTGTTCTCAAATAATTAGTTTCGCTGATAGCAACGTACTCAAGCATACACGACACCAGCGACCAGCGTACGGTGGGTCTTGTAACATATTTGTTAACAGGCATTCAGATTTTGTTGTGTGGATCCTATCCCATACAGATCAAAGAATATACAGATGCTTAAAACTGAGATTGCATCCCAGCATGCCCTGGAGATGCCATTAATCTTATAACTCTTTTGTAAGTTCAGGAAATGATCTGTGAGTGGACAATGTCTAGTCTATTCGAAGGCTCCTGGATGTCTGGTTTATAGTTTGAGCTTTAGTTTAGTCTAGGTGAAAACCGGAATCATTTTTGTTCCAATAAGCTAAGCGGTTCCTTTTCCCGCGGCTTTTGACCTTCTGGTTTCAAAACTGTATTCCGCAGGGAGGGAGGGGTGAAAAGATTATTTCATTCTTAAAAGCGGAAAGAAAAAGTTGTCGTCAAATTTATTTGGGTTTCTTTCTATGATGACTAGTGCCCACCCAGCTCCTCAAAACATCGTAATACAACTAATGACAGTGCAGGTAACTGATTGCCCTGTATATGGTGTGTACTGGTTTTTCCCACTAGAGACTAGAGAGTAACTTATCACTGAGAAGTTTCACGGTATATATACCATTTAAGAAAATAGGGATAAGCTCCTTTTTCCTCTGTCTGTCTCTTTCATTTCGGGGGGGGGTCTGGACCCCCAAACCCCCCCCTTGGCTACGCCACTGGTATTCAGTAATATAATTTATTAGCCGACTCATTTTAGATGTATATCGTTTCAATTTCAAATTCTATCACGCTGTTATTCGTGACGATTTGCCAAAATAATATTATAATTGATTCATTTTGTGAGCCATCGGTCAATCGCGTCATTTGCAACCTGGTTAGGCTTATGGCATGCCGATCGTGATCGGCATGGCATAAGTGTAAATATCTTAACATTTTCTCTTATTTAAAAACTATTAAACATTGTTCATAGACTCAAATAATCCAAAACGTGAAGCATTAACACTTACCTTAATGTTACGGAATCACAGCTTTCCTAACGCGATCTAACAGCGGCGGCAGCTATATTTACTTCACCAAAAAATCGACTTTCCGGATATTGAACCGAATTCTGGGTGCAATCTGTACTTGACATTTTTCAGGCATTTGCAGATGAACCGCTAAAACTGTTCAACCAATAGGACATTGCTTGCAACTCTCTGATTTCACCGTTTATTTGGTGATAAGTTGAACTTATATTTATAACAGTGCACTATAAAAGTATTTCTTGAAATATGAAACAATAATACAACTAATAGAATGCAGCTCGTTCACTTACAATATTTATACCAGCTTCTTTGAAGCCATGGTGAGGGCGAGGGGGGGGGGACGAACTTTTCGGACAAAAAGACGTTTCTTAAAATGGCTATGCAAAAGGCGTTCTATAGTTAGGTACTTTCGGTATTTTTCATCTTTCGGTTCTATTCATGTAAAATTCGCGAAATTTTCAGCTCGCGAAATCACCGATATCGTCATTTTCGCGAAAATAAGTGATTTTACAGCATTTAAAAAATGAAAGCCTAGGTAAGTATACGAACAATTTAGATATTAGTTAAACCAGTGGCGTAGCCAGAAAATTTTCATGGGGGGGGTTACGACTACTGCGACTCACGTATATGCATACATGTGTGTGATAAGAGAGTGAAGAATATACATTTTGTATGGCAAAAATTCCTCATGGGGGTTTATGACCCCCCTAACCCTCCCCTTGGCTACGCCCCTGAGTTAAACTCTTAAAGAATGTTTCAACTTTGACATACTAAATGCCACCTAGTATAAATCAACAAAAATTAACACATGTTATTCAATTATATTTTTAAATTTCATACAAGATTAAGAAAGCATTTAAGTACACACAGACACACGCACAAAAAGGAGCGGGGGAAGAAGAGAGACTGCTATTATACATTGGTTTCTGTCCTTTTCACCTGGAAGCAAACAGCCATGAATGGGTGAGTGTAATTCCATGCCAATGTCAAAAAAATATCGCCAAACATGCCATTTTTGTTATATGAAGTTTAAACATTAAATATCATCATTATACGCTCTAGTTGGAACGCCAATTATAATCTGTTCGCATCCAAAGAAGTGAAAGAAAAGTGCATTTTGAGGGAGAAACGAGGCATTCACAAACGAAACTATCACAAAAGCTTGCTATTTACAAATTTCTTAGGAAAATCTGTGAAAGCTCTCTCAAGAAAAATCTCTATTACCTATTAATTTATGTTCTAGTATTACGGAGATGTGGTTGAACACTAAAATATAGAACCTTTCTGGGGCAGGTCCCACAGCCACCCCCCTTCACACACACACAAACAGCCATATGGACACATGCTCACAGACATTACTATGCAGTGCTTCTATAATCTATAAGATAATACGTGCGGAGGTGGTGTGAGGGGGCGGGGATTGCCGAAGTGCTGCTTTCACGATGGCGCAATATTACTGCACGGAAACGGGTCAACGTGCAACGTGTTAATACAAAAAACACACAATATAAAAAGCACAACATAAAATGTATAAAAAGCACACATAAAATGATACATCTTATTTTATGTGAGTATATCATGTGTATGTATTATTTTATGTGTGTTTTTTATACAAAGTTTTTTTTTTAATCGTTTAACACCAGTATTTTGAGGATTTTTCCCCCCAATTCTCTATTCTTTTCAGATATACCTTATATCGCGGCGTATAGCTTGCACTTTCAACCTCAGAAAATTACTTCATTTTTTTCGTGTGCGTGTTATACACCGAATATGCAAGTAAACTGCATAACATAAAATATAAAATAAATTTCTTGACCTATTCTAAATTTTCTAATGACTATTATACGTCGGGATATACGGTAATTAAAATGTTGCTATCATCAGTAATGTTATAATATGTAAGTACATTTTTCATTTAAATAAACACTGAAATTAAGAAATTGCTTTACTTCCATTCATTTGCTTATTAAATTTTACGGTTTCGGTAATTCGAGTTTTCTATAGTTCGATGTAGGTCCGGTCACGTCCGCCTCCAATTATCGAGACTGTATTAAGTTAAAACAAATCAATTTTCAACACGTTTTTAGTTGCAAACAAGCTCTGCCTAAACATAGAATTTATATTTGTTACATTTGAAAAGCACAATGACTTCATTGACATATATCTTTTAAGAAAAAAATGTGAAGAGTTTGCTACGAAAAAGAGGTAGTCCCATCCAACGGAAGTTTCGAGCTACATGTATTATCTTCCAGAAAAAAAACCCACCTCTTTCGTTTGGTACCAAGAGGATTTAGCGAATATCGTCTATTTTTGTGTCACTCAGGCTCCAGCATGGCCGAGGGGATAAGACGCTGAACAGATGGGTAGAACACAGATGGCTGAAGTGTGAAGGTCCGGGGTTCTGGCCTACCGCACGGCTGTCAATCTGGAGTTTTGGGTGGTTTCCTCCAGACATAACGTCAGTACGAGTTACAACCCCTTAAAAAGTCCCCCACCCAAGGCAGATACCCCTCGTATAGGTTTGCCGTAATACAATGCACATTCATTCTTGCGTTACTCATGAGATGATGCTGCCTCTGTCGTCAGTTTCTGTTGGATTCCCAGACATATTTTACAGTTTTCCGCAAGCTTGAATAGACGGAGCTATTTCCTTTTTGCATCAAATCCTTCATATTGTGAAAAAAGGAGGAGAGAGTCGTTTACCTTGCTTGGAAAACGGATTTCAAAAATTAATTTTTTAGGTATACGTCAATGTTGTATTTTATAGCAAGAATTTTATGTATATCTCTTTTTTTTTTGAGAGAGAGAGAGATACAGTAAAACTTCTCGGCAGCGACTACTCCCCGTTCCGCGAAAAATTGGTCATTAAGAGAGGTGGTTGCTCAAAGAATTTTAAAGATTTGGCAGCCAAGAAAAAAAAATTCTAAAAAATATTGTTTGCTTTGTCATTTATGAAATTGCATACTAAAACATAAGTTATTATAGAAACAATTTTTTTAAATTTCAGTTTTAATAAAAAGTTTAGAAATTTCAGATTGTTTCATTCTTTATTCTCTCTCTACTTCATTTTTTACATCTCACAAAAGAGCATTAATTCTGATGCTCTTTATGCATTCTGAATTTGCCATAAAATCTATTTGCTTTTTGGGTTGACCCACTACCAAAATTGTCCGCCAACTTCCTCTTCGAATTTCCTTTCTCGTGTGACTTGATTACATCAACGCGCAGCTCCAACTGTCCTACAAGATTTGAACGTGATGTGTACGTGTACTTACACCTGCAATAGAGCGATTGGTTTGGAAAGAGGTTTTTGTTTACATACTTCTGGAAAAATGCTAGAAAAAGTTTGGGGACAGGGAACCGGGACCGGTCACTTATAGAGGGTTTTGTAGTCTCTTCCGGAGGATCTTTCAGCATCAGGGTAAAAAGTCGGTGCCTTAAAAAATTGGTCGTCGAAGGAGGGGGTCGCTTAATAGAGGTGGTCGCTCACAGAAGTTTCACTGTATGTTTGTTAAAAGGACGTCTTGACTTCTATCCCCCCAAAGGTTACGAATTTTGTAAATGCTGTCTAATCTAACACCTGCGTTAAAAAACTCATGCACATGCCACATTTCGTATTATCAGCTTCAGTAATTTAAGCTGGGTGAAATATTGACGTACAACATAAAAAAATTATTGTCTTTTTTTTTTTTTTTTTTTTTTTACGTCAATACTCCGGAACGGAATATTTCGTACGTCACGGAATATTCAGTTACGATGTTTCATTACGAAAGCGCAACACTTTTCGGAGGTTTCCGTCTCCAAATATTTCGTACTAGCTGAAGTACCCGTCGTTGACGGGTTATTACTGAATGCAATTTTCCAAAAAGCAAGAACTTTCGTCAGCATTGTAGGAGTATACAGAAAGGGTGTAGTATACTGCCAAAAGTAAGGAAAACGAAGTCATAATTTTTATGTATTGTTAAAATATTACAGATTAGAGAGTAACTAAGTAATATCATTTCATTCGCTTTAGTCGTAATTATGTGATGCGCGAACGAATATTTTCGCATATTGAAATAATTTTCGCAAAATCTCAAAATCTAATCAACATTTTTAAAAATTGGAAGCCTAGAATTTAAGTTGAGTGACAACCTATCATGTCACCAAATTTCGTTTCATTCCCTGCAGTCTTTATTTCGTGATACTGGAACAAAAATTTCAGCATTTTAAAATGATTTTCACAAAATCTCAAAATGCAATCAAAATATTTTTAAAATTCTCAACACCTATAAATTAAGATTAGCAACTACCTATCATATCACCAAATTTCGTAAAATCTGAAAATCTAATCAAGATTGTTTTAAAATTCGACGCCTATGTTTTAAGTTGAGTGACCACCTACCATGACACCCAATTTCATATCATTCGCTTCAGTCGTTTTTACGTGATGCTTAAACAAAAAAAGCGTCACGGACAGAATGACAAAACGACAAAGTGGCAGACAGACAAACTTTTTTTTGAGGGTCGCATCGGATTCCCGTGTGCTTGAAACGGATAGAAATCGCAAAATTTTTGAATTCCAAGAAATGTACAGACAAAAGTCTAATTTTATTTATATAGATGTCTGGAATATTCCGAGTGGCGTGTTTTTCGGTCCCCCTGACATTTCTAACACAGGAACTGCATTTCTCTGGTGTTTTTGAGTAGGAATCAGGTCTGCCAATTAAAAACACTAAAAATAAGGGACGGGTTGACGGGTTTTAATGAGCAATAAAGGACAGGCTTTAATAATTGTCAAACAGTAGTAAGAAGAAGAATCGGTTATTAAAAAAAAAGTAATTATTTCAGAATTTATCTTATGCATTTATTCTAACTGAAAGAAGTATAAAAATAATGAAGTAACAATCGGTTATTATATCAGGGTGTCTATTAAATTTCTGACAGTCAATTTCCTGACTTTATCCAGACTTTTGGGATTTCTCGGAAAAAAGAAAAAAAAATCCAGAGCACTTAAACATTTTATTTTGGGAAATCCTTCAATAGAAACCCCCACTATTCATAACTATAATATTTTACTATAACTTACTTGAAATCAATTTTTAACTGTAATACAATTCAAGCATTTAGGTTAGATAGAAAAAGTTTACTATCAGTTTGCATGTTAAGTGAGATACATGAGTAAAAGAGTATTATGTAAGGAACATGTTGGCTCATATTTAACCAACACTGCTTGTACTAATGGGATAATTTTGTGCATCTCTCTACGTCTAATCTTGCGTTCAAACAGAAATATTTATCTTTTAGTCTACTACACTTTCATCCCAGAAAGAAATTCTATTGCTGATCATAGACAAACAGCTCTGTCTCAGGAAACCCCTTAATGCAGAATCTATACTTATAATAAAGGAGAGTGTCTGCGCGCCCGCGCGCGCGATTGTGTATGTGTGTGTCTATCTGGTGTCTGTAGTTTGTCTGGCGGCTTAACTATCCGGCAGAGTTGCACCAAACTTTGCACGAGAGTTCCCAGAGTGCCGGAAAAATCCATCTAGGATTTATTTTTAAAAATGTTTAATTAGTTTTTAAGTTATTTTATTCTTTAAGTCATTTTCAACCGTTTTCTTCCGTTTGCTCCCCGAAAAACAAAGGCTTCTGGTCGTCCGAAAGAAAAAAATAATTAAGCGATCGAAAACACGAAAAAGTTTTCTTTCTAAAGAAACCTCCATTTTCGAATTAGCTGCATTTCCCGATTTTTAATAAATAAAAATCGAATCTGGCTTTTCTTAAGATTTTCGCCCGTTTTCGTCTGTCTAAGCTCGCATCAGAAAAGCTACCGATTAATTTGAGTGAAAAAAATCTGCGGTGGCGGACAAATTCTTCAGCTTTCGTTTAAAAAAAATCAAGCGTCTGGCGTAATTTTTTGGTCTGCTAAAACATTAATTAGTTAAACCCGTATAATGAATTCCGTGCGCTCCGCGAAGAAAGATCCATTGAAGAACCCAGAGAATTGAAGAATTATCTCCTTATGTCACACGGGTTGCTATGGGAACGGTGGAAAGAAGGGTGATCTTTCGTTTCTCCCAAGAAACATTAAATGCAGCCGCGTAGCAGGAGGCGCATTTTCTATGGTGATAATTCCGCCCCGTAGCAGAAAGCGCATTTTCAAATTGGTGCATTTTCGCCCATACTTCATATGGGGGTAATTGAGGGGGCGGAGTTCCCCCTCATCGAAGTATTTGTTTGCATTATTAAATTTATTTTACTAAAAAGAGAAAAGGGGGTTCAGGGGCGTAGAGCAGGCGCGTAGCCAGGAAAATTTTTCTGGGGGGATATGCACCTGGAAAATCTTTCGGGGGGGGGGATATGAACTTATATGTGCATAATATGCACATATGTGCATATTATGCATAAATAGACGGAATTTCATCACTAATGCAAAAATTTCGGGGGGGGGGGATATATCCCGATATCCCTCCGAGCTAGAAATACACTATGGAATAGGCAAGTAAAAAAGTTGTAAATTTTTACATGAACTGAAATTTAAAAAAGTAGCACTGTGTGTATATACAGTTGACTCCCTGTTTAACGACGATCTCTTTCCAAAGACGATATTTCAAAGTCCCAGCAACTCCAACGTACAGAGGCGGATCTACGGGGGGGGGCTATAGGGGCTATAGCCCCCCCCATTGAAACTGAATTTACACTAGATAGAATACAGTTTTGATGCTTAGTTAAAAACTGCGTGTCTAAAATCCGTTATTTTGAAATTTTTCAGGGTGTCTACCGCTCCGGAAAATCCGGAAAGTCTGGAAAAAGCCGGGAAATTGGAAAATGGGTCCGGAAAAAACCGGGAAATTGGATAGTAGGTCCGGAAAATTCACCAAAAGAATCTTTTTTTTTTTTTAACCCTTTCTCTCTAATTGTCAGACTCGAAACCAAAAGCAACTGCAACGCATTTTTCGGACCGCAAAAGCATCAAGTAAGTGACGTGTTTGTATGAGGGAAAATTGGGGACGCATCAATCTTGACGGGAGGGTAAAAGACAAAATAGCTTACTTTGTAACTTATGGTTTAGGACCGTATTTCCAAGAACAGTTAGTTAATTCTATCAGAAAGTCCGACTACTTCTGTTTCTCAATGGATGAAAGCTTAATCCTGTATACTTCAGTTAAAATTGATTTCAAGAATTTGTTCAAATTACGCAAATATAAAGACAAGGGAGGGGGCATTGTGCAATTTCTCAAAGTAAAATGCAGTGGTCAGGAATTTTTTTCCCGGGACCTCCCAAAAGTCAGGAAAAAGTCCGGAAATTGACTTTCAGAAATTTGGTAGACACCCTGATTAATTTACTTGTTTGATTTACTACTATAATTTTTAGACTTAACCTCAATCAATAGTTTTTAACTCTTTCGTTCCCAGGCTATAGGTATTTTCAAAACCTGAGTCCAAAGGAATCGCTCTTGAAACATCACCCCATTTCGGTTTCTTATAAGGATGATCAGTAACCAAGTTGTTCTCGCCTTTACCGAGTATACGCAAATAGCGAAGAATAGCTCATTGTTAGAACGGGTTATGGCGTAGCGCAGTGGTCTGGGCGCTAAACTCCGTTCCCATAAGAACACGGCAAGTGAAGCAGCATCCGGCTTGGCCAGTGCTTGGGAGGGTCAACTTCCTCTCGGCTCGACTGCTGTGGGACCGCGTACGCTAATGGGAGCTGGTGCACGTAAAATCCGTCGTGGCTGCAATGTCCTCCAAGTTGTCATACGATAACTCTGGGGGTGCCAATTTCAGGGGGTGGGTCCCTCCACTGGAATGGGTTCAAAATGATGGGACCCCGCGCTGAGTCGGACTTCCTCCCACTGAGGCTCATTAAAATGGAAGACACCCCTACCGCCCATCGCCTGCCTATATGGGGGATCTGGCACCTCCCGCGGTTGCCAGAGGGCATTAGCAACAGCAACAACGGGTTATGGCAAGTTGGTTAATGGCAAGTCCAAAGAACCGTATTTGAGCTATGATGTCCATTCACCCCCTGTAAAATCGTAAAAAGGGGAGTTAATAACACATATAATTCACTGTTAAACATAAACAGTCTTTGCGTTTGCCTTGTGCGGTGCGCGTCTCGGATTCTGGAGTGATGTGTACTTGATGTGGGATACCTTAACGCCTTATTACACGGACAAAATTTAAAGCAATTGGTTGCTGCAATTCATTTCCGTAAGTCAGTGAGCACAGATGAGCACGCAGGATTGCTATAGTAAACAAACTATGTTGTGTTTACAAACGCCAGAGATTCTCCGAATTGGCGGTTGCTAAAGCTTGTAATTATAAATAGCATATCGTTGGTTGTTTATACCTCGTGTCTACCTTCGAATCGGATTGTTATTTATTTTTCTTTTCTTCAATCAAATCAACTTCCATGTTGGTATTTCACTTCACGGACATTTTATCTTCGCACACCCTAATCATCCCTTAGTAACGTAGAAGTAGATAGCACTACGATTGACTGGAATTCCAGCAACCTGCAATATTTTCGCCTCTAAACGAAAAAGTTGGAGTTGACTGTTTTCTAGGCAACCGAGGGAAATTTGCAGGAAAGAGGTTTCTGCAACTGGTTGCAGCAACCAAATCACACGAAAATTCCTTCGTGTATAAGGCCTTTTGTTACACTCCCCCATCCCCGCACAATGTACATCTATCATAAAGGCCGTATTACGCGAAGAAATTTTTGTGCGATTTCGTTGCTGCAACCAGTTGCAAAAACCTCTTTCCGGGAAATTTCCCTCGGTTACCTAGCGAACAGTCAACTCCACCTTTTTCGTTCAGAGGCGAAAAAATTGCAGGTTGCCGGAAATCCAGCAAATCGTAGGCTTCCTATTTCTACGTCACAATACAAGATGGCGGAAGAGTCAGCCTCAGCCATACCGTTCGTAGTGAAAGGGGTGAGCGCTGCGAAAAAAAAAGTGTCCGTGAAATGGAATATCGACATGGAAATTGATTTGAATGAAGAAAAGAAAAATAAATATCAATCCGATCCGAAGATACACGAGGTATAAGCAACCAACGATATGCTATTTATAATTACATGCTCTAGCAACCGCCAATTCGGTGAATCTCTGACGTTTGTGAACACAGCAGGATTTTTTTACTATGGCAACCCTGCATGCTCATCTGGACTCCCTAACTTGCGGGAATGAATTGCAGCAACTGGTTGCTCTAAATTTTGTCCGTGTAATAAGGCCTATAGACATCAAGTGACTAGGAATCCCAAGTGGCTATCTCCTGTACCATTGTGAAAGGTTCTTTTGTTCTGCCGTTTGGATTTTCAGGGGTATGATGAAAGAATACTATTTCTATGGCAAATTTTTCTTATTTGGTTTTCGGACATTTCCTGTTTAAACAAAAGTAGACCCGTTTTGAATGTTTAGGAATGATGGAAGAATTTCTTGGAAGTACTGTAGTCCTTTCTAAGCAGGCTTCCAAATTTTAACATATTGAAATTGCTTTCGCCGCTTGGACGTTCTTTTCGCATGAAGCGTTAGTGTGATTCATTTGTTCTCTATTTAGCTCCGTTTGTGTGTATAATTTAATTTAAATGCAAATATTATGACCTCAAGAAAGCGATCATTGAGTCGTAATATAGGTGATTACTTTATGAAAATTCCGAAAAATGATAATTTGTCTAGTGAGAGTGACAGCGCAAATCACCAGGAAAAAATCATAAATGCAAAGCCCCAGAACAAGCTATTTCAAGAGGAACAGCACTCACAAAATATACATATATCACTATCAGGCAGTTTATAAAGAGGTGCATAATTAGAAGGAATACAATGATATCATTATGGAAGAAAGAGGTATGATTTAAATTAATTTTTTCAGACATTGTTTTTCCTATGAAGTGTAAGTCCTAGCAAGTTCGAACATTTTATTTAATCGGAAATTCGCACACCCTTCTCGAAATTCGATTATGTAATATTATATATAGGCAGAAAAATAAAATATACAGGCGACAAGTAAAAAATCGTGCCAAATGTCGCCAAGCTTGGATACAGGGCCTCCAAGAGAAATTTATAAGGCGGGGCGAAAATCTTCCCGGCCCCTTTCGTAAAGCACAAAAGTTTCGAAAAAAGGGGAGGGAAGGAAGGAATTTTTTTTGTAAAACTGCTCTTTTTAATGATTTTCAGATAAAATGCTAAAAGGAAAGAGAGGAGGAGAGAAGTTTTTCTGATATGTAATGGTACTTTTAATTCATGTTCGAAGGTTGAAAAAATAATAATATTTAAATGGTAGAATTAACATTTCTGCCATCTAAATCATTCTAGAACATTCACTATGTATTCAAAATTGAGTTGTTAGAAAAAAAAAGATTTTAATTAAAAGATTTTAATGCATGTACAGATCTATAAATGAAATTCGTAACACATTCTGAAAATTCACGGACGCACTTTAGATGAACACGGACCCACTCTAACTCGCATGGGCCCAGAGGCGGCGCCCCGTCTGCCCCCCCTCTTGTAGGGCCTAAGGTTAGCTGTACCCAAATTATTGAATACCCAGTAAGTTAGCCCCCCCCCCCTTTACTCAATCCTAGATCCGCCACTGCCAACGTAAAAAAATTCTATTCAAAGACGACGTCGTTTCTGTTTAACAATGATTTTTTTTTTTTTTAATCTTACGCTACAGGAACAGGGGAAAATTTTTTAAGAGTGGGGAAAAAGTGTCGGGGAATGTCAAAAGTGCAATTCGCAAGACAATCTCAACTACCTGAGGGTATTCTCAATTCGTAAGATATTTTAGAAGCAAAGAGAAAATTCTTGAAGCAGCACAAAAATTTAATTCGGGATCCAAATCCAAACGGCCGAAAAGTAAATGTGGCCGATTGGAAGGTTTGCATTGCCAAGGCACTTCTGCATGCAAATGGTCGCATGAAGCAAGAGCATCCAACATTCTAATTTCTGGGCCCCACCATGGCCGAGTGGATAAGACACTCGACATGATAGACGGTTGAAGTGTGAAGGTCCCGCGTCTGGGCCTACCGCGCGGCTGTCAATCTAACTATCTGGAGTTTTTCCAGATGGTTTTCTCCAGATTTAACGTGAATATGCGTTATAACCTCTGAAAAAATCCTCCGACCAAGGCAACCGTCCCAGAATACAGATGCCTCTAGTATAGCTTGCCACATAACATCAAATAACTCCAATTTCTGGAGGCCCGATGGCTGAGCGCATAGCGCTCGCAACTGGGAGAACAAAAGTGCCTTGTTCAAACTCAGGTCGCGTCCGTCAATCTAGCCGTCTGGAGTCTTATGCAGTTTTCTCCGAAACTTCTCATAAATACAGATTAAGGCCCCCCTAGAAAACCCCCCACGTAGGGCACCCCGTATTCGGCCTAGATCCCTCATGTAGATAATTGTTCGTATTACCGAAATAAAATAAAATCAAGCAATTACTGCAGTGCTGTTATTCTGGCAGAAAATTTGGAATGCAAAATTTTCAGGCTTCGCCTGGTTAGCTAAAAAAATTCATAAAATGGAAGCTGACGCATTTCACATTTGAAAAAATCTGGAAGAAAGAATAACGGGAAGGCGAAAAATGAAACAACTGACTCATTTTGATTTTCTTGAAACCTAATTTTATTGTATTGCTTGTTTTTACTACCTTTTTTTAAGGTAATTTAAAATAATTTTTTCTGGATAATAAAATAATATAATGATAATAAAAGTAAAAATTTTAAACACGCCAATATATCAAGAAAAATATTCACAGTCCTAAGAATGTAAAGTGTAAGGGGTTGGTGCTGGTGCTGTAGGATTACGGCCAATTATCTGCACATGGAATCTAAGCCTATGGGTGGGGTACACTCCGTGGGGGTCTTTCTAAGGGTTACTAACCCGTGTTTACTATGGATTAGTTTCGGAGTTGGAGATGGAAGTTTCGGAGGAAAGCACGGAAAACTCCAAACAGTTAGGTCGGCGGACGCGAACTGGTTTTGAACCACGCACCTTCCAATGTGTAAAGGGAAATATTTTTTTTTTACAAATTCTGTTTATGGAAGATCTCTGTTTAAGGACGATTTTTCACATTTTGACGGTTCCTTGAAAGTGTTAAACAGAGAGCCAACTCTCTCTCTCTCTCTCTCTCTCTCTCTCTCTCTCTCTATATATATATATATATATATATATATATATATATATATATATATATATATATACACCAAGAATATTTACAACAATAATTATTGAATCCTTGTGGACAAAACGTAATATCTCTATTTACAAAAATGATAGAGCTTTTATTTTTAAACAGAAATAGGGGCAAATTTTATTGAATCGCTATGACCACAGTGGCTGGAGCACAGTTTCCAGTTTTAATTGTACAGTGGAATCTGTCTAATGGGACTACCCTTGGGAAGAGCAAAACTGGTCACCTTATAAAGACGGTCACCTTACAAAGGTGGTAAAGTGTGATGGTTGTAAAGCGAAATTGCATTTAAGTTGTCACTATAGAAAGGCAATCTCTTTACCAAGGTGGTCACTTTAGCAGGTTCCACCGTATTTGAATGGACGACGGCACACTGATACGGGGAAAAAAATCTTCCGTTGCTGTCTCCATTTTATAGGAGACGGAGTTTTCGGTTTAGTGCAGAAATATTTTATCGGTAAACTCCGAATTGCCATTAAAAAGTCGTAAAATTCGCGACGAGAATGCCCTCTTACCCACTGCAGTCACGTTAGACGCAGCGGCAATCAGCATCGGCCTTAAGTGATGCTTAAGCATAGACGAACAATCCAATACCCTCCGCAGTTTGTACTGCTTTCATTCTTTCAACTGCTATCATAAGTTGTGCACACTACCCAGACGTATGGGTACAAATCCTCATTATAAAAGTAAAACTTATTCTAAGATATCAGACAAAGCGAGTACCTGGCAATGTATAGGTGTTTAAAAAAGAAAGCTCTAGTTGTAAATAGCAGGTAATAGTGATAATAGTTGTAAATAGCAATTGAGGTTTGTTTACTACAGTCCTCACAGAAAATGATGGGAATTACTTAATCTTTAAAACTTAATGCCATTCTAAAGTGCGAACACTGTATATTTCACAGTGGCTGTGAAATGGGTTCAATAATGCGTTCAGCAATTATACTCTGTACACACTAAAATGTTAATAGGTAGGGCCCGCGAACAACAGCATGAATAAAGGTCGTTGCTGATTAGCCACGTCTTGTCGTCACTACAGGGGTTAAGGCGACATTTTTCTGGCGAAATTTACGACTTTTAATGACCAGTCGGAATCTACCAACGAAAGATTAATGTGTTAAACTGAAAACCCTGTCCCCACACACAATGGAGAGAGCAACGCAACATTTTTTTTCCCGTATCAGTCACATCGTCCATTGAAACGCATAAAACACATGGCTTATGAGCATCGGCGTTAACTTGATCGATATAGGGCACATGATAGCTCTGCCCTCTCCCTTCCGAGTTTTCTTTCGATGGTTCTTGCAGCAGACAACATACTTATTTAGTTGTGATATACCATGTCTAATTATACATTGGGAGAAAAAATATTGGGAAATCAATGTACTATCCTAATGAAAAACGGAGCTCCCCCCCCCAGATGGTTTCTCTGGATCCACCCCTGCATGTCTGTTATATAAATTAGAGTCTGCTGTCTATGTCCGTTGTCGGAACAGCTGGTCGCCGAAGGCGAGCGGCCCGCAGGTTGCAGAGACCGGTCGCAAAACTTCCCGTTTGCGAACGAGATAGTCGTAGAAGGCGGCCGCTCCCCGTAAAGTGTAAAAGAGTCGCGTAAGTTAAGTAGACAGATCGCGAGGTGGCCCGTTGGCGGACCAGATGGTCGCCGAAGGCGGCCACTCACCGTAACGTGTAAAAGCCACCTGTAGGTTGCACAGACCTGTCGCGAAGTGGTCCGTGAGCCGTCGTTTCACATTTCGGTCGCAAAGCGAGCCGTTGCAACGTGCCGTGGGAGAGGGGAGAAACCCAATGGAAACGCTTTGTTTTACCTACTCGGTGTGACGTCACAAGTAAGCGCCGCGGCTTTCCTCTCTAGGGGGCGTTGCCCGTTGGCGGATCAGATGGTCGCGAAAGGCGGCTGTTCACCGTGTGTTTTTTTACCCTTTGCTGTGATGCAGTTCCATCACATACTTTTCATTAATTAGTGTTTGGCTTTTCTATTCTAAATTTAATATATTTCAGCATTTTTAAATATCAAAATTATTCCCTTCTGCTTCCGTTTAAAAGATTTTCGGTGTGCCTGTTGTTACATTAAAATTATTTAGCTAAAGGCGTCAGTCTTGCTCTGAAAATTAGTTCTATGCCCAACGTTTTCATGTCCATCATATACATTACTTAGCGTTTTCTTCTGATTAAGAACATTGAATTTTGGACGGGTTGTTTATGACCATACATGGTAACAAATCTAATAAATAACAGTGGCTTTCATTTTGGGTTACTATTTAGCTGTTACATTATTTGTTTCATCCTTTTTGGCGCGTCTGGTTTTTAAAATTCTATCTATTTGATACCGTTACTGGACAATAGCGCCGGTCATAAACGGATATGTTATTGGCGTTTTATTTGGCGTCCGTTTAATGCTCCTGCATCGGTTCTTTCCAATTTGGTCTCCTGGGCGTTTCGCGATTTCTCGAAAATTTCGATTTTGGATACTGATGTAGAAGTACGTTAATTACTGCCTCTTCCTGGCTGCCAGCCCCTGCCACCAATATGTATCAATAGTTTATTAATAATTCTTTTGTACATTTAAAGTAATATTCTGTCTCATTATTTGCTCCGTTCCTGTGCATTGCCGCTATTTGTACTATACCACTACTAATTACTAATTTTAATAGTATTTTAACTCTACCTCAACCGCTTCATATAAATATGGTGCCGTGACCAGGATGCAATTTTTAATTTTTCTCGGGTGACTGGTTGGCCAGGCTTCGATGGAATGTTGACTTCTTCGTCAATGCCCTTGCCCATTTTGATGTTTATTGGATGAACTAGCTCATAGAAGAGCATATCTGAAATGATGGATTGCCTTTCCTTCTCGTCAGCTATGTGTCGAATGCCGAAGCGAAGCTTTTTTGTGCATGGAACGACTTTGTCCGCTGCGTGGAGTGCCGATGTTTTTCCGTGGATTGACCGCCTTTTTTCCCGGCATCAGTTGCCACTTGGCTGTCAGTGGTCTGCTGCGATTCGTTCTTCTCAATGGAATGGAAGCAGCTGCCCTTGGACTGATTTTGTGCTCAGCCCAGCAAAAATGGTGTGTGATGCCCAGCATGTGTAGGAGTGAAACATTTCGCTGCAATTTTGGCTGCTGGAAACTTTCAAGTGGTCGGCCCTTGTACCCAATCTTTATAGTTTACTGTGACACGGTGAGTGGGCTTATTCGGCCCCCATAAAGCAAGTGTGTGAAAGTTCAGTGCTCCGTTCCGTACAGTAATTTTGCCGGCTCCGAAAGCTCGAAACAGTTCGTCAAGCTACGTACATAACCGTGACCTCCGAGAGTTAAGGCCTGCTGGCTGTTGAAATGAGTCGTCCCATGTAGGCCGAGGGAGGAAGTTTATCGCAAACTGAGGTCTGAAAGTCGCTGATGTTTAAAATACTGCTTTTTTGACACAATTTTGTTAAATAAATTCCTCAGAAATACTGAATGGTCACATTAATATATGGATTTAAAATGTTTTTACTACTTCTTTACGCAACATGCGAGTAGGATTGATATTTAAATCAGTTCCCTCACCCCGCCCCCCCCTTTTTTATGATGAAAGCTTTTACTTCTCCATTTTTTTAGAAAAGGGAATTGGTAGAATTTTATCAAAATGAAAACGCCTTATAAATAAGGTTAAAAATTAAATTTGGAACCAATTAAGATTATCAATTCAAACTTTCGACATTATTTGTACAATATGAGTACCAGTGAAATGCTAAATTAATTTTCACTCATTTATATCAGGATTTCTTTAGCAAAGATGTGAATTAAATTTGAGTAAGTGAATAACTTAATTTTACTTGCTTCTGCTTTCTTGATAACATTTGTACGACAGGAGAGTATGTACACTTATTTATTAAATAATTGTTTCATTGAAAATTCTATAATTAATAAATTGATAGGAATTTATCCAATATATACAGGGGGTCTCAAAAGGTCGTTTACAAACTTTTAAGGGAGATAATGCACACCACAAGGATTAAGAGTTACATAGGGATCTGGGGTCGTATACTTCATATACCTGTAAACAATCACTTGTAAAAAGTGTTGAAATACTAGCGAACTTTCTGACCATAGTTTGTCAAAAATTAATAAAAGCATTTGACTATAACTTATAGTTTAGAAAGTCTATTTAATTTTAATGATAAAATTATCGATGACAAGACATATGTTTAAGAAAATCGGTTCAGAAAGTAGACCAACACTTTAACGTTCTTCCAAAAGTGATTATTAGCAGGTATATGAAGATGACGTTTGCGATCCCACATTCCTATGTAACTCTTAATCCTTGTAATGTGCACTATCCCCATAAAGTCTGTAAACGACCTTTTGAGACACCCTGTATAAATATAAATATAAATAAATAAATAAATACATATATATATGTAGGTAAGTACAACAAAATAAGATCAGTGCACAATTATAATGTATAAACATTTAAAATTTTAAAAGATAGGTTTTTGATAGATAAAACTAAATTTAACTTGTGTGATGATGATGTCAAAAACTCAATATCTACTACCTATTGCTGAATTTTAAAATATATTACTTTTTAATGTAAATTTTACCTTACTTTAGAGTTCTTTGTGATGTTAAAATTTTCTCTTGGTATGGCATATAACAATATCTCTCTGTGTTGTGCATCAGTGGGAAATACAAAAACTAGGGATACAACGGTTATCCGGCAAACATACTGCATCCGGCCTATCCGGCCTCAAATTATAGACTAAGAACTAGCATTAATAAATGTAATAAATGAATAAATTCTAAAAAGTGCAATAATAAAAAATGAGAAAAAAAAACAATGTTTTGTGAAAATATTTTGTTTTCAATACTTTTTAGAATCTATTTTCATCATTTATTGAAAATATTGGGAAAAAATTAAGTACTTCTATCTTTTTTTTTAAGATTGGAGTAAATTATTACTGCAGGAAATAATTGTTTCAAAAACACTGGTTTACAATCTATGTAAGAATTCGGTTACCTCCACCCCCCATAAATTGACGCTGCTTATGAGAATAGTGTACATGCTGTAGTGCTGTTGTCAGGATGTGAGTAAATGCCCCCCCCCCCTAATTTTGATAAAGTAAGGAAATTTGTTACACTGATTTTCCAACAGTTGAATGGAAATATCTTTCTTTCAAGAACTGATTTTGTAGGGTATTTATCTAACTCTTGAAGGAGAACATCAATGACATTTCAGCTTTATGTATGTATTCAGCTTTAGCATGTATTAGCTTTAATTGCAGAAAAACTGGTACTCATTTCATGGAAACAATCCCAAAAAGATTTCCGATTTTTGAATTAAATGATTTGGAACTAATGAGAAAATTTAAAGAAAAAGTAATAGCTGAATGATCTAAGAAAACTAGTGAAAATAAAACAGAAAAAGAAGAAAACATACTGCTGCCGGATAACCGGATATCCGGTTGAAAGTTTGGCCGGATATTCGGTATCCGACCAAATTGATATCCATTGCATCACTGACAAAAACAACTAATTTATTGGATTCATGATAATTTCCTCTGCAGGCCGGAATTGAACATTTATAAGGCATCTTTAAAAATAAGGTAAAATTTACGTACCTAAACATCGACACATAATTCAAGAGCAGTTACGAATACCCTTAAAATGAAAAAAAAGGTATTTAAACAACCAATCGTAGGTATCTATAGCTTATTTTTTAATACTTAATCTTACCTAAAAACAGCATAGTTTTCAGCCTTCTTCAAACAGGAATCACTCGCTTAACTTTGTCAGGTTGAAGCATGAAACACACTAGACTTGGAATGCTCCACTAATATTCATATGAGCAGTCGTTTGACTTTGTCAGGTTGAAGCATGCAAACAGCATTCTTTCAGCAGTACATACAGCTAGCAAGAATATCATCAGAGCATAGTAGAAAAATACCTGCTTCTGACAAATTCCAACTGGCTTAGTTAGTACTGTGATAAAGTTTTTGACAAAAATCAGTTGAATAGCTATATCAGAAAAATCAGGTCTTTTTTTTTACGAATAACATGAGTTAAAACATAAAATTATAATGTAACTCAATGAATAAAGCACTGAGTTTATATTATGTGGTCAGAAGTAGAGATATATACCGAATACTAATTTCAGTGCTTTTAAAAATCGAACTGATTATTAATTCAGTATTTACATACATTACAATTAATTTGTAAAAAATTATAAAAATATAAATAATATATATAATAACACCGATAGTAAAAAAGTAATAAAGAAAGCATCTATTTTGATATTTGTTGTAGCAGACTGTGCAATAAGCCAAGAGCATACTTTTACAGGTCATAAATATTGGTATTTTACTAAATTTCCCCTACAAATAGTTTTTAACAATAAATATAAATTGAAAAAAAAATTACTAAACAATTATTACTGCTTTCAAAAAAGAACAAATTTACAAAGATTTATGAGAGTTCTCCATTTCAACTCAGAAAAATAGATAAATGTATATTTTACTGATTAAAATTACAACCATAAGAATTATATTTAACAAAATGTAATTAACAATACGTAAATTAATTAATCTCCCCTGACCCATAAATAACACACAAAGATATTTCATTTAAAATCGAATATATCTTTAATTTTTAAATGAGCTAATGAATAAACGCTGGTACTTTTGATTACACCAAAAGCTTTTAACACACAACGATTAGTCTAAAATCTGTTAGGAAGCAAACAAAACGAAGAAGAAACAAAATTATAATATGCATTTAAAAAAAAATTATCACTATTTCATAAAGTCTGTCAATGAGAGAACAGTTAAAATAATAATTTAAAAAATAAAGTTGGAAAATAACATTAAAGAAGTAAGATTCTATACTCACATACAGCATTATGCATAAGCATTATATATTTAATAACAAAATTTCTAAAAATAATGGTCATAGCATGATATCAATTAAATGAATATAAACCTAAAATTTGGGGAACACATTATGAATAGAAACTCGTTTGTTTTCTTCCAATACTACAGTAAAAACAGTTAGGCTTAATACAATTCAACATTAAATTCAGACTGTACTAAGAACAATAAATGGATTAATTTACCTTAAATAAATCAAAGTCCCTCCCAAGTTATGTTTTAAACTACAATCATGAAATTAAATGCACAAAAACGTTATTAAAGAACGTTATCCGTTTCTCTGCCGGTAAACGTATTGCATTTGCATTCTCGGTCTTCATTCTCGGAGTGATGCGATGGCCTACATAGGATGACTCCTATAGTTCGAGGAGAATCAGCCAGAGGGCCTTAGTACGTGGCCAAGACATAAAGGTGATAGACTCTTTTATCGCGCCGCACCCGCTTTGATGGAAGACCCTTCGGTGCAGATCCTCAATTCTGCATTCTTGAACGGCATTTTTTATTTTGTTTTCGTCACGCTATGCGCGCTTTTCATCAATACTTGTGAGCCTCTCCTCAAGGGTTGAATCTGTCGTGATCATTCAAACTAGTATATTTTTTTCTAATTTGCAAATAATACATGTAAGTAATCATTTTTTTTAAATAATAGTTCTACAGGGTGTGCATATTTTTAAAGTTGATATCTGTTTTCAAGTTAAATATTTTTTATACTGTCAAGTTAAATATATTTTTAACTTCAATAAGAGTATAGGTATTCCTGTTAGAATAATTTTACAATTTTATGATTTTCAACTGGTGTTTTTCAACTTTTATTTTTTCTGAATGACATCTATCATTATGATTATTAGTATTTTTGTCTTTATTACAAATATTTTCTACGTACTTAATCGAAAATTCCACATTGAATTTGACAAATTTTTGTTTTTCTTTTTTCTTTTATCGCACTATTTTTATTTCATTTTGAAATACAGTGAAATCCCTCTATAACGATATTTTGGGGGTCAAAATAATATATCATTGTAAAGAGAATTATCGTTATAGAGACAATCGATATTGGAACGAAAAGATTTTTGTTCTTCATATATCCCATACCCTGCGGTGTCGCCAGAAAGTGTTCTGTTTTCATTCAGCACACCCTCGCAAGTAATATATAATAAATGAAAGGAGAAAAACATGTTTATAGTTTTCAGTAATTTTCACAACACTCGCAAATTTTAGTTAAACACCCTTGCCGCCTCGCCAGGGATTCTAGCGGCGATATAGCTTATAAATATTTATAGCATATTTGAATAACAAATATATAATGTCTAAATAAATAATACCTGAATGCCGCAAAATCGTTTTTTAAAATGTATTAGATATTAATTGAAAATACATACCCATTAATTTATCCTTATTTATTTTGAATTCTGTGTAAAGAAATCTGAAATTGGCAACAGTCGACTGTGAAAGTCCTTATTGTCTGCAAACCTCAGCTCTCTTCATGCCTTTATCAAAATCTTTTATGATGTTGAATGTCACTTCGATAGATATTTGTTTTCTTTTAGCCATTTGCTTTCGATTTTCACTAAACAAACTTCAAAGTAAACAAAACTCATAAATAATTTAAAATACCCTCGTGTAATAATCGACCTCGATAGGATTTATCGAAGGTTAAAATTCTTACTCAAGTTCAGACAAAAGAACGTATCGTTTTCTATATCAGTTCCGGTGAGAGGAATCCTTGACCATTTTAAAAAAAAAAGGGGGGATAGGAATCAAAGATGTGTCATCCAGGAAATGCCAACTGTCCTTCCACCTTACGAGAAATGCACTTTCTCATTACCATAGTTTTACATCAGCAAAACGAAACTTAGAAGACGTTCTTTGGCAGAGGCGTGGTCCAACCCGTTCCAACCACATTTTACCTCGACTTTCTTTGTGTAGCTTTCAATGTGTCTGCATGAGTTGGGCTTCTGATGCATCGTAGAAAAAAAATATATCGTAGTAGAGAGAATTATTGTGATGTAAGGGATGATTATTACCATCGTTGTAGAGAGAATTATCGTTTTAAAGGATATCGTATTACAGAGAACTGTTTTACATTAATCTAAAGGGAATTCAGCCAGGACTATGAAAAAATATCATAATAGAGAGAATTATCGTTATAGAGGATATCGTTGTAGCGAGATTCTACTGTATGGGTTCACTTCATTCTCGCATGCCTCTGTTCAATGCAAGCATACGAGAAGGTATTTGTACTTGTTCTTTCTTTCATCACACTTTTTATTAAAAATTTAATTATTCTACACATTTTTTACACAGTATTTTTCTTTTGGCCCAGTGTTTGTAAATAGTAATTTTTACACAATTATTCAGTGAACATGCCATAACAATCACCATGTTGATTGATATACACATTATTTTGACACATATTGGTATTGTACATTTGCTGTCGTTGCTGTTGTTGTTATTGTGAACGTAAAGGTAATAGACGTATTATCGGATTTGTCTGCTTGGCTCGAATTCCGCTTATAAATATTCGTCAGTAGGACAACATAAGGGGGAATGCCCTCCGTGGGGGTCTTTCTAAGAGGTCCTAGCCCGTATTTACGCTAAGTTTCGGAGAAAACACGGAAAACTCCGAACGGTTAGGTTGACGGACGCGCGATGGGTATTGAACATTTATTTTTGAAGAGTGAACTTATTTACTTTTTGTGTTTCACTGCACAATTTTGACCTTTTAAATACATTTTATATTTTAACATTAAGTTATAGAATTACACTTTTTCACAATTTTGCTATACACTTTTCCTTATTATTTTCCTACCATTGATACGCCTCTGCTTAATACATGCATCCTTTGGAAGAGTATAATAATATGCGAAGCATGTCTTTTTTTTTCACATATTTTACATTTTTAGGTTGCTTACACATGTTTGGATTTTAAATTTTTGTTACACACTTAATTTTTTTTCACTACCTTTTCTTATGTCCTGTTATATGTTACACGCAAAAACATGTTCACACTGAAGTACTGTTGTACTGCTCATTTTGAGTTAATTGTTTTTGTCCTTTCACAATTTGTACACTCACTAAATTTTTTATACTTTATTTTGCTTCCTTGTACGGAATATAAGGAAGTAATATGATCCCGAAAAATTTGGAAACCAAATTTCGACGAAATAAAACCCATTTTGACTACCTCTAAATTTACTTTTAAGAATTTTTTCGATGCATCTCATTGTACGCTAGAATCCACGCTCATATCAGTAGGTCTGCAACTCATTTTGACAGACGGCGAGTCTATTTTGACCAGTTTTTCTATGCTGTCTGTACGTACGTGCGAATGTATGTAACTCGCATGTCTCAAAAATTATTGGTCGTAGAATTCTGAAACTTTATATTTAGGATTGCTGTAATATCTAGTTGCGCACCTCCCCTTTCGGTCTCATTCGACTGGATAGTTTATCTACAGGGCCGTCCAAAAGATTCGAAATGCATTCCTCTCTATGGGCTGAAATTTCATTAAAGTGTATTTTACACAGTTAAAAGTAATCTGAAAATACAGGATAATTCCAGCCTTAATTTTCAGAAAAATGACCGCTTTCCCCAAGAATTGGTAATTTTCCGTTAAATGAAGAAAAATGATTGCAACTTTTGGAAATTTCTTGTTAAAACGGTAGATTTCAGTGTTTGGTTTTTATGTAAGTTTCGCAAGTAGTTTTGAGTAATGGATTTTTGTTGGACATTTTAGATGGGAAAAGATATTGACTCCAAGCGCATTCTCATAAGTAATAAAAAATTAAACTATAATTAATTACTTTTTTAAACGAAGAATTCCACTTCATCACAATGAGTATTTCAAATCACATTCATAAATGTATAGGACCGGCTAGAAAATAATTTCAGTTATTATTATTATTACTAGCTGAAGTACCCGTGAGTACACAGAATGGATGTAGTATGTTGCCAAAGTAAAGAAATCGAAGTTATAATTTTTATGTATTGTTCAAATATTACAGGTTAGAGAGTAACTAAGTAATATCATTTCAATCGCTTTAGTCGTAATTATGTGATGCGCGAACGAATATATACGCATATTGAAATAATTTTCGCAAAATCTCAAAATCTAATCAATATTTTTTAAAAATTGGAAGCCTAGAATTTAAGTTGAGTGACAACCTATCATGTCACCAAATTTCGTTTCATTCCCTGCAGTCTTTATTTCGTGATGCTGGAACAAAATTTCAGCATTTTAAAACGATTTTCACAAAATCTCAAAATGTAATCAAAATATTTTAAAAATTATGTCTCTCAACGCCTATAAATTAAGATTAGCAACTACCTATCATATCACCGAATTCCGTATGATTCGTATTAGTCGTTATTATGTGATGCTTGAGGAAATATAAACGTATTTTGAGAGAATTTTCACAAAATCTAATAAAAATGTTTAAAAAATTGGACGCCTATAGTTTATGTTGAGCAACCATCTATCATGTGACCAAATTTCATATCATTCGCTTTAGTCGTTATTACGTAATGCGTGAACAAAGATTCACTCAATTTTAAACGATTTTCGCAAAATCTCGAAATCTGATCGATTTTTTTTTATTAGATGCTTTTAAATTAAGGTGAGTGACCACTTATCATTTCACCAAATATCATTTTTTCACCTTTGCAGTTATTACGTGATGTGCGAACACAAATTTACGCAGTTTGAAACGATTTTCGCAAAATCTCAAAATCTAATCAAGATATTTTGAAAATTCGACACTTATGTTTCAAGTTGAATGGCCCTCTATCATGATACCAATTTCGTTCCATTCGCCTCAGTCGTTTTTACATGACATGCGAACACAAATTTACGCAGTTTGAAACGATTTACTCAAAATCTAATAAAGATTTTTTAAAAATTTGACGCGAATGTTTCAAGTTGAATTACCTATCATGATACCAAATTTCATTTCAATCGCTTCAGTCGTTTTTACTTGATGGTCGAACACAAATTTACGCAGTTTGAAAGGATTTTCGCAAAATCTCTAAATCCAATCAAGATTTTTAAAAAATTTGACGCCTATGTTTTAAGTTGAGTGATCACCTATCATGACACCAAATTTCATATAATTCGCTTCAGTCGTTTTTACGTGATGCTTAAACAAAAAAGCGTCACCGACAGAATGACAGAACTACAGACAGACAATTTTTTTTTTAGGGTTGCACCGGATTTCCAGGTGCTTGAAGCGAATAGAAATCGCAAAATTTTTGAATTCCAAGAAATGTACAGACAAAAGTCTAATTTTATTTATAAAGATTTTTATTTTTATTTCAAACTGAGAACGAAAAATCAAGGTGTGTTTTTTTTATATTTTTAGCAGCCAAAGTATTTCTTTTTCAGTGTTGTATTCAGTGTTTGCAGCATATCTCTATGGAAATCTAAACCGAGATGACAAATAGCTAAAGAGTAAATGTTTTTACTAATTACATAGATTTGTGGAAATTGAAATTAATTTCTTGCTAATCCAATAATTTGACTATGTTAATAATAACTGGACAACACTTTGTCACGAATTTTAAATTTTAAATCATGAAACGCGCGCGCGCGCACGAATTCCTCTCCCGCAAGGAAACTAAAATAACCTTCACCTCACCCTTTGGCCAAAACAGAGCCAGTCTCGTAGTGTCTAGTAGTCACAGCAACCGTCTCCCAAATCGTAGGGGCGGGGTTCGATCCTAGCAATGGCCAAAAAATTTTATTTCGCAGTTTTGGTAAAACGGAAAGTTACAAGTCCTGAAAATGGAAAAAAAATAAACAGAACGGAGAATTTCTGGCAAATTTGCTGCGAGTCGTTTTTCCGTTAATTTACGGATATATTTTGAACAGTGTAGAGGTATTAGTCTATTTCAAACGACTCAGAAGTAATGTATGCTATTAAGTGTTACAAAATTACTATGGTATGAATGTAGTAAACTATTTTTCTGTATAATTTCTCCATCAAAAAAAAGTGTCTTTATCATTTATAGTTCTGCTACAGGAACACTCAAAAGATTTCCAATACATTACGGTCGATGACAGTTTTTGGGACATCCATCCATTTCAAGCACAATCGTCCTACCATCTTGTTAGGCAATGGTCCGACCACGGTCACCTGCCTCCCTCAAGAATTACGCCAAATGTCGCCAATCTTGGCGACTTTTGGTGTACGTGTGAATGTATTTAACTCTCAAATCTCAAAAACTATTAGTCGTAGAATGTTGAAATTTCATATGTAAGATTGTTGTAACATCTATTTATGCATCTCGATTGTTGGTGCCAATATACGGGAGAGTTTATTTACAGGACCTCCCAAAAGAATTTCAGTACATTAATATTTATGGACATCTTCAATATATTACATATGTAGTCAGTCATTGTTTGATCCATGCCGAAAATCTCGCCAGTTGTCATTCCTTGGAGAGTTTTGGCGAAATATCGCCAAATTTGGAGCCAAAACATTTTTCGTAATTTGCATAACTCTTAAACTTTTACCCGTAGAATTTTGAAATTTTGAATTTAGAACTATTGTAACATCTAACTGTACATCTCTTTTTTTTTTGCAATCGGCTGGGTAATTTATTTACAATGTCAGTCAAATGACTTTAAATACATCAAGGTGTACGGATACATTCAATTCATTGAAAGTCTCTGGTCAATTACTACTTTGGCCAACCTCAGAATCTCGCAAACCATATCAAGCTTGTCGGTTTTTCTTGAAATATCTCCAAAATAAATGTCAGAAGGAAATCTTTCAAACTGAACCCAGCTTGGTGATATCGGAAATATTTGGCTAGAAATCGCTAAACCTTACTATTACTGCAGTGTTTATCCAGGACCGTACCCAGAAAAAAAATTCGGGGGGGGGGGGACCAAAAGGTGAAGAAGGCTAAATTTTTCACAAAAAGGCTTCATTATTATTGTTTTGTTAACAAAATTTTAAATTTCCGGGGGGGGGGGACCGGACCCCCTGTTCCACCCCCTGGGTACGGCGTTGATTTTTATCTCTTTCAAACAAAATAAGTTTAAATGAAGTGGGCCGAAAATATTTTTGATTTAACAAACGTACAAGGAAGTCATGTGTTGTCCACGTCAGATTTTTTTCATCGAAATTTTTCGGGATCACATTACTTCCTTATATTCCGCACAAGGACATGAAACCGCTTGAGTTGTTTGGCTCATCTCATCTTGTCTGTGAAAACAACTGGCGCATGAAATGCAAAATATCGGCGTCCCGTGTGTCTTACGCTGGAGTGGTCAGCCTCAATAATGCGCCAAAGAAAATTTGCCCGCGGTGACAAATACTCACAAACACAACAAATACTCACAAACGAGGCAGTACGTTGAATGCTCCCATACCTTCCACCCAAAAGTTCAAACTAAGCATTGTGTTGTGCATGCCATGTGAGGTCTTGCGATGTTTTTACGTGACGTTCCACGTCTCTTGTCTTCACAGCTTTTCACGAACCACTCAGAATCAATGGTTCTATCGTTCTGCACAAACCTTTTGTAAACAACTGGGTAAAAAAGAAAAAAAACAGAAGCCAAGACTTTACAAGCTGATAGGTGAAACGTTTTGCCTACAGATTGATACTACCCAAATGAAATTGCTCCTGTTTGAAGGTGGGGACTAAATTATCATCCACGAAAGCTTCACCCTGGTTTTGTAATGCTGCCGTCTGTGGATGAACAAGTGAAATTTACTTTATGAGAGCAATAGATATTTCCAGTATTTCACTCACACTCCCTCAAATTTCCGTTCTCCGACTTTGTGCCCCTAGGTGATGAATTCAAGCATGACGTAAAATCAAAGCTAACTGGCTCTGACAAAGAATACTGATACGTAACGGATACTTGCAGCCCTAATTCTGAAAAAGTATCAGAAAACGTTTCTAAATCAGTGTGCATGTGACCCTAAAAACGAAATTTACGATACACAATAATAAAAAAACGTAAGTGATAACAAAATGAGATCTTTATTAATTCATTCAACATTTTACAATCAGGTTCAAAGTGATCATTACTTCCATTTTTATTCTGTTTATCCATCAGACCTTGTTGTAACTGCCGTAATTATGTAGTATACAATAGCACAAAGTTCATACCTCTAATGGATATACACTGCATTGAATTTTTTGCCGAAAGTAAAGTAAGCAGCGTTTATAGGTCTTTAATCTTCAATAGAATTCTAATACAGCTTCAATAGAATTCTAATACATTACACTCTGACGTCAGTAACTATTGTTTAAAAAATAATTTAGAGACGTGAATCAGCTTCATTCTTTTAATAATGGGCAGTCACTTGCCGATTAGGCATTCGCCACTACGACGCGACGGCCCGAAGGTATTGCCTGTTATATTATGGGGGCACCCAATGGGCAGCAACATTACAAGCTATGAAGGGACCGGCGAGTTAACAACACCCAAGCCCAAATCGGGAATCGAACTCGTACTCAAGGCATGATAGAATGGTTCTTTAGCCACTATACCACTTCAGCGGCAGCTTAAAAAAAAAAAAAAAAAAAAAAAAATTAGAGTTTGAATCGGTTGATTTTAAAAGAGGACCTCTAACATTTTTGAAATTTTACAGGAGATAAAAAAACGAAATTATCTAAAAAGATCATCAAAATTAAAGGTGAAAGATATCTCTCATGTATTCAAATGAAAATATGAAACTTCAGACGAGTGAAAATAATATACAGGGTGTCCCATGAATACCGCCCTAACTCTGCAGAGCCAGATTCCTCGCTAGGAGTACATAAAAAATGCCCATAGAACTGTACCTGTATGATCCAAAGTTTTCGAGAAAAATAGGAAAAACAAAATATGACGTCACATCCGGTGCGACGAAAAAGAACTAGAAACATTAAATTGGATACTGGATTACATATGGGAGACTCGGTGTTTTGGCCGCTACAATTTGGCACCTATGGATTCCTTTCAATGAAAACGATTGAAAGAATTGATGTATCAAGTCCTAATTACAACAAATAGTGATTTAGACCCTCCCCTTCGTGCTGATGTATTTATGTGGGTATCAGATGGAACGTAAGCAGTTGGCCATTACACTGCGCACGCATGCAAGCCTCGATATGCTCGGTGGATATTTTGAGCATCATTTTATGAAAGCATATGCAAAAAACTAAGTTCATGATTCCAATAAAGGCTCTTTTCATACACAGGAAATGACGTTTCTGCTTTTTTCTAGCATTTTTCTTGAAAACTACGGGCCGAACAGTTATGGTTCTTAGAGCACTTTTTATGTACTCCCAACGAGAAATATGGCTGTGCAGAGTTTGGGCGGTATTTATGGGACACCCTGAAAATATATATATATACATACCAGGGGCCTAGCCAGGGAGGGTAGGGGGGTCATAACCCCATCTCCCCATGAGGAATTTTTTGCCATACAAAATGTATATTCTTCACTCCCTTATCACACACATGTATGCATATATGTGAGTTTCAGTAGTCGTAACCCCCACCCCCCCGCATGAAAAATTTCTGGCTGTTACACTGATACAATACTGTTACGAATTTTCGGGGCAACCCGCTGCTCTGTGGCTTAAAATGGTTTAAAATTCGTATTCTACGCTTCAAGTAGATAAATTTTGCTTTTTGTTGCATCAAAATCGGCCAATTAGAACCGGATATATGGAGGTTTCGGTTTGCCATTGTTTTTCAATGGAGGTTCTAGAAATCTCGAGAAATATTAGTCCTAGAGCTTAGATCTCTTCACTTTTGAGGACTTATTTTTGGCGCCAAATTTGGCGATATTTCGCCAAAAGTCGCCAAGCTTGGCGACTTTTTGGTCATTTGGCGCGTTTTTCCCAATGGGGCCTGGAAGTTGTTTTTCCTGCATTAAAAACGCAGAATAACCTAACATTTATCTTCTATGGCATAATCAAAATTCACGCTTTATGTAGAATCCTCGAGAAATTGACTTCTGGAAGCTGCTCGCAGCTTCTGCCTCGGATGAATATATTGGGTTAGCAACAAAGTAATTGCGTTTTTCCGTATGTCAATATTTCGCCTGGCCAAAACTACTGAAGTTAATTATGCGAAATTTGGCACGTACGTGAGTTTTTCAACATAGGTGCTAGATCAGAGCGCATTTTCCAAAATTCGTAATCTTAGGGGGGGTAAGGGGCCAAAAAGTTCTTTTCACATATCCAGCGTGATCTCAAATAAAAATAGAGATATCCGTGAAATTCTTTCTGTAAAATACACCAGTCACGAATACCTAAAAATTAATTTCAGGACATTTTTAATATTGTCCTCTAAGGAGGATAGAAGCGAAAAAAGGGGGAGGGTGGCCATCTTTTATGGACGAAAAAAAATACTGCCAGTGAAATTCTTACTTTAAAATGTAACAAATATGAATCGTATGTTCAGGCACAGCTTACCTGTAATTAAAAACTTGTTGAAAACTTATTTGCTTGAATTTTATACAAGAAAACGCAATTACTTTGTTGCCAACCCAATAGAACCGCGCATTGCCCCGAAAGTTCAGTGCGAGTTGAACGCTCAATGTGTGAAGAGCTGTCAGTGAGAGTACGCTTGCTTTGATAGTGCTATAGAAGCCGTGTTAGCTGCTTTACGAAGCTGTTTTCAAAGTGCTGTGTAAATTCTTCATTGCTGTGTCTTAAGGGATTGTGTACGGTATCTCTTGAATATTTTCACTGTTTTTTGCCTGTGAAAGTGACTTATTTTGTGTGAGAAATAAAGCATTTGTGAGAGCTTCTGATTTAAGCGGATTGTTAAAAGCACGTTACTGCTAGATTGTGCTTGTGAATTGTCTACAGCTGATTGTTCTACGAAGTTCTAGAAGCAATAAAGTTTGTGTTCCATCCTGACAAGTGACTTTTTACTTGAACTTTTTACACCAACTGGACTTTAGAACGACGAACCCCGGAAACAAGACGAGCAGTTCCGCAACAATACATACATACATATACTTACTTATTTTTGCAAGAAAGGAAATTAAAATTTTGTAGAAATCTCTTAACATCACACATTACAAAGCTTTCTGAATTTAAGGGAAAAAAGAATGATGAGACCATAAATATCAATTAAACTCTTTTAGAAGTCAATCTCTATTTATTTGAAGTAAATTCAAGTATAAGAACTTGAATAGAATGAAGTGAAACTCAAAATTTATTTGTTTTAAAGTAAAATGGACTACAAAAGAGATGTGAATAATGATATATAATAAAATTGTCATGAAGGATTATAGTCTTAGCTTGAGGATCCCTTCAACATCCTCGTGGGAACGTTAGCATCTCTTTCCTGAATGGCAGATGTTCATATGGAATACATTTAAATTTTTTTTTGCGATCCCTTTTGCTTGCCGTCATTGTTCTAATTAAGCTGTTATTGGTTCTGTTGGCAAACTCAAACTATTTTTATTGTTTCTCTAACGATATGTGTGCTCCATAAATCCATTAATGTAGATTTTTGCAAGTAGAGTGGGAGTTGGAGCTAGTGCGCTTGAAATGATGAAACGTAGGAATTCCAAACTTCAGCTTTGGTTGTTTTAGCACATTTTTGCCGTACGAGACGTCCCTCAAGCATTTTTTTTTTTGGGTAATATTCAAAATAACAATTAATGGAATCTCGCTATTCTGAAAAAAAGTAACGGCCGCTTCCGCCGCCGCTGTCAAAAGCTTGTTCTGCTATCTCCTCCTAAACCGTTGGGATGTGAGTTTCGACCAAGGTGTCCACGGATTCGGAAAATCTCGGGGAAGCCGGTAAGCTGACTTAAATTTCGAAATTCTCGAGAGGACACTCCCCTTGTGTTGTCCTTCTGAAGAGGATTTAAAAGCGGACTTCGAGCCAAGCACACAAATCCCATATACATGTTCACATCAACAACAACAACGGCCGCATTGTAAACACCAAACGAGTTACACTCGTGCAACGAGTTTCCATCTAAGGTGTTCGTAAAGGAAACTGAGCGCATTCAGTTTATAAACTACAGCGTTCGTATACAAAACTGACTGCAATTAGTTTCAAAAAGTAAACTGAGCACGGATCAGGTTCGTTCAGTAGTTGAGAAGATACACTTGCTGCACGTGTTTGCCGTTTTCAAATTTCTTCCGTTGTCATGGAAAAGTATGTTGTTATGAAAAGTATTTTACGTTTGCTGATGCTGCAAATAATGGGTGCATTCGTAAACGACAAAATCGTTGCACGAGTTTTCGTAAGAAAATTGGAATGCGTGTGTTTAGTTCTGTCAGTTGTTATCAGTTTCTTTTGACTTTACGAACAGCTTCAGTTCATTTAGTTTCGTCGCTTAGGTGACGTGTTTGTTTACAATTCACGAATGCATTAATTTTTCTGAGGAGAGTTTTTAGTACATACTCAATATAAAATCAACAGGATTTTTAAAAGAAAGAGTGGCCACAATTGAAGTAAGTGCACGGATAAAAATTTAGAAATTTCAACTTCATACCAATGTGTAGCACAGTGGTTAAACCCACTGACATTGGGAGATGGCTCAAGTGGAGGAACAGGGTTCTGTCCTCTCACGGGGCCGTCGGTCTAGCGGTCTGGAGTTTTGGGCGGTTTTCTCCAGATGTAACGTGAATACGCGCTAGATACCCAGAAAAGTCCTCCCCCAAGGCATTTGACCCCCCCTTGTGTTTGTCCTTTCTTTGACGTGGATTTATAAGCGGTTCCTCGTGAGCAAGCACACAAATCCGAATATGTGTTCCAACAACAATTCAACTTCATTTTTTCAAAAGTATTTGGCAAGAGAAGTTTAAATTTTGCTAATAACGGTTTAAATCAAGTTCAATCTCAACACTAAAACATGCATTCTTGAATTTACTAAAATGAAAAATACAAGAAGATGATTACCTTTGAAAAATTATGTACCTTCGTAGCAGTTTCTAACGTATGCATGAATTTCCTCCTCGAAAAAATTATATTTGCAGCTTCAGCAAACGTAAAATACTTTCCATAACAACGGACGCCATTTCTAAACAAAAACAACGTGCAGCAAATAATCTTCTCCAAAAACTCAATTAACCTAATCCGTTCTCAGATTACATCGTTTGAAACTAATCACACTCAGTTTTGTATACGAACGCTCTAGTTTTAAACTGAATGCACTCCGTTTTCTTTACGAACACCTTAGATAGAAACTCGTTGCACGAGTGCAACTAGTTTGGCGTTTACGAATGCGGCCATTAATTCAAATTTCGTTATTAACCCATTCGTGCCTGGATATTTTTACGACTTTCTTCGATTTTTGCTAACACCAGCAGTAATTGATAAATTTCTGATGTCAACTTTTTGAACAAGGGATGATTTCATTTAAAATCATTATGTATAAAAATTGAAATGTCAACATCCTACTTGGCCATATTAAAATATTTTGTGGAATTGAAGTTCAATACTCGCGAATAAAGGGAAGGAAAAATGAATAACGTTTTCGACTGATAGCGAAAATACCGTCCCAAAAAAGGGACGCTAGGCATAAATGGGTTAACGAAATTTGAACTTCTCTGGCGAAATACTTTTGAAAAAATGAAGTTGAAATTTATAAATTTTTATCCGTGCACTTACTTCAATTGTGGCCACTCTTTCTTTTAAAAATCCTGTTGATTTTATATTGAGTGTGTACTAAAAACTCTTCTCAGCAAAAATAACGCATTCGCGATTTGTATACAAACACGTGTCCTAGGCGACAAAACTAAATAAACGGAAGTTGTCCGTAAAGTCAAATGAAACTAGCCACTGATATCACTAAACACACGCATTCTAGTTTTCTTACGAAAACTCGTGCAGCGAGTTTGTCTTTTACGAATGCACCCAACATCAACAGCACTTCCACATGATGTTTTACGAACGTCTTCTCACTGACAACTGAGTGCGCTAACTTTTGTTCAGATTCCGTCACCGTAGTTCACATTACATTAAACGCAGAAAAAAAGGGTTAAAACATTATTTTAATAATATTTATTTACTTCAAAGCATAATATTCCCAACGTAAAGTACATGTGGTAGGATTCCTTGGCAAATTGCATATCCTCCAATAACTCAACTGTTTGAATTTAATACCGTTTTGATGTTTAACCCATTTATGCCTAGTGTCCTTTTATTGGGACGGCATTTTCGCTATTATTCGAAAACGTTATTTATTTTTCCTAGCCTTTATTCATGAGTATTGAGCCTCAACTCTACAACATATTTTAACATGAGCAAGTAGGATGTTGATATTTCTATTTTTATGCATAATGATTTTAAAAGAAATCATCCCTTGTTCAAGAAGTTGATATCAGAAATTTATCTATTATTTCTGTTATCAGTAAAAATCGAAGAAATTCGCAAAAATATCCAGGCTCAAATGGGTTAGACTATGAATATCAGTCTTCTGTTTTCGGAGAAAAATGCATTAGTTTCAGACGAACAATGGTCGGAAAGTGCACTGTTGTTTCAGCACTTTTCCCAAAGTGATTATTAACAGCTACATGAAGACGATGTTGCCGACCCCACATTGCTATGTGATTCTGATTCCTTATTATGTGCCCTATCACCCCCTTTTACATGTTTTTTTTCTCACTTTTTAGGTGACTTAACCAAATATACCAGCACCCAAGTATAATAATTATCGGATGTCCCTGCCACCTAGCGAGTTGTGTTCCTATGTCTCTAAAGAGAATCTGTCAGTTTTTTTAAAGAGCTGTGAACAGAAGAGTGCAAATGACTCCGTGGATTTAAATGTGAGTAAAATATTTTCAATGTATAACTATTCCTTGTCCTTTTGAAAAAAAAAATAATACTTCATTATTTGTGATTGAATAAGCATCTTTAAACAGTGGAAGGAAACCCGAGAAAATTCTAAAACACGAAATATTTTTAATATCCTCTACCAAATTTCCACATATTTTAAAGATAAATAATAGTGGAAAATTTTAGGTGTATTAAGGCCTTCATGTCAGCATTGAGGCAAAATTTTCTTCAAAGAATCTTTCCTTCTAGATCGTGTACCGCAACTGTGGCAAGTGCGGCTCCAGGCTGAATTCTCGGAGGGAGCCATTCAACATTTTATAGGTCTATAAATTGTTCAAAATGCATGTTGAACGTGAGGTATGCGAATCTAAAGTTATAAAACAAAATCTCTGAGGCGGTTGTAGGTCCATGGCGCATTCTCCCCCTCCAAACACATTGGTCCCCTCTGAATCCCCCCTCTCCCACTGGGGCCCTTGGACCTCGCCCACAGTCCAAGGGTTCACCGGAGCCGCCCTTGAACTGTGGTCGAGAAGTGAAATGCTCAGGTCACCAGAAGTTTTAATACATGATTTAAAGTTAAAATTGTTCATAACATTAATTTTAATATATTTAATAAAAGTGCAAATTTTAACATCAACGTGCTAAAACTAAGATTCTCCATATGCTTCAAATTTATACATTTTATGAAGTATGTAAATTTGACATAAGTATCTTGAGAATTGAGCAATTGTATTACATTAGTGATATATATATTGCATAATTATTTCATCCAAAGATTTTATTATTTCAATTAATACGTTATTCATTTTAATTGAAATATATACGAAATGTAAATTTGGCATAGATGCACCAGTTAAAAATCATAGGCATTTATCTTCAGTTTTTTATTGAAAATGATCAATAAGAATTTTTTTAATCAAACGATAAGATTTTTTAATACATGCTTATAGCTAAAAGGAAAGTGGGAAGAAGGCGTTTAAGAGGCATTGCAGGGGCAATCAGGCAAGCGTTTCCATCACCATCCCGGAATTTCATGACTTTTTTTTTCTTCTGTTACTTTACCCAAGGAAAGACCATATCTGAAATATTTTTGATTTACCTCTTTTAGTTTTGGAGTTACGGAGGGTCAAATGTACCCCAGAGGAACGACTTAGAATTAAATTAAGGCCATTTTTGCCACTTTATTGCCTCGACTGTGACTGACTGACTCGGAGGTGCTTCAGAGAATTTTTTCATTTTATCCTATAATATATCTTTTAATATTAACATCTCAAATTGAAAATTCATTCGAAAATAGTCAGAGCCCCCAAATAAAGGCCCTTCAAAATACCCCCAATTTCATAAAAAATACAGTTTTAAGAATACTTTAAATCTTGCCTCTAGCGCGATACAGAAAAAAATTTTTGCACAGTGCAGTTATATATCTTCATATAAAATGAATCCAATGTTAAAAATTTCTGAAGGGCCCCCAGGGCCCCTCGGTACGGGGCCCAAACATGGTCCTTAACGCTAATTTATGCAATTTCGAAGCATTGGTACAGCTGAAGCATACTTCCCACAGGAGAACTATTGGCATGGAGTTGTAGTATCAACATAGTAAGTTCATATTATGAAACACCATTTTTTGAAGGTACAACTGTTTCCAAGAAAAATCCCAAAAAGTACCACCCTATTTGGGACATTCCACTGATACGTATGGGGCTTTTCGGTCTTACTTTTAGAAGTTTAATCGATTGTAGTATTATTGAAAATTAAACTTATCCTACATATATCAGAATTAGATCTTCCATATATCATAAATAGCTCTTTTACAGGGGCGCTCATAAGAAGTACATTAAGCTGTATGGGGATCTCTAACTACTGGACCGATTTGAAAAAAATTTTCACTGATAGAAATCTACACTATTCCCAAGTATTATAGGCTATCTTTTATGCGTGTAGTATATAGTTCTTTTACAGGGACATTCAAAAGAGTTCATTCAAAAGAGTTCAATACATTACGCTATATATGGACATCTCTGTAACTACAGAACTGATTCCAAAGGTTTTTCTACTGAAAGCTACAGTATTCCTGAGTAACAATGTCTAAAATTCATGCATGTAACATAATTTACAGGTACAATCACAATAATTCGTAAATAATGCATAACTGTCTCCATTTGCCAAATGCGAAAAAAAAAAACTAAATTAACTTTACTCATCCCATGTCTTGTACTTCATTTAAAATAAACGAAAAGAAAATAATATTGTGAATAAAAGAAACTGTCGAAATTCTGCATCAGTTATTTCTGACCTTGTAAACTATTTTACAACAAAATTCGCAAGGACAAATCTCGGGTTATTTACTTAGTTTTATTATAGAGTGTGTTGTATTGTTTACTGTGAGCTGATTTGATACTTTTATATTAGCAATCGTAAATGGAGTAACAGAAGCAAATTCATTTAGAAAAAAAAATATCCTATCCGTTGACTGTTTTTGTGTCCTCTCATTGTGGCCATTTAATGAAAGAGTCCGGTATTGTATGCAAATATTTCATTGTAGCAGTCCCATCTACTTCTGATAAAGCGAGGACCTTTCCACTGTAAAATAACTTCCTATTCCACTATCTAGTAAGAGGTTCAGCGCAATATTGGGAACTTCCTGTTTTTTTTTCACTAGTCTACAAAGAAAATTATATTAAAAACAGAAATAATGTAAAATGCCGTATAATTAAAATATTTTATTTATAGAACATGCAAAAATTTTTATTTCAATTATTTTGAGCGTTCCTGTAAATTATGCTACATGCATGAATTTTAACTTATGTTACTTGGGAATAGTGTAGCTTTCAGTGAAAAGATCTATAGAATCGGTTCAGTAGTTAAAGATGTCCAAATAGCGTAATGTATTTCAATTCTTTTGAGTGTCCCTGTAAAAGAACTAGGCAGTGGCGGCTCGTGGGTGATTTAAAAGGAGGTTCACAAAACAAATTTCGAAAATTAAATATGCAGATACGACGCACCTTACAAATTAAAATACACTGAAAAGCCAAAAAAACTGGTACAGGCATGCGTATTCAAATAGATATGGAACCCATCAGACTACGGCGCTGCGGTCGGCAAAATTATATAAGACAACGAGTGTCTGGCACAGTTGTTAGATAGGTTACTGCTGCTACAATAGCAGGTTATCAAGATTTAAGCGAGTTTGAACGTGGTGTTACAGTCGGCACTCGAGAGATGGGACATAGCATCCGAGGTAGCGAGGCTCCGAGGTAGCGATGAAATATGGATTTTCACATACGACTATTTCATGAGTGTACCGTGAATATCGGGAATCCGGTAAAACATCAAATTTATGACATCACTGCGGAAGATAATGCAAGAACGGGACCAACGACGACTGACGAGAATCATTAAGCGTGACAGACGTGTAACCCTACCGCAAATTGATGCAGATTTTAATGCTGGGCCATCAACAAATGTCACCGTGCCAAACATTCAATGAAATATCATCGATATGGGCTTTCGGAGCCGAAGGCCCGCTCGTGTACTCTTGTTGACTGCACGACGCAAAGCTTTACGCCTCGCATGGGCCAGTCAACAACGACATTGGACTGGAAAAACGTTACCTGGTTTGATGAGTCTCTGTTCCAATTGAATCGAGCTGATGGACGTGTACGGGTATGGAGACAACATCATGAATCCATGAACCCTACATGTCAACAGGGGACTGTTCAAGCTGGTGGAGGCTCTGTGATGGTATGGGGAGTGTGCAGTTGGCGTGATATGAGACCCCTGATACGTCTAGATACGACTCTGACAGGTACGTAAGTATCCTGTCTGATCACCTGCACCCATTAAAGTCCATTGTGCATTCTGACGGACTTTGGGAATTTCAGTAGGACAATGCGACACCCCACATGTCCAGAATTGCTACAGAGTGGCTCCAGGAGCACTCTTCTGAATTTAGATACTTCCGCTGGTCACCAAAATCCCCAGACATGAGCATTATTGAACAGATCTGTAATGCCTTGCAACGTGCTGTTCAGAAGAGATATCCACCCCTTCTTACTCCTACTGATTTATGGACAGCCCTGCAGTATTCATGTTGTCAATTACCTCCAGCAATATTTCAGATATTAATCGAATCAATGCCACGTCGTGTTGTGGCACTCCTGCGTGCTCATGGGGACCCTACACGATATTAAGCAGGTGTACCAGTTTTTTTGGCTCTTCAGTGTATATTTACGTTGCCAGCAGTTAAAGGAAAACAATGCACGCAACTGAAAGAAAACAAGTCATCTCGGGTCTTACATTTCGTCACCAAGATAAGTTTTAGCAAAGGTGCTGTCTTGACTCATTTTATTTAAATTTCTTTTTCAAAGGATGATATTGAAAATTTCCATTGCTTTAGCTCCGAAACACGTATCTTAATTATTTACACTAGTTTGTAAAAAAAATAATGTAGCGAAAAATTGTAGAAATAAAAAAAAATATTAAGAAAATGAAATAAAAATTAACTAGCCGAACGTAACAAACCAAGGCAAAATCCGGAAGCGATACCGCTAAAAAGTGGCCATTGTGGGTGCACAATGATATTGTGCGAACGGACAGATTTCATGAGTGCCGTGCTTCCTCCCAGCTGTCTGGGCTTCTTATCCCAGAGAGCGGTTCAGAGGGGAAAATTTCCGTTCGCACGTGCGACTGATTAGACTGTGTTGTAGTAACCTACACTACAGTGCGTTAGCTATAATGAGCGTATTTAATAATAGTGGGAGGAGTGGGGAGAGAGTAAAACTCGCGTTTTAAATTCACATAAATCTAGAAGTCTGCTTCATATTTGCTTTAAATTTAATTTGTTAATGTGTTTATTCTTTAGTTTTTCCGTTGGGGGTTCACGTGCTCATGTGCTCAAATGGAAGAGCCGCCACTGGAACTAGGTATACTGCATACTGAAAGGTAGCCTATAATACTCGGGAATAGTGTAGCTTTCTATCGGTGAAAAAAAAATTTTTGAATCAGTTCAGTAGTTAGAGATCCCAACACAGCGTAATGTCATTCTTATGAGTGCCCCTGTAAAAGAGCTATTTGTGATATATGGAGGATATGTTTGGGGTGTATGCAGAATAAGTTAATTTTCAATATTGCTACAGTCGATTAAATTTCTTAAACTAACGTCGAAATGCCCCCACGCGTGCCAGCGGAATGTCCCAAATAGGGAGGTACTTTTTGGGATTTTTCTTGGAAACAGTTGTGCCTTCAAAAACTGTTTTTTCAAAATATGAAACTATGTTGATACTACATCTCCATGCTAATACAGTCGAACCTCGATTTAACGTACTTTGATTTAACGAATTCTCAGATTTAACGAATATTTTTTTCTCTCCCGACAGAAAGGGTGCTTAAATGCTCTGATTTAACGAATTTTTAGCTTAGATTAAACGAACAACAATCCCTGAAATAAAATTCGCTCATAAAACTAAAACTTTGAATTTTTCGCACACAAAATTAATATGGACAGAAAGGTTTGGAAAGTCAAAACAAAGCCGCAAAAACAAAGCACTATCAAGGATTTCTTTCCAAAGTGCAATAAATATGTATGTATGAATGTATTAAGTTTTAAGAACAAGTAACATTAAAGAATTTAGATAATTTTAAAGTTGATCTCCTAGCGTGTAACTTATAATTTTTAACCTCGCGGTAAAATCATAAAAGACGGTGCGCAACCCATGTAAACATGGCGATAGTCGCTGTCACCATGTCGCTGTCAGCGACTGTCGCCAACCATCTTGCATGATCGGCAAAGTATTTTAACACATTAAAATTGTACATATATTTCACTAACAAAAACATTAAAACAAAATACAACGTCCATAGTTAACCAAAAGAACGTCTGCAAATTCAGCAACAGGCAATTTAAAATGAGCAAACAGTGGACAGTTTTTAACTAAAAAAAAATACAGTGGATTAAGCAACCTAGTTATACAGCTAATGTAAACTGGGCAAACACTGGTCCGTTTTAAACTCAAAAAAACATCGGTGGATTAAACAACCTAGTTGCACACCTCGTATAAAGTCAGTATGATTAGAGTAGCACGTAAATAGCACTTACGAAAACATAAACACATCAAATATCAATTTAAAATTCACATTAAAAACCTTAAACATTGCAAAGATTCGTTAAAGAGCACTTACCTTTTATTTTTTTTTTAATAACCGCCCAGAAATGTCCCTAACATCCACCGGCTTATAACGTAACACCAGCATGCTTTCTTTTATTTAGCTCTATACTCATACCATAATTCTAACAAACACACACACACACATTCTTTTCATACACTATCATAACATATTTCATTCTCTTCCATCCATAATATGCAACAATTTCAAATTCCCAAACTGACGAGACGATCCACGTTCCTTTATGGTTGCCAGTCAAAACTACCACCGGCAGCGTACTTCACTCCTGCTGTGCATCGCCCATGACGGTGCTAGAACGACCGCCAAATGAAATGTAAACACAAACATTGATATGTAAACATCACCGGATACGGAATATAGTCCAAGCTGGCATAAACAAAAATCCTTTTCAAATCAATATCTAAGGGTATTTTGCATTGATATTTTTATACCATACTCTTTACAAAAATTGATATTCGATTTAACGAACGGAATTGTGGGTTCCAATCATTTCGTTAATTCGAGGTTCGACTGTAGTTGTCCTGTGAGAAGTCGGCTTCAGCTGTACCAATGCTTCGAAATTGCTTAAATTAGCGCTATGGACCATGTTTGGGGCCCCGTAACGTGGGGCCCTGTGGGCCTTCAAAAACTTTTAACATTGGATTCTTTTTATATGAAGATATATAACTGCACTGTGTAAAAAGTTTTTCTGTATCACGTCAGAGCCAAGATTTAAAGCGTTCTTAAAACTGTATTTTTTATGAAATTGGGGTACTTGGGGGGGGGGCTTATTTGGGGGGGGCTCTGACTATTTTCAAATGAATGTTCAATTTGAGATGTTAATATCCAAGGTATATTATCAGATACAAAGAAAAAGTTCTCTGAAGCACCTCAGAGCCAGTCAGTCGAGAGAATAAAGTGGCAAAAATGGCCCTAAATTATTTCTACGTCACTCCTCTCTGGTACTTTAACCCCCCCCTCCCAATAACTCCAAAACTAAAAGAGGTAAATCAAATATATTTCAGATTTGTTCTTTCCTTGGGTAAGGCAACACAAGAAAAAAAATTCATGAAATTCTGAGATGGTGATGAAAACTTTCTTCTTTTTGCCCGATTTCATCTTGCAATGGCTCTTAAATATTCATGCACATGCATACATATGGTCAAAAAATAAAACAAACTTAAAGAATCTTTACTTTAGAACAAGGACTACATAGATGGTGTAAATGAACTAATTGGAGTGAACTGAAGTTTAAATATATCGCATTAAATAAGGAATATGATTATATTAGATAATGTTAATTTTACTAATCTTGTTTTAGTTTTCAGGAAGGTATAGTTTAAGTAATAAAAAGAGTAACAATCTATGCTTTAAAGAATTCGCTAGGGGGAAAGAAACACTGCCTGCGTTAACGGAATTTTCAGTGATTTTTCTTATCCCTGTACAGTGTACAAGTCCCATTAGTCAACGCTCCAGCTGTGGCTGAGCACTGCTGGCCCAGCTGGCTGGTTGAAATCCATGTCGCGTCCGACGACCTAGCCGGTCGGAGTTTTCAGTTGTTTTCTCCGAAACTTTGCGTAAATATGGGTTAGCAGCCTTTAGAAAGAGCCCTCTACACTGAGTGCCTCATCCCCTTTAGCCTAACCCCCCCCCCCCCCGAGTAGATAATGGTCCGTAATCCCTCAAACCAAAACGAATCCATTAGTATCTGTAATGGACCACAAGATTTGATATGTATTGCTATTTCTGATTTGCAGATATTCGTTTTTATATCGGTACAGAGCAGGATAAGTCTCTGAATATTTATCCTGTTTATTATTAGTTTAAAATTGGGCTAGAGAAAAATTCATGCATTATCAACAAAGAAGTTTGCTGAATTTTTTTTATTGCGTCCTTTGAGGAACTTGTATTGACATTTTAGGCTTCCATTTTACATTGTCTAGCAAAACCCCAGATCACGATCCCGAGACGGAATAGAATTTTAAAAATATTTTTACATCGATATTTTACATGGAAAGTTATAATATTCAATAACAAATTCTTACGATTCCTTACGGTGTGGTTTAGCTGTCTTACTAAATTTCAAATAGTTCTGAAAGTGAAATAAGAAAAAATAAACAAACGCCAATTTTTATGTCAATCTTTTCGGAAAAAATGGACAAATTTGGGTAAAATATTGCACTTTTAAAAGAAAGTGAATTTTATTTTCGCACTAAAAATGCAAATGCGCATGAATAGTCTTGGGAGAAGAGATTTATGCCAATAGAACTGTAATTTTTAGACTCGTTATTTTTTTAAATTTTCGGTAAATTAGTTTAAAAATTAAATTTTAGGCAAATACTCTCCAACGCTAAAAATGTGCAGGTTGCCATCGGTTGACTTAGCAGCCAGCAACTTGGCGTCATCTAATTGCCAATCGCGTGCCACAGATAAGATTTAGAGGAAAAGTAATGTATTATAATAGCAAAGAATGGTTATTGAAAGTTTTTCTATTCATGCGTCCTTCATTGAAGCAGTTAGAAAAGAATTTTCAAGCTTCCATTTTACTCTATTTTGAATATCTACATAGCAAAATACACAATTTTTTAACCCATATTTTAGGTTTCCAGTCAATATTTATTTTCGAAAATAATGCAAGACCTCGGCGGGTTTTAAAAACTTAGTTTCAGGAAGGTATTGAAGAGTATATACGGAATGGGACCCCTTAGAAAGGCCCCCACCGAGGGCTCCCACTAGAGATGAGTTCTAGCTCTTTTTTTTTTTAAGCCGAGTCCGAAGACTTTTAATTCGAGCCCGCCCGAGCGATATTATTTAAGTCGGAGCCCGAAATAGCCAATAGGTAAAGTTAATTATTTCATTGATAGAATATAAATTTTACCACTTGTGCAAATTAAAGGCAAACATAATTGAGCCCGTCCGAGCCCGAACACAATAGTGTTCTCTACACCCCACATCTCGGCCTAGAGCACACGTGTAGCTAATTGGCCGTAATCGTACAATATCATACTCAAAACTAGTACTCATAAAAATTCGTCTTCATTCTGGTCTTAAAAATACCTCATTTTAGTTCCAATTTACGCATATATGTGTGTGTGTGTACGCACACACCCATTTTCATTATGCTGCTTTATGAAAATTTTTCCCACGCCGCGCCGCCGCCGGGTTTCTGAGGTCATTACGCCGCCGCCGCCAATTTCCGTGCGGCGCAGACCTCTACTGGAGCATCAAGCTGAGTAATTTTACATTTTCATAATCATTTCATTGCATTAAAATAGCGCACACAACAATTTTTTTTTTCCTTGCACAACTAAATAGTGTTGCATTAAACAGGGTGTCCAAATAAGGTGGTGACGGACTCTAATTCTTCATCCATTAGAGGTAAGTGGTCATTGTAAGTTGAAAAAAATTTCAAAAAAGGACGAAAATAAGATTTGATTAAGAAAAAATTATTTCGTTTATTTACAAAGAGTGACTTTTTAAATTCATATATGACCCCGTACAAAAAATTCCCCAGCTAGCGAAATCTTCTCCATACACTAATAAGGTGCTGTGCAAAGTGTGAGAATTATGTCCTTAAAACTGTCTGAGGTCTGAATGTAAATATATGTTGACTTAAACCGCTTTTGAATGGCTCTTGAAAGTAAAAATAGAACGAAGGGAGCATAGAATGATTGTATTTCGGGGGTCGTCACAAATATTACGAAAGATTTTTTTCCACTATAGCAATAGATGTTTACATTAAAGTTCATGTATATCCCCCGATTATCATTGTTTTAAGGTTATCTCTGACACGTTTTATGATGAAAGGCAGAAATTTTGTAAATCAATCATTTGGTGTATGGAGATATTTTACTAATTAGGAATATTTTGTACTTTGCTCGCATGAAAATTAAAAAGCGTAACTTCTTGAGAACCAACGAGAGGAATTTTTCTTAACCGAGTCTTATTTCCGACATAATTTTAAACATTTTTCAATTTACATTGCCCACTTATCTCTCATAGGTAAAGAATTAAGTTCGTTACAATCTTTTTGGGGCACCCTATTAGGTGAACCGGAAAGTAATGTTGACTTTTAAGTTTGTCAACATTTTGCCTAGCCAAAACTGCTGAAGGTAATACTAAATTTGGGACGTATCAATTTTTTAGCATAGATACTAGATCGGAAACAATTTTCCAAAAATTATAACTTATGCGAGATAGGAGGACAAAACTTTCTTTTCACATATTCTGGATCTCAAATATGATATCCATAAAGTTCTTGCCATTACGATAAAACTCGCGAATACGTAAAAATCTATTTCGGCACATTTCAGATATAATTCTCCGATGGTAGACATGAAAAGAGGGAGCATGTGGTCATTTTCATGAAAGTATACATCTATAAAATTCTCGCTTTAAAATTTAACAAATAGTCCTATGCTTAGGCACACGTTGTTTGTAATTCTATAGGGTAGCGCACCAGTAATTGACACGTTAAGAGCAATGTAAACGTTTAACTAGTAATTGCTCATAGATAAAACTATCATGTAAAATTTATTTTGTTTTCAAAACTCAAATTATACTCTAGAAAGTTTCAATTTATTAAATTTGCAAACTTCTATTTTTTATATTTTATCTTGCGTCAGTTACTGGTGTCACGGCCTTGACAAAGGGAGGGGGGATCTGATGCGGACAACACATGACTTCCTTGCACGTCTGTTAAATTAAAAATATTTTCCGTGCACTTCATCTAAACATTTTGTTTTAAAGAGATAAAATTCTGCAATTATACTAAGGTTTAGCGATTTCTACCCAAATAGTTCCGATATAGCCAAGCTGGGTTGAAATATTTCCTTCTGACACTTAATTTGGCGATATAACGCCAAAAGCAGACAATCTTGAGATACTTTGCGAGATTTTGGGGATAGCCAAAGTATTAATCGACCACAGAATTTCAATGAATTGAATGCATCCAAACACCTTAATGTATATAAAGTCATTTGGCTGACCCTGTAAATAAATTACCCAGTCGATTGCAATCAAAAGACATGCACAGTTAGATGGTAAAATAGTTCTGAATACAAAATTTCAACATTCTACGGTTAAAAATTTTAAGTCGTGCGGAATGCGAAATTATTTTAATTTGGCGATATTTCATCAAAACTCTCCAACGTCGACGAAAAAAGGAGAGATTTTGAGCATGGACCAAATCGACAAATGACTATCGACAAATTTGGCGATATTTCGCCAAAACTCGCCAAGGACGACGAAAACTAGCGAGATTTTGTGCATGGATCAATGACTGACTACAGATGTAATATATTGAAGATATCCATAGACATTAATGTATTGAAATTCTTTGGCAGGTCCTGTAAATAAATTCGCCCGTAGATTGTAACCAAAAATCGAGATGCGCAACTAAGTGTTACATCAATCTTATATGTGAAATTTCAACATTCTACGACTAATAGTTTTTGAGATTTGAGAGTTAAATACATACGCACGTACACCAAAAGTCGCCAAGCTTGGCGACTCTTGGCGTAATATTTGAGGGAGGCACGTGACCGTGGTCGGACCATTGCTTAACTATATGGTAGGACGGTATTGTGCTTGAAATGGATGAATATTCGTAAAATTGCCATTGATCGTAATGAGCTGGAAATCTTTTTGCGTTCCTGTAGCGGATCTATAAATGAGAAACTCACTTTTTCGATGGAGAAATCCATTTTATAACCCTAAAACATTGAAACCAAGTGGTGTAATGTCTAGCGTAACGCGCTGTCGTCCCATAGGTCCGGGGTTCGATTCCCGTGCTGGTCAAGGTTGACTCAGCCTTTCATCCCTTCAGTGGATCGATAAAGTGAGGGTCAAACTCTGAGGGCTTCGCGTCAGGCTGACGCCCCTGCCCGAAGATATGAATCCACATCCCAGAGCCCACGCAAAGTCGTGGTTGGGCAGCGCAGGCTTTGGCCACGCAGAGGGGGGGTTGCATCAGTGCTTGACTTTAATCCTTAACAGCATATATCGCTTCAGAGTCGTTTGAAATAGCCTAATACCTCTAAAATACGCTTTAACGAATTTCTGCCCGTAAAGCGTAATGTTTCAAATCTTTTGGGCAGCCCTGTAGATAAACTCTCCAGTTGAATAGGACTGAAGGGGAGGTGCACAACTAGATATTACAACAATCCTAACTATAAAATTTCAACATTCTACGTGCAATAGTTTTTGAGATATGAGAGTTACACACGTACGTACAGACAACATGGAAAAACTGGTCAAAATAGACTCACGGCCGGTCAAAATGGGTTGCACAAGCATTTGTATGAAAGTGCATGCTAGCGTAGGATGAGATGCATCGACAAAATTCTTAAAAGTAAATTTAGAGGTAGTCAAAATCGGCTTTTTCGTCGAAATTTGTCCCTCGAAATTTTTCGGGATCACATTACTTCCTTATACCCCGTACCAGGAAGTAAAAAATAATTTTGGCTCCAGTGATTGACAGTACTTAATGTTCCAGTAATTGACACCTAAATGAGCATGTTTTTATAATCATTCATTTTTGATGCAATGACTTAAAAATGATTGAAGCAAATGAAATAAAATTCGACATGATAGGTAATGACTAAAACTACAAGCATCATATTTTTACTTTCCGAACATGTACCATGTAAGGAAAGTATTGTAATCATGAAAAAATTCGACTTCGAGATTTTGGTGTATTGCATGTTTTGAGGTCTTCTGAATTCACTTATGCTATTTTTACGAGATGTATGTATGCATGCGTGTGTGTGTGTTTGTGTGTATGTGTGTGAACACGATAGCTCCTTAACGGGGCATTCGATTGAGCTCAAGTTGGGTATATATGTTATTAACCACCGTCGCAAGACCGGTATTGATTTTGGTGTGTATAGGACTTATAGTTTTTCTTCAGGGCTACGGCAAAGATTTCTTTTACAGTTTGGCCAATGGAGGAAATTTTTGAAAGTGCGCAAGTGTTTAAACGGTACATTCGATTGAGCTCAAATTATGGATATAGCAGTCCAGTGCTAACGCTGTCCAATGGCTATTCCCTGAACCGTTAGTCAGAGACGCATAGTTCAAATTGAAAAAATGCTTTAAATTGTATAACCTATTATCTGAGGAACAATCGGAGTCAATAAATCAAATCCTCTAAAAATTACGAAATTTAAATTTTTATACAGTCCCCCGGTCCTATTAGTTATATTTAGAAAATTTTTCTTTATCCAATTTCATGCACAATAAAAAAACAATTCGTCCATCTACTACCAAAATTCGCAGAGTTACAGCTGCTTAAAGTTGGAGCACTTTTAGAGTCGCGAAATGAATTTCAGTACATGGTTTTGAACCTTGTAATATTGATTAGCAATTTCATTAACTATTTTATGATTGTAGATTGCAATAAAGGAGATTAACGTTTAACTATGTGTATCCAATAAATTAACATAAAAATATAGCCTATACTGAAAATAGAACTTTTTAAAGTTTTTTAAATGACCTCGTGTTAAATAACAAAGAAACAAGGGCATTAAACTTTTCAATAAACATTAAATCAGAATATCAAACATTTTAAAATGCCTCCAATAATTTACACTTATATATAGTAAGTCATATCATAGCTGCCAACTACTACGGAATATAATTAACCACTTTTTGTAAACAGTATATTTCTTAATTATTTTTTTCAAGATAGTAACCAGCTCGCTCGCGCAGCACAAAAATTTTGCTATATTTTAAGCCGAAAAATCATGTAGAAAAAGTGCTTAATTATATTCCGTAGTAGTTGGCAGCTATGCATAAGTTATATGTACCTGAATCATTGGCGTAGCCAGAAATTTTTCATGGGGGGGGGCACTTCTGCAACTCACACATATGTATACGGGTGTATGATATAGACTGTATTTTTCTAGCACCCGTTGTAATTGCGTCCCCAACGGGCTTTGACCTCTAGTATCCAGATATATATATATTTTGCAACTACTTTTGAGAACCCCACGTGAATAAAAGTTTAAATGTTCTTATTTTTAGTTTTTGCATGTCAACATATTTCCCTGGAATCAATAACGCACCTAATACATTGCAAAGCTCTTGCATGGGATAAGGGAGTGAAGATATGCATTTTGTATGGCAAAAAAATTCTCATGGGTGTGGTTATGACCCCCTCTAACCCCACCCCCTTGTCTACGCCACTGACGGGAATATATGTGGTTGTGGGGCCCAGCCCCCCAATAATTTTGAAAACTTTACACTTATCATATGCACCATATGTACTTAAAATATTCCCTACTTGCGATTTAGAATAACCACATACTTTGCTAATGCCTTTTACACTAGACTGTGGATGAGCGAGAGTATCTCCTGGGACAACTTCCACATGCACGTGCTTTGTTAAATCCATGATGTTTCTTGATCTTTTACGATTTCGAACGCGCCTGGATCTTAAACGCGTCACTACGTTTGAAATTGTACTGTAAAGTTCCTCTTATTATCATGTTGACAGCCTTGTGAGGACTCCTTCGACCGCCGTGTTCAAGATAGTAAACGAACTTGGTGCGTTCTTGAGTGGGAACTGTTTGCGAACCATCACCCAAATGAATTCGCTGTTGCGATTGAACTGAAGAGAAGAGACTTCTGTTGTCTCCCTACAAAACTGTGAGTTGGACAAGAGGAGTGCGCGGTGCGTCCAGCACGTGAAGAGATGACCCATGCGGGGTTGTTATTTTAACTGCTAATGAAATACTCCGAGCAAGGAGTTTTTGTGGATTTTATTTTATTTAATAAAGTGTCAGTGTGAAGTTTATGTAATTATTGTAAATGGCTGGAATAAACATCTGTTAACCCAGAGTGACTGATTGTCTGGTGGCCGTATCCTGAAGACGTTACAGCCATTTATAACTGGTGTCAGAAGTCGGATCGTGTCTACGGGGAGAGCTTTGCTTGATTACGCAAGTTCGTAAACTCGCCCACCGAGTTGTGTCAACAAGTGGAGACAGTTGGGGAGTTTTTCATCCTAGCGGAAGCTGTGATTTGTGAGTTTGTGTCTACAAAGTGAAGACGAACATTTTCATCATGGCAGATTTGTGAGATATATACTATCGAATTCACGTAAAATTCCAAGATAATTTGAGAGTTCCATCCGGGTAAAGGAAATGTGTGAGTGATTATCGACGAGGAGTGAATTTGTGTGCCACCGGGTGTACGTAGATTTTCAGAGTTACGGATCATATTTATTGGAGGAAATCGTGCCTTTCGCGTGTGGAATGACCATGCTAAGGTAGGCTTGTTAAGAATGTATTTCGTGTTGATGTTTTAAATTCGGGCATTGAACTGTTGTTTTGGAGTTTTTAAATGGGTGTAAGGTGTTATGTATGAATTTTATGATACATTTTAGTAAGGGTTGACTTATGCACAGGTGCACTCATAGTCAGTTGTGTTGTATAGATATATATTTCATTGTATGGAATAAGTTTGTAAAATTGGGAATTTATATATATATATATACATATAGGATAAGAAACATGGCCTACCTTGCAAAAAAGCGCAAAGCCGATTTGGTAACTTTGGCTTTTGAATTGGGAGTAGATGCCGATCAGACTGATAGGGTTAAAGACATTATAACGAAAATTACTACGTCCGTGGATTACAAGGAAGAGTATGTCAAAAATATGATTGAGCAGATTGAGGATGAGCAAAGAGAGAGGGCGGAAAATCTAAGGGCGGAGCGCGAATATGAGCTAGAGCGTTTGAAATTGACAAATGTAGATATGAGTGGTCTGACCTCTTCGCGTGACGAGCTGGGCAGAGTTACGCGGGAATTCAAAAACTTCATGCAGGGGTTTGACCCGAACACCTCGGACATTTCCTTATATTTAGTTATGTTTGAGCGGCAGGCTAAAAAGGCTCAGGTAGACAAGTCTGATTATGTCTCTCACCTTATACCGCTTTTGCCCATAGAAATCGCGGAAATTATTATTAGGGAACCCGAAGAAAAGGCTGAGGACTATCAGTATATAAAGAAAGTGTTGTTGGAGCGCTTTAAATTAGAGCCTGAGACCTTTAGAATTAAGTTTACCCAGCACCAAAGACGCGTGGGGGCATTGTGGAAGGATCTGGTATTTGAGCTCGGAACCTTTTTGGACGGCTGGTTGGATGGAGTGGGGGTGGACACGTTTGGAAAGTTAAAAGAGCTGATGATTGCTGATCAGATAAAAAACCGTGTCTCACCGGAAGTAAGAGAACACTTCATTGATAACTGGGGAGACCTGGTCAGTCCGTCGGAATTGGCAAATAAATTAGATCAATATGAGGCAGTTAGAAAAACTTCGCGAAAACAAGTAATTTCAAAGGCGTCTGATCGGAGGGAAATGGATAAAGAGAATTTTTTGTCAGCAGGAAAGGAATCCCCTGAAAAAAATAAAAATCGAACGGTCGGAAACACTCCTCCCTGGAGAAGCCCCGAGTTTAGACGTAAGAATTCGGAAAATGTTGCATTTGACCGTAGAAAGCATTTTAGATGTTTTTTGTGTGGCTCGCCAAACCATTTAAAACCAAGTTGCCCGAAATTAAAGGAAAACCGTGCTTTTGAGCAGGTAAATAATGTGAGAACGGGGGAGTCTGGTGAAACTTTATTTGAGCCCTATATGAGCGAGGCAAAAATTAACGGAAAATTAATGCGAGTGCTGCGAGACACGGGAGCAAATATGGATATGGTATCCTTGAACCATATCAGTCCTGGTGATTTGCTGGGTGAAACGGTGTGGGTAAAACAACCGCTAGATAAAAACTTTATTTGTTTACCTCTTGCAAAAATTGAAATGGAAAGTGCGAAATTCGGAAATGTTGTGACTAAGGCAGCTGTGATTGATTCTTCCCTTGATCAGGGTTTTTATCTGTTATCAAATAAAACTGTAAAATTAATTGAAGATCAAAAAAGAAACCCATCGCTAGTTAACGCAGTTGTTACTCGTAGTCAAAAGCGAGAAGAAATGCGTCGGAACCCTGAGGATCGTGACAGTACACAGGGGGAAAATCTAGAACAACCCTGTATGACGGGCAGTTTTGAGTTGGAGGAGGCAGAAAAAATGAAATTGCCGGAGGGGGAGGATTCTGCTATTCGAGCCCTTTTATCAGTGGACTCGCAAAACTTCGCTCGCGAACAGAGAGATTGCCCCACTCTTAAGCCATGTTTTTCAAGCGTGCAGGAGAGGGGAGAGAAATCGGAGTTTAAAATGGAGAGAGGGTTATTGTTTAGAAAATCCGTAGATCACCTCAAGAACGAGCGGAGGCAGCTTCTTGTTCCAAAAAAATTTAGGGAGAAGATTAAGGCTATCTGTCACGAAGAGACATCGGGGCATGTGGGTGCTGCGAAATCGAAGGATAGACTGCTGCGTTACTATTTTTGGCCTAACTGCATTAAAGATGTAGAAAATTATGTTCGTACTTGTGATCCGTGTCAGCGGGTTGGAAAGGCTCGAGATACTAAAAAAGCCCCGTTAAAGCTGGTACCGATCATTAGGGAGGTTTTCTCAAAAATAAATATTGATACGGTTGGCCCTTTGCCATCTAGTGCAAATGGAAACCGGTATTTAGTGACGGCCATCTGTATGTCATCGAGGTATCCCGAGGGCCAAGCAGTGAGAGATATTGGTTCGGTTTCTGTGATTGAGGAGTTGTTATTGATTTTCAGTAGACTGGGATTTCCGCGGGAGGTACAGTGCGACTTGGGAACCTATTTCACTAGTCATCTCACCACCGAATTTTTTGACCGGTTCGGAATAAAGGTTACTCATAGTTCGGTTCATCATCCCCAGTCAAATCCTGTTGAAAGGTTTCATAGGACTATTAAACGGTTAATCAGGGTACTTTGTTTGGAATCTGGAGAGGATTGGGAGAAAAATTTACCCTCAGCATTACTGGCTCTACGAACGGTGACTCATGAGAGCACCGGATTCAGTCCTAGCGAATTGGTGTATGGGAAAAATTTGCGTACCCCCGAAGTTCTGTTGTATGATCACTGGGTGGCCCCAGAGGAAACTGAGACCCCTGTGACCGAATATGTTTTCGATTTAATTAATAGATTAAAAAAATGCCAGGAGTTGGCGTGCGACAGAATGTCTGAAATGCAGCTGAAACGTAAGTCGTATTATGATAAGAATGCTGTCGGGCGAAAGTTCAATGTAGGAAAACAGGTCTTGGTCTTGGCGACCTCTAAACCAAATAAGCTGGCTGTTAAGTGGATAGGTCCCGGAATTATAGAGACTCAGCTTTCAGAAACTAATTATTTAGTAAAGTTACCAGGTAAAAATGACCGCTCCCAAATTTATCACGTGAATTTACTCAAACCATATTATAAGAGAGTTGAGGAAATTAACCTGGTGATCAGCGAAGAGAGAGAAAATTTTCTTGGGGAGCAGGAGCTGGAGTTTCCTTACCCTATGGCGGACCCTAACGTGTATGACTTCGATGAAATTGTTCAGCATAGTGCACTAGATGAAAAACTCGACAGTGAGCAGATATCAGGGCTTCGAAAATTATTAGGAGCTTATAGGGGTATTTTTTCAAATGTACCAGGGAGAACGAACCTGGTAGAGCACGATATTGAGCTTACTAGTTCTCGTCCTATCCGTTGTAGACCATATAGACTCTCCCAGAGACAATCGGAAATTTTAAAAATCGAAATTAAGAGAATGCTAGATTTGAAGATTATTGAAATTGGGGAGTCTGAATACACTTCACCAATGATAATAGTGGAATCGCCGGGTAGAGATCCACGTCCCTGTATAGATTACAGGAAGTTAAATTCCGTGATACGAGTAGAGTATTTCCCGTTGCCAAATATAGAGGAAAGGGTTGAAAGGGTCTCTGCTGCTAAATTTATAACCGTGCTTGATTTGGCAAAGGGTTACTGGCAAATCCCTTTGAGTAAAAAGGCTCAGCGCCTGGCCGCTTTTGTGACGCCCTTTGGTTGTTACAGACCTCTTAAGATGCCGTTTGGGCTAATTAACGCCCCTTATTTCTTTTGCAAATTAATGTCACAAGTGTTGCAGGATTGTGAGGAATATGCTTTACCCTATTTGGATGACATAGCTGTCTTCTCCGGAAATTGGGACGATCATTTGAAACATATTCATAGCGTTTTCAAAAGGATAGAGATTGCTCAGTTAACAATAAAACCATCTAAATGTCGCTTTGCTCAAAATTATGTTAAGTACTTGGGCCATATAGTTGGTGGTGGGTTTCGCACCCCTACGGAGGCAAAAATTAAGGCAGTCATTGATTTCCCTGTACCCTCAACAAAAACTCAGGTGCGTGCGTTTTTGGGTCTGGCGGGCTATTATGCCCATTATATACCCAATTTCTCTCAAATTGCAAGTCCCCTTACGAACGCTCTTAAAGGAAAAATTAAGAAAGAGTCGATCTGTTGGACGGATGAATGCAACCAGGCGTTCAACGCGTTAAAACAAAAGCTCACGGAGAGGCCTGTACTTTATGCTCCAGATTATAGCAGAGAATTCATAATCCAGACGGATGCGTCGGATACCGGAATGGGAATTATAATGGCGCAGAGGGATCCTGAACAGGGAGAGCATCCGATATTGTACTTGAGTAAAAAGTTCTCGGATTCTGAACGTAAATATAGCACCGTTGAACGAGAATGTGCTAGCATAATTTATGCTATAAAAAAAATTGAGGCATTATTTGGATGGACAAAGTTTTACCATTGAAACAGATCATAATCCATTGGTCTGGCTTAAATCAAACGCGGGGACGAATCAGCGCCTAATGAGATGGTCTTTGGCCTTACAACCATTCAATTATAGGATTGTGCATAGGAAGGGTTCCGCCAACAAAAATGCTGACGGTCTTAGTCGAGTGGGTTAAATGCAATTTGAGGGGACTGAAAATGGGACTTTCACTTGTACAGGGAATGTTGAAATTGAGTCAAACTTGTGTGTAGAAGTACTAGTGTTTTTATATCATTTAAATTGTTAGAATATTAGGTTTATAAAATTTTGAAATGTTTTGTGTAGTTGTGTCAGATTGGTTCTGACTTGATTTAGGAACAGTGGGAAATTTGCCTCTGGCTTGTGGCGAGATCGGGTCATCTACATGGAAATTAGAAACTAAAATTTTTCTCTGATGCATCGAAAAATTTTTCTAAGGGGGGAGGAGTTGTAAGGTTCCTCTTATTATCATGTTGACAGCCTTGTGAGGACTCCTTCGACCGCCGTGTTCACGATAGCAAACGAACTTGGTGCGTTCTTGAGTGGGAACTGTTTGTGAACAATCACCCGAATGAATTCACTGGTGCGATTGAACTGAAGAGAAGAGACTTCTGTTGTCTCCCTACAAAACTGTGAGTTGGACACGAGGAGTGCGCGGTGCGTCCAGCACGTGAAGAGATGACCCATGCGGGGTTGTTATTTTAACTGTTAATGAAATACTCCGAGCAAGGAGTTTTTGTGGATTTTATTTTATTTAATAAAGTGTCAGTGTGAAGTTTATGTAATTATTGTAAATGGCTGGAATAAACATCTGTTAACCCAGAATGACTTATCTGGTGGCCGTATCCTGAAGACGTTACAGTACTAACAGATGGGTGATTGCCATTCGGGAATTTTATAGCATACTGCTTCGCAGCCTCGCGTTTATTCCGATGAAATTCTCCGTAAAGTATCAACATTTCAGTGTATTCATTAGTATTAAACCTCTTTTGTTTTTTATACTCAATAAGCTACGAATTCAAATATCATAAACTTAGACAAACACTAGCAAAGTAACTTAAACAACAGTTTTTCAACCCCAGTAAAATATTTAAATTTAATGTTTATCATCTGTTGCCATATCAGCAAGAAAACTGAATCTCAAGCAATTCTCGTCTGCCAACCATTTTACCTGAAACACAACGTTTCATTTAAATTTATTCAAATACTCAAAAATTTGTTGAAAGTTTAGATGTTCTATCTTTTAAATAAATTTCTCATTGTTTCGACAAAATATTTTTTTTATTCACACAACTTACTAAAATTCTGTTACTTCAGTTAGAGAAAAGATTTTCGAAAGACCCCGGATAAATTTTTCTAGAGCCTTTCTCTAAACTTCTGCTTATAGGTCAGTATTCTAAAATTAGTTTTTCTTTTTTCTCCGCATTTTGCCAGAAAATTAAATTAAAACCTATAATTTAAAATTTCAATATTTATACAGTCTCCTAACGGTTCACCGTAACGGGACATTTTTGAACGTGGAAAAGTGACTTAAGTCAAAATGTTTGTTGCTTCATAACTCGGTGAATTTTGGTCGTATAAGGACGATTTTTTTTATTGTGCATGAAACTGTATAAAGAAAATTTTTCTAAATATAACTGACAGGACTGGGGGACCATATAAAAACTTAAATTTCGTAAATTTTATAGGAATTTATTTATTGACTTAAATTGTTTCTGATATAATAGATTATAAAGCATTTTTGCAATTGGAACTATGTGTCTCTGACTAACGGTTTAGGAAAATGCCATTGGACAGCGTTAGCACTGGACACCCTGTATGTTATAAACCACCATCGTAAGACCGGTATTGATTTTGGTGTGTATAGGATTCAACTTTGTCGTAGAATAACTATTTCTTTTACATTATGGCCTATGGGGGTAAATTCTTGAAATTGCGCTAGCGTTTAAACGGTACATTCGATTGAGCTCAAATTGAAAAAGGTAAGAATTTTTGCTGAATTATTCATCGATTGAAATTTATTTTAATGCTTGGTTATGATTTTAATCGTAAGTGTTCGGAAAGTCAAGTAGAGTCACTCCAGATTTTTTTTAAAACTTTTGATTAGATTTTTTGATTTCGAGAAAATGGTTTCAAACTGCGTAAATATTTGTTCGCGCATCATGTAATAAAGCTTAGAACGAATAAAATGACATTTAGTTGAATGATTTTGGTCACTATACTTAAGCTACAGGCAACTAATTTTTTGATTTTATTTGAATTTTCGAAAATCTGCTTAAATTGCGTAAATTTCTGCTCGCACATCACGCAAGACCATCTAAATTGAATTAAATTTGGTCACATAATAGGTGAACATGCAGCTTAAACTATAGCATTCGATTATTTTGAAAATTTGGATCAGATTTTGAGATTTTGCGGAAATTTATTCATAATATATAAATATTTGCTTGTCAATCATATATAAATCGCTGAGCATTAAATAAAATTTTGCATTATCATAGGTGATAACTTAAACTTTAGTCTTTAAGGTACTAAATCTCTTTAGATTTCTCGATTTTGGGGAAACTGTGAAATCGGCAGATAGCCCTTGCGTAGCTGTGCCGTAACACAATACACAAAAAACTGATAAAATGTTTTTCATTCCTGAAAAACGGTGATGGAATGAAATGAAATTCGAAATTATGTTAGGTGGCAAGTTCATTTAAACTATAGAAGCCAAAAATGTTTGAAATATTTCATAGATTTTGAGAAAATCGCTTAAATGTTTGTTCTTGCATACCTTAGAAGTGGCTTTAAAGAATAGAATGAAATTTAGTAACATTAACAGTAAGGACTGTAAAATGATAAATGTCGGATTTTTTTAAATTTTCCATTTAAAAAAGCAATTTTTGCAATCAATTTCAAGTGTGTGGGGTTAATATATTATTTAGCTATTTTTTTTTTTAATCTGTCATTTTTATTGTTTAATTGTCTTTTTAGATTCTTTTTAATTTGTACACTGGAGGCATAATCTTAAAAATCTATAGCGAATCAAAATTTAGTTACAAGCGAGGAATGACCTCCTTAACATTAAAAATCTTTCCACTAAAATAAAACGTCAATTTTGAAAATAAAATCTTTCTTTATTGGCAATTTCATTCAGCACTTAGTTCCTCTCTAACCTGTAATCCTTCAAAAATAAACAGAAGACATAACTTTGCTTATAATTTTGTCAATATCTACTCTACTTCTTTTCTTTGTATTCCTATAATGCCGACGGAAATTCAGGCCTTTTTCTAAATCTGCATTACATACTAGTCTGTCAAAGACGGTACTTTAGCTAATTATCTGCCACGATTGAATTTGAATTAGTTTTTAAAAAGATGTATGCTTTAAATAGAAACAGGTTGATAACGAATTTGCTTTAATTTCAACATGAAGCCAGCCACTGAGAATCTGAATATATTTGCCTCTGACAAGGAGGAGGCACGGCTTCAGGGAAACGGATTTCAATGATCTTCCGCATAATGGTAGGTACACCATGTGAATGTACTACGTGTAAAATACTATGACGCAATACTCAAATAGTCTAGAAAAATTAATATCTATTTTCGAACCACTTCACTGAAACTTTAAGTTACACGCAAAAGCTGTTGAGCACCGCGGCGTAATGGGCAAGGCCTCGGACTTCCACTGGCCCATCGGGTTCGAATCGCATGCTGTGCGAACATTTTATCCGCTCTTCTTTTTAAATACACCAATACAGTTAATTATTTTTTTAGTAAAGTAAATTTACTTGTTTATTTATTCATTCATTTATTTATCATTTATTTTTTTACTACCTACTTATTGATATTTTTATTATTATTTAAATTTTATTTCTACTTGTAAAATCAGGAATTTGGAATCAGTTTTACACATTCAAAATAAATTTACTTTTAACATTCACAAAACTGAATATTTATTTAAGGTAAATTTCTTTTTGTCACAATCGTAAGACAGAAATTTCCCCCCTAAATTTCACTCGCTCGTGATGCCACAGCAACATTATTTTTTTTAATCGTCTGTCATCTATTAATGGGTTGCCAACTTTAAAATACCAGATTATATTCTACTACTCAAAGTCTAATATTTTTATAATATTGTTAAAATTTTGAATAGACGTATTTAAGCAGTGACATTTATTTTAAGGAATTGTATTACAACTAAAAACATGTCATCAAGCGAAGCAAGCTCTTACTGTTGTGATGAAAAAGCTGCTGACTTCATACAGTGATGTTCCGAAGCAGTGGCTAAAAGATGACAGAAGCGCATCACAAGAATTCATTTTTCGAAAATAATTTAATTGCAACGACATCTTCTGATACACTATCTGAAGAAACTATGGTGATAGGCACAGAATTGTATAATAATAAATTAGATCTGTTGAGTGAAAATAAATTTTTAACTGATGAAGAATGGATCCATGCTCAAGAAAAGTATATGGGTGATTCTGTTCTGTGACATTTTTTGATTAAAAATGTTATAAATTAAAATTTTTTATGCATATTATTGATCTATTTTATTGTAAAAATGAAAGCCTGAGAGGATTTTACTACAACCTCCGTTTTTTTTTCCCATAAATTTTGTTTGCGACGAGCTTGCTTTTCTCATTCTAACTCTTGAATAGATTTAAGTTTTCCTTCCTCTTTTCATTTATTGCTCTTTCGTTCTGACAATTTTCGTAAGAGTCTGGATTCTTCCCTATTTTTACTCTACTTAATTTTTCAGCTATAAGTTTTTGTTCCTAACGATGTTTTTTTTTAATGATTGTTCAATTCTGCCACTTTTATTGTCACTAATATCGGGTAATTTTCTGGTACGAAGTATTGGAGCCATCTGCATTAAAAACAATTACAATTATTAATTAAAATAATTGTATTAAAATAATTATTTTTTCATATGGTACAGACAGGGTACTGACATTTTCATTTAAGATAACAATTGTAATTGTTTGGTTATGAATTTGATAATGTCCATTTAAGCTAGTAAAAATTTACTATTTTGGATAGAAAAAATTAATAGTTGATAAAGTTTATCAATGCCCACGGTACTGAAAAGAAAATTTATGACATATCTTTTGAAAATTGAGTTCTAAAATGACACAAACTCTTTGCACTATTTCATCAACTTAATGTTTGTAAATATTACTCAGGTGACGTACTTTCAACATGGTTCACTTGACGTTTTATAAATCTCAAGGTCCTCGAGTTGAACAAATTCAAAAATTTGTTAAAACTTAAAGACGGAAGTTATTGAACCGGAATTCAGTGTTAACTTAATACATTAACAAAAAAAAGTGCCAATTTTTTTTTAGTTTGATCATATACAATAAAATTAGTTTAAATCATTTATTGCAAAAAAAAAAAAAAATTTATAGGTAAATTCTTGAAATGGACATGACACGGTACTGACATTTAGGTGATATATTGTACGTTTTCAATGAATGGCACCTTATATAAAAACCATCAACATATTTCATCTTTTATCTAATTAACTTAAAAATTTCATTAATAGATTATTAATTACTGACCAGTGAGAACAAGCAATCCAGGACATAAAAATAATAGCAGTTAGAATGGAATCACCCATATAGAAGAAAATTTCGAATCCGTTATAGGTGACTCATTTGACAATGTACCAGATAAAAAAATGATTATAGTCATAATTATATTATTGATATAGCATAGTTATAAGTGCCTATATTCAAATAATCAACTATAATCAATTGTAAAAATAGACTTTGAATAATAGAAATTAAATTTTAAAAATATATTGATTTTTTTCAATATTTTTATTCATTTATAAGTAGTAAAAATAAATAAATGAAAAAGTAAATATTTACTTTGCTAAAAATTAATTAATACTATTGGTGTATTAAAAAAAAAGAGCGGAAAAATGTTTACACAATGAGATTCGAACCCGCAACGACAGAGTGGAAGTCCACAACCTTGCCCATTTGGACACAGTGCCTAACCGCTTTTGCGTAAAACTTACATTTAAAGTTTCTGTTAAGTGGTTCGAAAATACATATTAATTTTTCTCGACTCATTTTGAGTATTGCGTCTTAGTATTTTACACATGGTATATTAACCTGGTATATACTACCACTATATCAAAGATCACTGAAATCCATTTCCCTGAAGCCGTGCCTACTCCTTGTGAGTTTAAAATCTTTATTTTTGATACCTGGACCCCCACAAAATAACTGCAAAATAATTGAAGATAAATGTCTAAATTGGCACTAGATAGCGCCATTTGATAAGAGTTCTGAAATAAAAGCTTATAATAAATTATCTCGTAAAGTGTCTGTTTTTGGTACGCCTAACCTAGTTGAATATTTTTCAGATTACAATGCCCACTTAACTCTAATAGATATAGAATTAAAACATGTTATCAATTTTTGACACCCTGTATATTCAAAAATTATCGAAAAAAGTAGATAAAAATGTTCTGAATTGCTATTTGCTGCTTTTCCTGAAAAGTGTATGCAATTGTTGTGAACTTGACCGGAACGCCAATAAGATAAGTGTCAGTTACTGGTGAAATCAATCTTCTCTTCCCAGCAATTGACACCCATCTTAAATATATTTTTATTAGAAACTACTTATTTTATGTACTATGACTGGATGCAATTTAGTTTATTGATTTACAAAAAGAAATAAACAGATTAGTTCATTATTAATCTTAATTTCAGGATTAAGCAAACTACTGAATGGGAACTTTCAGTTGAGTTTCAAGTCTATTTCTGATACCTATAGATCCCTCTAGAAGTAAAAAAATCATCAATCGACATCATTTGGTAAGTTCTGAAATAAAATCAGTTTCATAAGTAAATAAAGTCATTTATAAGATAAAATAAATAAAGTCAATTGCTGGCTCACTTACACTATTTAATGAAAATTTGTTTGAATTTTATGTAAAAAAAGGAAATAACTTTCTGATACGCCTAATATATATTTTAAGCCCCTATTTTTATCCATTCATTATTGATATTACAGTCCCACTGTTGGAGCGTGGTTACACCATAAACTACTGACGAAGTTCCCCGCTTATCGTTGTCTGCGCACTTGCTACAGAAGAGTTCTTTGTGGTTTTCAGAAGTTTTTGCAGGTAAGTTTTTCAAACATTTTAAAATACCAGTATTCACTTAAACATGAATGTTACCAATGTATAAACCAAAAGAATTTTAGTAACTATACTTCATCGTTTTAAATATTGTTTCGAATGTACATCATTCCATGAGTGTGTCGCTTTTGTTTTTCTTGGGTTGATTTCTAGTTTAACGCCCCGACTCTCGCCAAGGTGGCGATAATTAAATATGCAGTTATGATGACGATTTTTTTGTGTTTGAGGCAGTGGCGGATCCATGGGAGGGACTCTGGGGGCTCGAGCCCCCCCCCCAGAGCTAGAAATACACTATAGATTAGGGAAGTTAAAAAAAATTGTAAATTTTCACATGAACTGAAATTTAAAAAAGTAGCACTGTATATACAATTGACTGTCTGTTTAACGACGATCTCAATCCAAAGACGATATTTCAAAGTCCAAGCAACTCCAACGTAAAAAATTTCTATTAAAAGACGCCGCCGTTTCTGTTTAACAACGATTTTTTTTTTTCATCTTACGCTACAGGAACAGGGGAAAATTATTTTAAGAGTGGGAAAAAAGTGTCGGGGAATGTCAAAAGTGCAATTCGCAAGACAGTCTCAACTACCTTAGTGTATTCTCAAAGGTATTTTAGAAGCAAAGAGACAATTCTTAACAGCACAAAAATTTAGTTCGGGATCCAAATCCAAACGGCCGAAAAGTCAAAGTGGCCGATTGGAAGAGTTTGCCAAGGCACTTCTGCATGCAAATGGTTGCATAAAGCAAGAGCATCCAATATTCTATTTTCTGGGCCCCACCATGGCCAAGTGGATAAGACACTCGACGTGATAGGCGGCTGAAGTGTGAAGGTCCCGCGTTTGGGCCTACCGCCCGGCTGTCGATCTAACTATCTGGAGTTTTCTTCAGATTTAACGTGGATACGCGTTAAAACCTCTGAAAAAATCCACCGACCAAGGCGACAGCCCCAGAATGCAGATGCCTTTAGTATAGGCTTGCCACATAACATCATATACATCATATAACACATAACTACAATTTCTGGAGGCCCGACGAGTGGCTGAGCACATAGCGCTCGCAACTGAGAGAAGAAAAGTGCCTGGTTCAAAGTCAGGTCGCGTCCGTCAATCTAGCCGTTCGGAGTCTTACGCAGTTTTCTCCGAAACTTCTCATAAATACGGATTAAGACCCCTTAGAAGGTCGATTTTTCACATTTTCACGGTTCCTTGACAGTGTTAAACAGAGAGCCAACTCTCTCTCTGTCTCTCTCTCTCTCTGTATATATATATATATATATATATATACCAAGCATATTTACAACAATACTTATTGAATCCTTGTGGACAAAACATAATTTCTCTATTTATAAAAATGATAGAGCTTTTATTTTTAAACAGGAGGGGGGGCAAATTTTATTGACTCGCTAACGCCACAGTGGCTGGAGCACAGTTTCCAGTTTTATTTGTACAGTGGAACCTGTCTAATGGGACTACCCTTGGGAAGAACAAAAGTGGTGACCTTATAAAGGCGGTCACCTTACAAAGGTGGTAAAGCGTGATGGTTGTAAAGCGAAATTGTATTTAAGTTGTCGCTATAGACAGACCATCTCTTTACCAAGGTGGTCACTTTAGCAGGTTCCACCGTATTTGAATGGACGACGGCACACTGATGGGGGACAAATGGAGAGAGCAACGGGAAAATCTTCCGTTCCTCTCTCCATTTTATAGGGGACGGAGTTTGCCGTTTAGTGCAGAAATCTTTTATCGGTAAAACCCGAATTGCCATTAAAAAGTCTCAACATTCGCGACGAGGATGCCCTCTTACCCACAGCAGTCATGTTAGACGCAGCGGCAATCAGCATCGGCCTTAAGTGATGCTGAAGCATAGACGAACAATCCAACCCTCCGCAATTTGTACAGCTTTCATTCTTCCAACTGCTCTCATAAGTTGTGCACACCACCCAAACATATGGTTACAAATCCTCATTATAAAAGTAAAACATATTTTAAGATATCAGACAAAGTGAGTACCTGGCAATGTATAGCTGGTCTGGTTTTAAAAAAGAAAACTCAAATTGTAAATAGTAGGTAATAGTGATAATAGCTGTAAACAGCAATTGAGGTTGATTTACTGCAGTCTTCACAGAAAAGGGTGGGAATTACTTAATCTGGAAAACTTAATGCCATCCTAAAATGCGAAAATGTATGCTGTGAACACTGTATATTGCACGGTGGATGTAAATGGATTCAATGATATATTCAGCAATTATACTCCCTACACACTGAAATGGGCAGGGCCCGCGAACAACAACATGAATAAAGGCCGTTGCTGGTAGCCACGTCTTCTCGTCACTACAGGGGTTAAGGCCAGCGGCGGACCGAGCAGAACTGGCTCCCGGGGCAACATAGCTTTTGGGCGCCCGCCATCCTATTTTTTGTCATGTTTTCTTTGTCTCGGAGACGATTTGACGCCCCTGTGCAAGCAGCGCCCGGGGCAGGGGCCCCGGCTTGCCCACCCCTAGATCCGGCACTGGTTAAGGCGACATTTTTCTGGCGAAATGTACGACTTTTAATGACCAGTCGGGATCTACCAACAAAAGATTAATGTGTTAAACTGAAAACCTGTCCCCCCACTCAATGGAGGGAGCAACGGAACATTTTTTTCCCCGTATCAGTCCCGTCGTCCATTGAAACGCATAAAACACGTGGCTTATGGGCATCGGCCTTAACTTGATCGGTATAGGGCATAGGGCGCACGATAGCTCTGCCCCCAGCCCTTTCAGAGTTTTCTTTCGGCGGTTCTCGCAGAAGAAAACATACTTATTTAGTTGTGATATACCATGTCTAATTTTACATTGGGAGAAAAAGTATTGGGAAATCAATGTATCTTCCTAATGAAAAACGGAGCCCTCCCCCCCCAGATGGTTTCTCTGGATCCGCCCCTGGTTTGAGGCAATCGTAATTTAGAATTAAAATGGCGATTTGGAACAACATAAGTACAGCATTCCGTTACATTTTTACTTATTTTAGGTTGCCAATTAATGTAGTTTTAATAATTGTCTTGAATTTCCTTAACTGGTGCGTTTATCGCTAATTTGTTCACTTTAGTTTTCCTTTTTAGTTCTTTTGGGAGTTGAAACTTGTGCATAACTCCTAGAGACCCGTGACTGCAAAACTCGCCAAAGTACGGGGATTTTTTAGGTTGGCGAGAGTAGGGGCGTTAAAATAGAAATCAACTCTTTTTTGTACCATAACACACATCTTTCACTGAAAAAAAAACATGCCTCTGACATCTAGAAAATAATTGGGGGAACTAGAAATTCTAGGACTATGTGATCCCTATAAATTCTAGATCAAAGAACGAGACAGTTCTAGTTAAATATTCCGAACCAGGTACCCAGAATCTTCTAGTTCCCTGAACTAGAAAAATTGTATTTGGGATTAGAATTTCTAGGTTTTGAAAATAATTCTAGATCTCACAACTGGAAATTCTGGTTTTAAGAACTAGAATTTATAGATACTTTGAATAGAATATTTAGTTTCCTGAAACAGAACTCTTTTGCTTCATGAACTAGAATTTCCAGCTCCCCTCCACTGAGAGATAGATCTGAGGATTACCAATTTATAGATACCTTGATTGGAATATTTAGGCTCCTAAAACAGAACACTGGGTTTTGACTAATAATTTATGGACACCTCTTTCAAAAATTCTTGTTTCATGGACTATAATTTCCATTTCCCTTCCACTGAGAGGCAGGCCTGAGAATTATAATTTACTCATTTATTTTATTAAAATATTTAGCTTCATAATTAGAAATTACCAGTTCTCTACCACTGAAAGATCTCAGTACCAGGCTCAAAAACAATACACACAAATCAATGTATGGAATAACTTACCTGCACAAATTAGAGAAATCTAAATATCTTTGCAATTTAAACAAAAAGGTAAAATGTACTTTGCCTTTTACTTTTATATCCTTAAATAAGAAATAATAATTAAGGTCCTTTAATTTAAACCAGATACTTTACTGTTTTGGGGCTAACTTTGCTCGTTCTAAATTTCTTTCAGTTACTTAATACAACTGAATATTATAGTTTTTCAGGAAACTTGCTAGCATGTTCTGAAAATCAGGTTTAGGTTCGCAATCACACTAATTACTCCATTTTGTGGATTTCAAATGCTAATTAAATACTCAGCAGAAAAAGACATTAAAAAAAATCTGAATAACTAATGTTTTCCAATTATATTTTTTGGTTTAATATAGTTTTGTGACAGTGGCATATACAAAGGGGCAGTTTGGGCCTTCACCCCCCCCCCCTTGTCAAAGTTCTTTAAATAAAATGTCCATATTTTTTTAGCTTAAATATTACACATTTTAACACAAAGTTATAACTATACCCCCCCCTCCCCACCTTGAAGGAAGTTTGCATACGCCACTGTTTTGTGATATAATTTATTTAATATATTTTTCCACAATGTCAAGTAAAGTTGCAACATCATCACCAACAATTTTTCAGAACATACCACAATTTTCAACATTAGTTAAAGAATATGTGGAATGACACCACCTGACTTCTTCAACACTTCATTGCTACAAAGTGTTAAAATTCAATTGGATGTAGTGTTAAGACACTAGTGCACTTCAAATAATTTGAGCCTATTGGTAAAGTAATACTTTTTTACAGCTCTGCAAAAAGCTGGACAGTAGCAGACTTAAATAACAGTTTTATAAAAAAAATTTATAACACTTACTCACCAGGCTTATCTGTATTTACATTGCAAATATAACCCATAAAACAATAATAAAATGAAGTTTTATTCTTATTTGTTCTTTAAACTTCTTTGTACTTTTTCGCACAAAAATATTTATTCTTAAAAGTAATAGAATACCTACCCTTTATTTTTAATGTTTAAAATAGTCAATAAGATAACCAAATAATGTGCTTAGTTTAAAAGTAAATGTTGTTTATAAGATAATCAATAAAAGCTTTTTCTTTTTCAGCAATTAAAGACTAGGTTCTTATACTTTTTAAAGTACCTTTTCTTTGTTAATTTAATTGCACACATATATGCAGTTAGATGACAAATATTGAGATGAATTTACAAATGTTAATTTTCAATTCATCTCAATATTACTAATAATTAATATTCAAGAGAATATATATATAATATATTACAGGTATAAGAGATGCTTTATACAGTTAATTTTCAATAATTTACAACATAAAAATGACTACAATATTTCGAGTGTAGGCAAAGTTTTTATTAATGAACACATTTATAGATTGTTTACATTTTTTTTTTCAGTAAAATACTTAATATTTGGATGCAAATAACTACATGGTTTACAAACAGAATACACTGAAATATTAAATATACTAAGAAAGATATTTCATTAAACCTTGAAAATGTTTTTGAAAACTAAATCAATTGTTTTAAGACAATATTAATGAATCAGGAATTTAAGTTTTATCATACAGGTCTTCTAAATTTACCAAATATAATGACATTCAAAATAAAATATTTTAACAAACAATTTTTTATTTTTCTGAAATCATGCAAAATGAAACAGAACATCTACAAATGAACCATACTTGACTGCATTGTCAAATTAACCTTTTCTATCTCTCATTTGGATAATATATTTTAGCAGAAAAACTAGTGTCCAACAATTTGATTATTTACTAAAAAATTTTCATGATGAAACCGAGTAACATTTTAAGGTGTATGCTAGATAAACAATATACTATACATATACAATATATATTTTGAAAGCAACCATAAATATTTTTCGAGGCAAGACAGTATTTTTCTTTTTCCATTGTCCAGTTTTGTTCGAATACAGAAACTAAATGCATAAAAAAAAGCAACATATACAAATGTTGAAAATTTTTAAAAGGCTGGTGATATTTATGGAACATGGAAATTATGATAAGAACTAATTAATTATTATTACTATGTAGTATTAATTATTCAGACATCTCAATTTTGCTTTGGGGGATTTATTATTATACAATCATTTAATTTTTAAAATGTTCAAATAAAAAAAATTATGTAATGCATAATTTTTTTAAAGCAACACTTTTAGTAGGAAAAGCTTATTTTTTTATTAAAGCTTAGAGTTGATAGTGCTTATAATTGAATTAAGGGCTTTTCTTACAATGCAAATGCACATTTTAAAGATATTTCAAAAAGAGAAAAAGCTACCTTTCACCAAATTCTGATGTATACTGTATAAAAAAAAGTTAAACTTACCAATTGTTGTTGGTAGTATGTAGACTGCTTATGCTTACACAGACTTTTTCGCAACTCACCATTTAAAATTTCTTGTATAATTATTATTTATAAATATATTTGATATGATTTTTATACACTTATGAACTAAAAATTGTTGAGATTTGCCACTTTCACATACAAATTGATAAAAAAAAATTGTAACTCATCTTATTTTACTTTAGGTAATTCACATAACCAATATTGCTGAAGTTTTAAATAATGTTCCTCACATTTACTATACAGACGTTAAAAAATTTATAAACACAGATGTTCACAGAAAAATCAGTAGGCCAGCAAAGTCCACCACGATGTAAAGACATCAAGTAATTTTTTGCATTTAATACAAGATCCTGCTGCAGTATGAGCAACATGTCCAGCAATATAAATTAAAACTTTCAAATTAGATACACTCACTTTGATTGTATTGCACAAAAGCAAGACATCTAAAAATATGTCAGGTACCTCTGGAGAATGTTTATCATATAATCAAACAAATATTTGCAGATTAAAATTAATATTTCAGCTGAGTGTTGCATTGAAAAAAATGTTTCTTTTGTTAATTTCGAATTTTTCACATCTAGATCAGGCTTTGTGAATGCAGGAGCAGGTAGATTTTCCAATTTGTCAGACCACTTAAAAACTTGGAAAAACTAAATTATGGCATACATGATGATTCAGAGATCATAAAATAAATCACATTTATGTTTTTCTTAGTGTCGTGTTTTTACATTGACAATTTGCCACCATTTTGAAATGACGCCAACGAAATGTAAAGTTCCAATGACATCTTTCCCGATTATGTTTTTGGGTGATTCCAATGCAAGAATGAATTTAATATCAAATAGCTTTAAAGCCAGTTGGACATTCTGAAGTTCTAAATGGTTTGGATATAGTGACTTTATGCTCAAACTTCAAGGCAATTTAACAGTTCTTAAGGCTTCTTCCTCATACAAGCTTTTAAGGTGTGTAAGAGAGGCATTCATAGGTCTTGTTTATCAGCGCTCTTTTTTTGCTGCAGATCCAACAATGAGCTAATCAGAACATAGAAGGACTAAAGAAGGTTTGATAAGACTTCCGCTGATTAATCCTGTTACTCTGTTTATCTGGAAAAAAAAAAAAAAAAAAAAAAAAAAAAGAGTAATAAGAATCAAGATATATGATAACTAGGTATAGGATTGCAGTTGCAATATCATGCTTATATTACAGATTTTAGAAAACTAGGGGCCAAGGCCCCCAGACTCCCTACGCTCGCTTTTCGTATGAGGCATTCGGCCCCTAATCAGGCTTATTCGTAAAAAAGACATAATTTCAATAGACAAAACCCGAAGATTGGATCAGATAGAATGTGACCGAGCTACACATTGCTTGGTTCTTGCATTGAAGATATTTTGTTATGGGAATCCGTGTTGTACGGGTCCTGAGCTATACTCCACCTGGAGTGCGGACTCTGCTTATAATCGCTGGAAAAATTATTTGCACTCCTCAGAAACACAATGATATTTAATGTTGCCATTCAAAAGTTATATTAATTAGGAGCTAAAGCGTAATAAAATCAGAACATCTGTTTCAGCTGTATTTTTAATAATGTAAAACCTATTGGACACCTTGCAAATTTGCCACCCATGGCAATTTTTCATTATTTGGCGATTTACACATGCTTACAACCTATATTTACTGTTCATTTAAGGTTACCGGAAAACCATTATCTATATTTTCATTTACATAATCGTTTGCAGATTGGCATACTTAACACCACGAATTATACCATCTCGTCGCGCTAGCAAATATCCAAAGTGTACTATAACTCCTATAATGGCATAGTTAACGCCCCGAAATATTTCTACTGGTAGCAAATAATTCAGCTAGACGAGAACCGGCTTTAAAATAATCTGCATTTCAATTATTTTTCATTTTCAAGATATTAGTTATTCTGTTTTGGAAAAATGAATAATCGCTAATTCTAAACTCCTGTTGTCTAAGTGAACTTACTATTTGAAAATTGTCAACTTTGTGTAACACATTTTGAGTTACTTATTTCATATAGTTTTTATTTTGGCGTAAAATGGGGGTAATTCTAACATGTTTGTAAATTTCACGCGATTCTAGATACTTGGAAATGCTTTGTTGCAAAGAAATGAATGATTTTATGCCAAATCTGGCAACCGTTCGGTTTATTTTTTCAGTTTTTATTAATATCTTCTAAAATAATTCGATTTTCAAAATTTAAATCAGCTTAGCAGGTTACCTCGGAATTTTTCGAATCTGTGGGCACCTTAATCGAAACTCAAATCCCTACGGTTTAGGAGGAGTTAGGTCAACAAGCTTTGACAGTGCCAGCGGCCTTTACTTTTTTTTAGAATAGAGAGAAAATATAATTCAAATTAAGCTGTCCCAAAAATATGTAAGGACAATGAAACAATTTATTTTTATGAGACATTTTCAAAATTTGGTGACATTTGCTGTCCGTGTAATTTTTTATTTTTATTTTTTATTTTTTTTTGGTAAACAATGTATAAGAAAATTTATTTCTTTTTAGCATGGTTTTATTAAAACAGTTTCTAGTAGTGATACACATTAAAAAGCACAGTACCGTATTAGCTCGAATATAATGTGATCTTGAAATTTTTCATCAAGATAAGAAAAATCTTACATTTTGATCTCAAATTTAGTATAAAGTTAGGTTTTTAGCAGAAAATGATCAGTCAAAAAATATCCTGTTATATTCAAGCTAATACGGTATTTAATAATACATTTTTAAAAAAGAAATGAGTAGAGATGAAACCAAAATATAGCTGTCCAAATCATAGAACAAGAAACGTGTTATGCAGAATTACTTCCATAAAACTAAAATTTCTTCCGACATACTTAAACATTGTAAAATAGTTTAAATTACATCATGAGAAGGTTTTTATAAGGTTTTTAAAAAAAATACAAGATTTTTTTTTATAACTAAACAACGCTTTTGATAATTAAACATTTTGTGTGTTAAATACAGCTGTCCTGGCATTCATTTCATGTACATTATTTTAAAACTTTTTAAACAACAAAATTGAAATTTGAGAATTGTAACATCTGTTTACCATAAGAGCATGGTTGAAAAAACATCTAAGCAAACATCTTGAGGTTTTGGAATTTGACTAAAAAAGCAAAATCCTGTTTGCGATAAGTATTTTTATTGCATGTTATGTCTATTAGCTTAATTCATTTTACACAATATATTTATTTATTTGTAAATTCAACTGATTAATTTAGATCAATAGATTTTTAGTCCAAATCACCATCTCCTTTCATGTTCTTGTCAACTATTTAAAATAGCGGCTCCCAACTCAACTTAAACTGCAGACCACTTTTCCACTTCCAATTTACCCACAGACCACTTATAGGAATTATTTCGGGGGGAGGGGGGGATAAAATCTAACACAAAAATCTTTTTGAGCAAATTGAAATGATAAAATGAAAAATTACAAAGGGTGCAGAGAATATTATTTCCACTCACTCAGTAATACTGATAATAGTTAATTAACCCTGTTTTACTTATAGCCGAATTGGCAATAGCCAATATTACACAAATATCTGGCAGTACATCCAACCTAAAATTATTATACTGAGAAATAACATAAATAAACATAATAAATAAATAAATTCTAAAAACTGCAAAAATAAAAAATGAGAAAAACAAAGTTTGGTGAAAAGATTTTGCTTTCAATACTTCTTAGAATATATTTTATCATGTAGAGGGAGAGAGAATCTGAGAAAAAAATTAAGCACTTCTATCTTTTTTAAGATTGGTAAATTATGGCGCAAAAAAACTATGAACTAGTTCTACCATTCTTTGTAGAATTCAGTTACTTTATTATTATTATGAGGATGCTTATGAGAATAGTCTATTTGCTGTAGTACTGCTGGCTTTTGAAAGAAGTTTTTTTTTTCTTTTTCTTGATAAAGTAGGGAAAGTCATGGCATTGATTTTCTAACAGTTGAGTGGAGGTGTTTTTCTTTTAATTACTGATTTTGTAAGATTTTTATCTAACTCCTGAAGGAGAGCTGATTCATCAATGACATTATGATTTTTAAATGATTTGAAAGCGATTGAGAAAGTTTTAAAAAAAAAAATAGCTGAATGATACATAAGAAAAAAAAAAAACATACTACTGCCAGATAACCGGGTAAAGTGTGGCCAGATACAGTCGAACTCATTTATAATAAGCTAGGATTCAACGAGAACTCGGATTTACCAAGGGAAGCGAGAATATTTGGTTGGATCAATGTCAAGTCTATGGAACAGAAGTCGCTTTTAACGAGCAAGACCTGGTTTTAGCGAGCAATACTTCTTCTGTCTTGCAATCTTTTTTCTCATCTTTCTAGTCTTACTCTCTGATCTTTTTTTTCTTCTCTGTAGCTTCCACGGTTCTTTTTCCACGGAGGAAAAATTCCTCCAGCATTCCAATGTCAATAGGGATGGTTCACAAATTCGGTGCGTATTGTAAATAAGGGGGGTGGGGTGGAAGGGGGAGAACAGCTGCACCTGCTAAGTGTAGGGGTCAAGTAGGAGGGTCAGATGGTCATTCTTTGACCTGAGTTCGTTGAGTAAACACGACAATTTTTATCCTCTCACTATGCTGAAACGCAAAGCTTTATCGGTTGATGAAAAAGTACAAATTTTACGGGAGTTGGATGACGGTGTTAAAAATGTCGAAATCTGCAAAAGGTATGGATTGTCTTCATCTACTGTTTCCACACTGCTAAAAAACAATGGCAAGTTAATGGATGTATATGACCAAAATAAAACAACTGTAAACAACTGAAGAAGTGTTCCAAAGAGGATTTGGACAAAGCGTTATTGAAATGGATGAAGGTGCAACGTAGTGCTGGTTTTCCTGTGAGTGGACCTATTCTAAAAGTGCAAGCAGAAAAATTTGCTGAACAATTTGGATATTCTGAGTTCGTGTGTTCAAATGGATGGATTGATCATTTTAAAGTTAGGCATGGCATAACTTTTGGAAAAATATGCAGTGGAGCAAAGTCCGCAAACATGGTTGAGTGAAAAGTGGCCAGGCATCAGAGAGCAGGCCTGGACTGGGAGGGAGGGGCCCGCCCGTCTCAAGAGAAGGGGGAGGGGGGCTGGTTATTGTGCAACCGATAAATAATAGGATGTGTTAACTTTCGGGGTATGTGGGAGGTATGGTGTTATTATTGATTATTAATGCATTCATAAAGTATTGATCTATTAATTAATGTGTCATTCATATTAATTAATCCCTTGTTCATTCAAGAACCCTCACTCAAAAAATTTTGAGAACTACATTTAAAATGAAGTGTTTTGAAGCCTTCTGGGGCCAATTGCAGCTGCAAAAAAAAATTTTATGTGTCAAACTTCATTCAAGTCCAATCAGTATAGCATTTTTTTTCTTTCTTTTTTCTGTTTGGGCAGCAGGGAGGGACTGCCGAGGGCTGGGGCCCACCCATCTGCAGACAGTCAGACACTCTGGCCAGTCCAGGCCTGTCAGAGAAGGATACGCAGCAGATGACATCTATAATGCTGATGAAACAGGGATATTATACAATGTAACTCCACAGTATACCTTAAAATTTAAAGGTGAAAAATGCATTGAAGGCAAGCTCTCGAAAAATAGGCTAACAGCTTTAGTGTGTTCGAACATGTCTGGCAATGACAAGAAAAAATTCTTGATTATCGGCAAATCAAAGAACCCTAGATGTTTCAAAAATGTGAAAAAGCTACCAGCAGACTATGATCATAGCCAAAAAGCCTGGATGACTTCGGACATTTTCACAAAATTCATTTCAAAATGGGAGAGACAACTGCGGAGAGAAAATCGTAAAATTCTCCTTTTGATAGACAATTGTTCAGCTCATCCCGAAATCACTGGACTTTCCAATATCAGAATTGAATTTTTCCCACCAAATTCTACATCTGTTAGCCAGCTTATGCACCAAGGAGTCATAAGAAGTTTCAAGTGCCACTTTAGTAAGCAACTGATTTTGATGCTTCTGGACAGAAGAGATAGAAGTGAAATAGCATCAAATACCAATGTCAACGTACTGGAAGCGATACGTTTGATGAACGATGCATGGGAAAATGTCACATCAACATGCATCATCAAGTGTTTCCATAAGGCTGGATTGGAGAGTTGTCAAGAAGGTCAATCCACTGAGGAAGAAGAGGTTGTCAATTTCATACAAACTGCAAATTCGGAAATGATTTCACAACTATGTATCCATCGATGAAGAGCTGATGACCTCAGATGTACCGACCACTGAACATATTGTAGCTGACGTACTAGCAAATTCAGCAGAAAAACATGACAAAAGCGATGAGGACACTGATGAAGATGAAGAAAGTGAACCACCCCCAACTTGTTCTACGATGTTGGAGTTCGCTGAAAAAATGCAGACCTTTTTTGAAGCGAGGGATGTCAGTGATGATGTTTTCCGGGCAAGGAGTCTTCTCCGAAGAACAATAGCACAGGAAAGAGACAGGGAACGAGTTCAGAGTAAGCTAACAAACTATTTCAAATCTGTAGATTAATGAAAAAAACAAAATGTTTCGGTAAGAATCTTTTCCTTTATTTTTCTTTCCGTTTATTGTTTCTTTCCTTTAAGACTGTAGCGCAACTAGTAATTTTTTGCTAGTTGGGGGGGGGGGGTTAATTTTCATTAAATTAAAAGTATTTAATTAAATTAATTAATGTAATTAAAGTAAGTATTAATTAAATTTTAAGCAAACTCAATCATTTGACCTCCCAAGCCCCCCCCCCCTTCTGGTTGCATGACTGCCTTAAGGACCCGTTTATTATGAGCACTCTGATTTAACGAGTAAATGTTACGGAACCCTTTGTGCTCGTTATAAACGAGTTCAACTGTATTCAGTACCCAGCCAAACTGATATCAGTTGCATCACTAACTGAGGATGTCTCAAAAGTGAGAAAAATGTAATTACTTTTTACTTCTTTAAATAAATGTGTTATGTTAGACACTGTTGACTTCCAGTGCTGGATGCAACTGATTACACCGGCCTGGTAAATATATGTAAATGGCAAACCACTTACATTTTACTCTGAACGAACATGCACATAATATTTTATGACATCCATGTGAAAGTGACCGGCCGACTGAAAAATTTCCTGGCTACCCAGTGGGCGTATCTGACCCTGTTGACTTCTCAAATTCTAATTTAGCTGAAATTTTCCCATAAAGCACGTTTAACAGTTTCTAGTGAAAGTTACCACACCATAATAACCCGGCACCATTCTTTGTTGGGGTGCAACTGCACCCCCTTTTTGGCATACCTGCCTTACGGTTAAAAATATAATCACTTTTCACATCTTTTTTGAAAGAACCAGTATATTATTCTATATGTCAGCGGTTCCCAGCCGGTGAGACGTGCCCCCTCTGGGGGTGCGCAAAACGTTTGCAGGGGTATGTGAGAAAAACAGGTAAACAGCAAGTGGTAATGCATGTTTAAAAAATATTCTTATTTCTTCTTATTTTTACTCCAAAACATCTATTGGTTAATTCCTAATTTAAGGTGCTTCTTGACGTGTTTTCAAAAATCCCCAATTTGGTGCATTTTCCCGTCTTGTCTCTTGGAACTGAAACAATGTTGCCAGAAAACAAAAGTGTCCAGGGTTACCACATTAAACCTTTTACTGCCATGTTGGCAAAGAAGCATCCTAAACTAGGAATCAACCCAATCTATATTACATTTGAAATATTTATTGACACTTTACCGATAACAATATTTTGTGGAAAAGGTGACTAAGTATTCATTTTAAAAGAATAAAAAAGTATGTATGCTGAGGAATCTGAAGGGGGGGGGTCATCCCAAGTTATCCTTTGTTGGTGGGGCACAATGTTAAAAAGTTGGGAACTACTGGCCTAGAGCAGCAGTTCCCCACTGATGGGACGTGCCCTCCTTGAAAAGTGCTTATTACGGGGTCCTCGAGAAAAACGGGCAAAGAGCAAGTGATAAACCATGTTTGAAAAATCATATTTAATCTTATTTTTACTCCAAAGCATCTACTTTTTCTTAAAATGTTAATTCAAACTTTACTGAAAACATTATTTTATATTAAAGGCTACTTAGTGTTCATCGCTGAAGTATTAAAAAAAAAACTGTAGTATGTATACCGAAGAATGTGAGGTGGGGCGACATTGTAAGTTATCCTGTGTTGAGGAGGGCACAATGTTAAAAGGTTGGGAACCGCTGCTAAATAGTGCTAATTAAGTGTAGCCAAGTACTAAGTATTATACTAAGCTCATTTCTACTTATCTAACATAAATTTAACATTACTCTTTTGAAATGCAAATGAAACATTTAGTCAAATACAGAAAATCAGAAACAAATTCAGAAAATAGATTTAGTCTAAATAATATGAATCTCAATTTACAAGAATAATTAGATGTAAAACGAAAGGAAGATTGAACGCCACAAAAATGTGTATCAAGACACACAGCTTAATGCAATTTACGGGCATCAAAGCTATACATGAATGCTGTTTCCAGCAATAATGGCTCAAGCTAAACAAAAATTACTTAAAAGTTTTACATTCATGATATAAATTTCATTTAATTAGCATTGTTTAGGACAGTAATAATTGACAGCTCTATAAATCTGAAGAATTATAAACAAAAGATAAACAACAGTATAAAACGAATTGTAAACAAATGCTTGAACGATTAATTTGTCGTTGATGTATAGCAGCTCATTCATAAAAACTGAAGTCTGTTTACATTTGTTCTTAAGTACATTGTAAGTAATATATGCGTCTGCGTCTGAATTAAAAAGTTCCTAAGTTAATAACAAAGTAAAATACTTGCAACAAGACTTACCTTTTACAGTTTAATAAACTTCCAAATCAGGGTTACGTGGACAGCATAACTTCAGCATTGACAGTACCAAAAATAATTCTGGAGGGGGGAACAAAACATTTTTTGTCCCATCTTCTATCGAAATAACTAGAATTTATCAAATGAGTCAATCTACTATTGTGAAAATTTAAATATGATAAGATAGAATGAATCGAATTCCCGCCAGCCGTTGCTTGCTGTAAATAAAAACAAAAACGAATTACGAAGCTGTTGTTTTGCTGCTGTGCGATGAAGGAACCGGGGCCGTGACGTCACATCGCCTCTCGAAAGAGCATACGCATGGACGGGAAGGCTTTAGAGCTTCTTGTTAACGCGCCTAGATAATTTCTAGATCTCTCAGCTAGAGTATCAGGATGAAAATATTTGTAAATCGATCCGTACACGAGAATATAGTTACTTAACCGAGAATCCAGATCATGAGTGTACTCCAGAAATCGAACGATAATTTCTCGTTACACAAACTAGACATTCTAGTGTGATTAACTACCATACTACGGACTAGAAATTCTTGACGATTTCGTCTATACTACTTGTGTGTATCACCTACACGCATCATTCTGCTATCTATTCTTCTAGTTTTGGGACACAGAAAACAGCCACCTATTCGTTCTAGATGAGAGGGGTATATTTTTTTTCTCCGTGTTGGAATCGAAATCTATCTTAAAATTGCCCACTGAAACTGTTTTACAATCTTCCCCCAGGCATATTCGAACTATATGCACATTCCAACTATATCGCGTAGACATTTTAAATACTGTTTGGAATGGGCATCATAATCCATGGGTGTACCGTGTTTTCCTTCCTTGTTCCATAAAGCACTTCGGAATAGAAATCTACAGTATGCCCACTAAAGTATATTGGCACACTCTTAATTTCGGAACGGCTGCTGCTATTTTTATAAACGTGGTGTTCTAGGTATAGTAAATTCGATAAGCGCTACCGAATGGGACCGCTCAAAGCGCCACCTGTTATAAAACTGCGGAGTTAGCTTTAGTATTTCGAAAATGGTGAGAGATAGGGGACAAATATGAATTACAAAGTTCAAGAGCGTTGTCGATTTAGTACGGAAAGATACCTCATTGACATAGATGTGAAAAACAGAACGGTTAAAACGTGCATTTGTATTTGCGTGATTCCCTACTCTGCGAAAGCGAAAAAACGATCAAAGACAGAAGAAAACAATTATAACAATATACCTTTATTTAAGATGTTCTAACTTCGTGCCGTCGGCTGCAATGCACACTCATATCCTCATTTGAATTTCAAATTGCACGCGTTGGAGCATGGAGGGTGACACGTTAGCGTCTACACACAAGCGTCTGTAATGGGTCGTTTAAGGTCCTGCAATGCTTGGGGAGAGGTCGCATATACCTGTTGTTGTAGGTATCCCCACAGAAATAAGTCCAGTAGAGTCGGATCAGGCGAACTTTGAGGTCATTCTTCGAAACCTCCATACCCAATTATTTGGTTTGCAAATTCCGTGACGAGGTACTGCTTCACTGGAAATGTCTTGTGAGCAGGCGCTCCGTCATGTTGAAGCCATGCAATCCTATGATTAAACACCGGCAGGTTCTCCACAATATCGGGCATTGCGTTCTGCAGCAGTTGTAAATATCGTGCGCCTGTTGAGGTACCATTGTAAAATATTGGACCGATCAACTTGTTACTGCAAATTGCACACCAAACGTTAATACCAAACTGCACTTGATGTCGAACATCGGTAAAACATCAAGGATTTTCTAGCGCCCAGTAATGGGTGCGTTGCCTGTTGTACATGCCATTCCGTGAAAGTGATGCCTCGTCCGTCTACACTACATCTACCAACAGTGTTGGCTGTACGTGTGTCTGATACATAACGATGTTGCACCATGATCGCGTATAGCGTCGCTCGGCATCCCCCTCCAGTAAAACCCAGCTAGAAGTACCCAGCTAGAAAAAGTCTGCACTTTTTTTGCACAGAAGTATAGATTGTACACAATTTGTGAACAAAAAGTGAATATTTTTGAATACTTTGAAAAGTATGCACTTTTTGTGCAAATTATCTGCAGTTTTTATGCATACAAAAAAGTGCACATTCTATGTTTTCAAATATTGTGCACATTTTTTGCATAAAATAAAAGCATAACTCTGTAGTTTGCAAAAGTTGGAAAAGTATGCACTTTTTGTGCAATTTATCTGCAGTTTTTATACACACAAAAAAGTGCACATTCTATGTTCTCAAATACTTTGCACATTTTTTTGCATAAAATAAAAGTATAATTCGGTGTTTCGAAAAATTTTGGTTTTTTTTTTTATTCGCAAAAAATTTACATATTTCAATTTTAAATGTACTTTTTTATGATGTGAAAATTTATATATTTCAAATTTTCAGTCTATTAAAAATCTGTAAAATTTTTCCAAGTACATATTAACATTGAACTTTGTGGAAATCCAAATGTCATATTCCATAAAAGGCACAGGGATGGAAAAATTTTACTACTGCTTTTCACCAAAATTTTTGCAACAAAAAATTAGTTTGCTTTAAAAATTAAACTCACACAAAACATCTCAAAAATCTTCATCTAGTGCTTCATTTTTAACTTAAAAAACTTCAATGAATTCAGCAACTTGATGTACAGCTTTATCATATTTATACATATTCATCATACTTTTGTAATTGCAAAATGCAACAATTTAGTTGTACTTGATGACTATTTAAGCAGTTTGAAACAATTTTCGCAAAATCTGAAAATCTGATCCAAATAATTAGAAATTCTAGGGACAAGGCCGTACCCAGTGGGAGGGGGGAGGTACCGGGATCCCCCTGGTCCCCTCCCCGAAATTTAAAATTTTGTTAACAAAACAATAATAATGTAGCCTTTTGTGAAAAACTTACCTTTTTCACCTTTTAGTCCCCCCCCCCACAAAATTTTTGGTCCCCCCACTGGAAATTTTTTCTGGGTACGGCCCTGTCTAGACATTTTTTAAGTTGTATGACCACCTATCGCGTCGCTAGATTTTGCGAACAAAAATTTACCCTGTTTGGAACGATTTTTAGAAGCATCTCAAAATCTAATCGAATTTTTTTTTTTTTTAATCCGACACCTATAGGTTTAAATTGAATGATCATCTATCATGTCACCAAATTTCATTTCTTTCGCTTTAGTCGTTCATACCTGATCTGCGAACAAAAATGTACGCACTTTGAAACAATTTTTGGAAAATGTCAAAATCTAATGAATTTTTTAAAAATGTAGTTCAAGATGAGTGACCACCTATCATGTCACCAAATTTTATTTCATTCGCTTCAGTCAGTTTTAGGTGATGTCCGAATAAAAAAAGCGTCACGCACAGAATGACAGAACGACAGACGGACAAACTTTTTTTTGACGGTCGTACTCGGGTTCCAAAAGCATAAAATGCATAGAAATCGTTTTTTTTTTTATTTTGAGAAGTGTACTGGTAAAGTCTAGTTTTATTTATTTAAATGCATAAATGTTCCAATTCCGAACTTGAAACAACAATCACTTCAAACTTAAGACACATCATTCTGAGTCAACTCCAGTCTAGTGGTTAGAATGCTCGCCTACCAAACCTCGGTTCCTCGGTTCGTACCCAATCTTCGGAAGTGTGAAAAATGGAGCGAGTTCTTATGTATGATTATAGATGGCAGCACTAAAATGGAAGGAAAGAACGAAAAATCAACCGACCACGCCCTCTACATTTTTCCGTTTAGGTCCCAGAGTGCACTTTTTGTGCACAATTTAGTTTGCACTTTTTATGCACAAGCAGAGGTGCCAAATACGCTCGGATTTTGTACACTTTCTTTTTGCACTTTTTGTGCAAACTTTTTTTCTATCTGGGTAGCCTATTCTTAACACTGCAACGCTTCATTTGATTACGAGATTGGTTCAAAAAGTAAAGTACCAAGCTCTTACACCAATTCATTCACGAAATCCAAGAGGCACACTTACATAGCGAGGCATTTGGCACAGATTATTCTTCAACATAGCCTTGCATGGTCATCCATGCAATTTTTCATTCTGTATTTATCATCTGTTTAAACTTGCGCTGAAGAAATCGGAGCCCTGGTCGCAGAGCCTCTTAACGACTTCATCCTGAACATCGCCATCTGTTTCGAAATGTCGCCCAGTCAGGTGCTTCTTCAACTTCCCGAAGAATGGAAAGTTGCCGAGAGCGAGATCCGAGTTGTAGGGAAAATGTTCAAATACGTTCTAACCACGATTAACCGAGGCCGTATGCGGGAAAAATTTGATTTGTTGTGAATGTCTGTTGTCATCATACATCGAATTTCATTCGCTCAAGGAATATATACACCCGTGAGGCCTCTTGTTACCTTACTTTCTGAGTCACTTATGTACAATGAGATTATATTTGCTCGATTCGCTGATAAACTTACACTTGACGTCATATTTCGAAAAAAATCAAATTTTTAGAAAAATCAAAACCTATATTTTAAAATGTGTAATCACCTACTATATAACGAAGTTTCACTTCATTCGCTTTAGTGGTTTTTGCTTAGCCGCGGACAAAATTTGCAAAATTTTTACAATGTCTTAATTTTTTTATTAAAAGAAATTCAAACGCTGTTACTTAATTTCGGTTATCTCCTCTTTCTAACTAAATTGCATTCAACGTTTGAACCCCTTAAAAAATCTCCGCACGAGGCACACCGTCCTGGCAGACACCCTTTGTGTAGGCTTGCTATAACACAAACCACAGCATTTGATCAATCGCAAATATTTTGTGATACCTAAAGAAGATACAAAATTTTCACAAAATCTATAAAGTTAGAAAAATTAAGGTAACGCAATTTTTGCAAAATCTCAAAATTTATTCAAAGTTTCTTTAAAAATTATTATTTGTAATTTGGGCCACTATTTATCAATTTACCAAATTTGATTTCATTCTCTTGAGCCGTTTATGGCGCGTGTGCTAATTTTTACAAAATCTCAAGATTTTTTAATTTTCGAAGGTTATATTTTAATTTAAGTGGCCATCTATACCTGATACAACATTTCATTTCATTAGCTTTGGTTTTCAAATGATGCGAGAGCAAAAATTTGCAAATTTTGAATAGATTTACGTAACATCTCAAATGCTATTCAAAGCTTTGAAAAAACTTGACGTGTATACTTAAATGAATACCTACATGACACTAAATTTCACTTCATTCGCCTCGGAAACTTTTATATGGCACGAATAAAAGTTTACACATTTTGAATACATTTCTGCAAAATCTCAAAAAATATTATATCTCACAAATTTTGAAAAAAAAAATTACACCTGTTTAAATTAAGTGACCATCTACGATAATACCAAATTTCACTTCATTTGCTTCTGCCATTTTTATGTGATACGCGAACAAAATATCGGAAGAATTCTTTGGTTCCCAGGTGCTTAAGGGGACAGCCTACTTTTAAAATGCCCCAAAAATTGATTTTGAGAATTTTATCTCATTAAATAGTTTACTTTATTCTAAAAAGATTGATACCAACCATTTTTCTGTATGACAATTATTTATTGAGATAAAAAGGAAAATGTAAACGCAAGTTGGGCAGCATGCTGTAGAAGCTGCAACTAATGTTGACACTAAAAGCATAAAAGAGGCAGAAAAGAAATGTACAGAATTTAATTTAGAAACTCGAAGAGCCAGAAAAATGCTCAACAGTTCTCAGTTTGAGGCAATAAAATAAAACGAAGGCAATGTGCATGAAAGCGGAAAAGTTCATAAAGTGAAATAAAATCAAATTTTTATGTTGCATAGTAAAAAAAATATATACATGGATATAATTATTAAAATAACTTCAAATAATGTACTTTACCAATATTCGTGCCTTTATAGCCTAAAAATGTATCTTTTGTTAAGGTATGTACATATTTTTTCATATTTACAATTGTCGAGCTTTTCTTTAGACTGATGTTTCTTAAGCCATATTAAAACATATTTTGGGTTAATCATTTTAAATACTCAGTAAAATTATTTTTAAATAGTAAATGTTTCAATAGAAAATGTTTTTAATTTTTAAAAATTAAATTTATGTTCCAAAACTACAATTTGAACTTTAATTGGCGTTTTCTCAAAACACTGTTTTTCAAGTTTGCGCGCATGATATTTTAAAAACTATTTAAGATATCAACTTGAAATTTTTCTCAGGCAATTATTTTAATATAATGAACAAAATGAACTAAAATGAAATGGTTGTGTTTCATAGAAAAAAAGTTATGATTGTAAAACTATCAAAATTTTTATGATAATTTAAACTTTTAGATTAAATATTTTTTTTATTTAAATTATGAAAATAATTAAACCATTTTAGTTTAGATTGTTAATTATAATGTTTTGTTTAATTTAGAAAAAAATTATGAGGATCAAAGGAATTCTAATTGAGATATCTTGCGCGCAGTGGGAAAGTACCCTTGAATTGTTTTTACAATATTGTGTGGTAAAATATTATTTTTTAAATTATCACCTTTATAATAAACTACAATAATATTTTTAATCAATAGAGTAATGTCATAGTAGTTAACTGAAAAAAAATTGTGTTTCTGCATGCATTCATTATTTTTTTTTTTTGAATTATGAAAGTTGAACTAAAATATCTACATTTTTCCATTCTTAAAAGTAGGCTGTCCCCTTAAAATAGATAGAAATAACAAAATTATTGAATTCCAAGATACGCACAGAGAAAGGTTTTATTTATTTATATAATTTCTGAAATAAAGAAGTAAAGTAGTTTAATTCAGCTTCATTGTACTTATTTTGGTAACACTATATTGCAAGATTATGCTGGTTCATAAAGTATTTGAATCGGGATACTGTGGATCGCAGCATATGTTGCTTTCTGAACCGAAAAAGTGTTGCAACAATAAAAGTACTTTTACAGGAAACTAACAATTTAGTTATGTATGTGTTTTGCAGTGTTGCCCTCATATCAGAGATTTAAAGTCAGTCGCAGAACTTCACCTTCAAGAGCATGTATGTGTATAGGAACAAGGTGATGCACTTTACCTTTGCAATGCAAAAAACTAAAGAAATTTTTTGTATTTATATCCAATAATTCTTTCAGTACTAATATACGGTATTCAGCTTATGATATAAGGTATACCAGTATACTAAGATTTTCCACAACGATGCTGTATATTTTAAAACCTTTTTCTGCATTACTGATGAATGTTTTTCATCAACTCGCAACATTCTGATAAGAAAACGCTAAATAATATTTTCAATAATGTAAAAGTAAAGAGCAAACACCTTTAAATTGGATATAAACATTTTTTTTTTTTTCGTAGAAGACATAGGTACTTTTTGTTCAAGTTATGCAAACGCCACACCAGTTCTTTATTCTGCTCTGCATTAAAAAGAAATTATTTTATTAAAACAACATAAACATTATTTTACAAATGACAATTAGAGTGTGTTAGACTAAATATTTCCTTTCTTTTAAAGCAGTTTGCCTTACTTTGTATTCAAGAAAACACACACGTTCTTAGAATGCATCAGAACTCATTAACAAAACTGCTACAAAAAGTATTGATCATCACTGCATCGAAATAACTCTTATTTCATAAAAATGCAGGATCGCAATCATTGTATTCCAGCACCAGTTAATAATAGTTCTAATAATATAAATCATATTCTCAGTTATGGTTTTACTAAAAATAAATAATATTTTATTGCAATATATTTAATTAAGCTACTATTATAGTCTACTCATTACTGTAAGTTGATGGATCTTTTTCAAGAATAAATCCACCATTTAAGAAAATTTAATCAGAAATTTCGTCAACGCTAGAATATTTTTTAAAGCTTTGTATGAACTCCGTACATTACTTTGGCGATGAACGAAATTTGAGCCTTTCATCATACGTCGCAGATAATCTTTAAAGAAAGATGATCGGGGACTATATATGATTTTGAATGTAAACGTTTATTGCTTGAGTGGGAAAAAAAGATTTTCTTTCGTAATTTCTGTACGACCCCTAAAATGTAATCATTCGACGGTATTTTTTTCCCTTCGAAGGCACTGGAAAAGTGGTCTATGTCAGCGTTATATTTATTTTCATATCTCTGACACTTTAAGGTATACTTCTCAAATTTTGTAGGTAACCTCATGAGTGTATGGGGCACATTATACTAATTGGGAACTGGTCTGTGCGGGGTTGTATACAAATTTAAAAAGTATAACTTTTGAAAATTAACGTGAGGAATTTTTTCTTAAGGCAGTCAAAAGTCCGGCCTTATTTTGAACATTTAATTTTCAATTTATACTGCCCAGTTATCTCTAATAGATAAAGAATTAAAACCCGTTACCTCCTTTTTGGAACACCCTGTATATATATCCATAGCTGCCAACTCTTCTGATTTTAGAGGAAGAATTTTCACAACAATTTTTAAATAGTTTTATTTTACATTAATATTTTGGATTTATTTTTTAGCTTAAAAGAAGTCCAGAATTTTAATGTAAAATTAAACTGTTTAAAATTTGTAGTGAAAAATATTCCAACAAAATTGGAAGAGTTGGCAGATATGATTTATATATACATAATCTACCTAAACGCATAAACTGGCTTGTGATGTGAGATGACTGAAATAGTTATATTTCTGATGAATCTTCTACCAAGATTGTCCAAGAAGGAAGATAACCATATTTGCTTGTCAACGACTTCTGATCTGAATTACAATTCTCTCCACACACTCCGGTACTCTGCTCTATGATCCTCCCCTCCCCTCTACACACACACACCCTTGATCGGGCCAGGAAGCAGGTTAGCTGTAATTTCCAGCTGTAATCACTTCTAGTCTATGAACATCTTTCAAACCACTTAAACAAAAATATGAAATAAGTTGTGATTGATTGAACCAGTTAAACAGCCGCCGCTGGCTATGGACTTTGCTAAAGCAAAGAATTCGTCGTTATAGAAAACAAAATGGCCCACTGAATTGAAAGTTTGGCAGAGAAATTGGACTGATACTACCATCAATTGAGAATTTTTCAGGATATTTTTATTTGTTGTAGTTGTTAACACGTATATTGGATTTGTGTGCTTGGCTCGAAGTCCGTATATAAATCCTCGTCAGTAGGACAACACAAGGGGGATCCCCTCCGTAGGGGCCTTTCTAGGGGGTCCTAACCCGTATTTACGCTAAGTTTCGGAGAAAACCACTTAAAACTCCGAACGGTTAGGTCGACGGACGCGCGATGGGACCCGAACCCAGGATCTCTACACTTCGGACATCTGCCATTTTCAGTCGCATAACCACAATGCCGTGCTGAGGCCAATTTTTTTAATTTCAAATTACCTTAGTATAAATCACTATGTTCATATGTGCCTTCTGTTCACATGTGCCGCTCCCTCCCATACTTCTTAAAAAATGGAAGTTAAAGATATTCATTATCATTATTTTAATTTTAGAATAACAGGTCTTGCGATTTTTAAATTTTTTTAGTTAAAGGATTTTGTTCTATTATTACCATCTTTGATTAGCGAATTAAACGATTTTACTGTAACTGGTGTTGCATACAGCCTTTGAGAATAGTATACATATCCATACTAATATTTTTGAAATCCATTTTCACTTTATGCGGCCCAACCAGTGGCCGAGCGCATAACGCTCTGAACTGGGAGACGGAAGGTGCCTGGTTCAAAACCATGTCGCGTCCGCCGACGTAACCGTTTGGAGTTTTCCGTGGTTGCCTTCGAAACTTGTCGTAAATACAGGTTAGGACACTTTAGAAAGACCCCCACGGTGGGCAACCCACCCATAGGCTTAGATCCTACGTGTAAATAATTGGCCGTAATCCTACAACAAATTAACTTTATGCGTTTGGGGTTGTGAAAATAAATCGCGGGACAAGATCAGCGGGCATCATTTTCCGGCAAGTTCTGCCTTTGTATCTACTGCCCCGAGTAACGCTGGTCTACGCACCTAGTTACTGGTCAGGGCCGGATTATCCAATAGGCTGAGTAGGCTGCAGCCTATGGGCCCCGACTATTTCAGGGGCCACGCAATAATGAATCAAATGAATTTTTTAATAAAGTTGTAATTGAACTTTTCAATTTATATAACTTCAAAATCTCGAAATAATTTCTACTATTTTTATGCGTATTTATATTAGTAAAATTACATATTTTAAATTTACCAGTTATTTTAAGTGGCCTTCAGTGTGCATCTGCGCCTAATGTATGCAAGATAATAATTAAAAACTATTACTGTAAAAATTTATTTACTAACAAAAAAGTTATTAGCATACAAATAGACGGCTTTCATAGAAGAGGAGAGAGGGCTTCAGGACTTCCATAGACTAGGGGCCCCTATTGGGCTTAATCAGGCCCAATAGGGGCATCCAACATTCGGAAAAAATCCACCGACAAAGGCAACAGCCCCAGAATGCAGATGCCTTTAGTATAGGCATGCCACATAACATCATATACATCATATAACACATAACTACAATTTCTGGAGGCCCGACGAGTGGCTGAGCACATAGCGCTCGCAGCTGGGAGAAGAAAAGTGAGGATGGAGTGTAGTATTTGTGGGAGGTGGTATCATTGGGAGGTGTACATCGTTTAAGGTCCTGCAATGCTTGGGGAGAGGTCGCATATACCTGTTGTTGTAGGTATCCCCACAGAAATAAGTCCAGTAGAGTCGGATCAGGCGAACTTTGAGGTCATTCTTCGAAACCTCCATACCCAATTATTTGGTTTCCGAATTCCGTGACGAGGTGCTGCTTCACTAGAGATGTATTTGGAGCAGGCGCTCCGTCATGTTGTAACCATACATTCCTAAGATTAAACACCGGCAGTTTCTCAACAAAATCGGGCATTATGTTCTGAAGCAACTGTAAAAATTGTGCGCCTGTTAAGGTACCATCGTAAAATATTGGACCGATCAACTTGTTACTGTCAATTGCACACCAAACGTTAACAACAAACCGCACTTGATGTCGAACGTCAATGAAAACATCTAGGATTTCCGTGAAAATTCAGTGTCATTCCGTGAAAAGCATGCCTCGCCCGTCCACACTACGTCTGCCAAGAATGCTGGCTGGACCTGTATCTCATTCTTAACGAAGTTGCAGCATGAATAGAGTCGCTCGGCATCCCCGTTCAGTAAAACCTGCTGAGGCGTTGGTCGGTATGGATAAGCGCCTGATTCTTGCAGGATTTTTCAAACCTGACTTTTTGAGAGGCCACAGTGTTCACTGATCCGTCTTGTACTGCATTTCGGGTATGCGAGGACCTCATCTGGTTGAACTTGCCGTCCTACCTTAGCTGGTCTGCCAGATCTAGCTCGACTAGTCACGCAGCCTGTCTCCCTTCAACGTTTTACCAGAGATGGGATGGCTTGATAAGAAGGATGCGGGCCTGCAGGAAAACGGTCCCGGTACAACCTTGCTGCTGTTTGTGCCTTGCGTCCACATTCACCGTTCAGTAAACCACCTCACAATACCCAGCTTTCGAAAATCGCTCCATGGCCATGACCTTCAACATAGTAGAGACTCAACAAGATGCCTCTTTACTACTAGTAGTCTCAAGCGAACAGGTGTGACGTTTCTTACGTATTTGCATACTGCAAAAATCTCGAACATTATTTGCAAGTTGCGTTGAGTTGACGTTGAGATCAGTAGACGGAGGCAACTCCCGGGGCTTGAACCAGAGTCCTTCGGAGTAGGAATCGCAATCGATACCACTATGCTACATTGCAGCGTTGTGTTTAGCCCGAAAGATAATATTTTCTCCTTCTGTTCACATTTCGTGAAGTCACAGTGTAGGAAATCACGAAAATACAAATACACGTTTTAACCGTTCTGTTTTTCCCATCCACGTCAATGAGGTGTCTTTTCGTACTAAATCGATATGGCTCTTCAACTTTGCAATTCACTTTTTCCCCCATCTCGTAAAGTTTGCGAGATGCGAATTCTAACGATGGGATGGTCAGCAGTTTTCCACCCGGTGGCGCTGTGAGCGGTCTCATTCGGTAGCGCATATCCAATTTACTATACCTAGACACCCCGTTTATAAAAATAGTAGCAGCCGTTCCGAAATTAAGAGGATGACAAGGGACTTTAGTGTTCATACAGTATATTAAAATCGCCTACCAAAATGTTTAACAATTTTCGCCAGGCATATAGTCAAACTATACTTCCCCCTTTATAAATACCATTTGAAAAGTGTATCATAATCTATGAGTGTACCGTATTTCTCTTCTCTGTTCTATAAAACACTTCTTTGGAATTGAAATCTAATTAAAATCGCCAACTGCAACTACTTTACAATACTCGCCAGGCGTTTTCTACATATACTCGAAATATATTTATAATAAATTGTCGCATTTTGGCGCAAAATTTAGCGATCAATTATCAAAAATTGTAAACCTTGTGCGGCTTTCAATATTTTATTAACGCCCCACCCCCCATCCCCTCTCCACTTATCAGGCAAACACATTTGAAAATATCTTCACCGTGACGGTTCATATCTACAAAACTTGTCGACGAGATCGCGTAGACAAAACTCTCGTGCTGAGCGAAATAGCACCCTAGTGCTAGCAATTAATTTACATATATAAATTTTTATATCGGTGTTTCACAATATGGAATATTTCCAGTTGGTCCGGAGTCTGAGAATTCATCGAATTATTTCGTCAGTGTCTTTAATTTGTATATGAAAACCATTCAACCTAATTGCGTTTCTAATGCATTTTTAAACTGGTGACATCAAAATGGTGTTAGTATCACGTTATGTAACACGAGTTCTTGAAATCAAGAACTCGCAGTTGGTTGTACATGAGCCATGTCGGTGATAAGATGTTCAACTTTTTGAAGTGACGAATTTTTCTCCCTATACATATTTTCAACATATTTATGCAACTTTCCAATTCGATCGGTTCAATGGTGTAAATATTTTGTAATCTTATTTAACTATATTTCATAAAATGTAAAATCTGCGAATTGGTATGTCTGAAAAGCTATGACGTAGATACTACAGCTTCTAACTATAAAACAATTATCTGAAGTTAAAAATGGCAAGATTCCACCGTTTCCTGTATTTTTAGGATTTTCAAATTTTTAAAGTATTCTAGATTTCTACATTGTTGTATGAAAAACTACCTGCCTATTGTATCAACGGTGTGGATTTTACTAAGGTTTTTGAGCATAACATTCTAATCATTTTCGAGAAATGCTGGCAAGTCTTGTTTTGAAGTGTTACAACCCGTAATTGTTACACCTAGGCAATTACTTATAAAGTAATCGCTATTTTTAATGTATATTTTTGGCATTTTCATGCCAGTTAACAATTTAGGCAATCTAGCCTAGCACAAGATAATTGTCTAACACAAATTTCTAAATACTGGCTTCTCTCGTTCAAACACTCGGCGGCAGCAATCCCACCTTCTGTGTTCTTGATTTTAAGCTGTATCTTCGAATTTCCAGCGCGTTTGCAAAACATTCTTGGAAATTCAATGGCAGTGATTAATTAGAAAATCGTTCCAATCCTTCCATTGTTGGAAAAACCAGAAAATCCACTATCACCTCTAATGGGAGAAAACGTGTTAACTTGCTTTATATCCCCACACTTTGACAAAGATTCATGCGGTAGCTTTAATTTTCCAACAAGGTTCAAAAGTGTTTAATTTCGGCCTGTCTGTTCATCTGCACTATAGCTCCTGTAAATATAAAAAAATTACTACAAATTTATATTTGTAATTCCTGTGTTCACCATGTACCCTATTGAAAATGGTGCATGTGTTATGAATACTGTAAATTTTATAAATAAGAATTCTGATAAATTACGTTCTATGGGCAGTCAATCTTTATAATGTGGTTTAGAGATATTCGGATATTTCAAATGAAACAAAACTGATATGGGGAAGTTGGGGAACAATGAAACATACTTAAATCAGTACGATTTGTCATAGAAAGATTGTAACTCTCACACCTGTTATTATACAAATGTGCGTTTCAGATGTAATTTGGAGACAATCACATATTTACAAGAACTGAAGAAAATTCTTGAATTTTCACGGTTGAATGTATGTTTCATTACTAAAAATAATTTTGTTTTACCTCCTTGGTCTCAGATGTATAATTATTTATTTTTCAAATATTGTAATCCCTCTGCTATAGTCTTCATACTCCCAAAGCCAGAATTAATATATATATATAAATATATATATATATATATAATATATATATATAATCTCAATTAGTAAAAATGTATTTATTTTTGTAGCCTCAATTTGGGGTACAATGAAACACGTGTAGACGCGGGGTGCAATGAAACATGTTTTATTGCACTAAGGGTAAATGCATTCTCTTAATATAAAGGAGATCTCCATAGAGTACATAAAAACACTTTCGCAAAAAGGAAGTAGCAACATCGATGCCAGTCGTCATTTTTTTAAACATACAAATTCAAAGTTAGCACTTCACAAACACTCAAATAATAAGCTATTACGTGTTTCCGGTAAATGGGGTACAATGAAACACTGTCAGACATTTACCTTTTTGCAATTTTTTAAATATGAAGATGCTATTCACAAACTCATAAAAATGCATTTAGATGGGGGGGAAGAGCAAGTTTAGTGTCCATTAATTTTATTTTTGTAGATGCAAATTTGTGAACAGGGGGGGATAGTACATTTTGTTTAATTGTACCCCGAATTCCCCTATATATTAAGGATTACAAGATAAAGCTGTCCAGCGAAAATAGCGCGTCTATGATTTATAGTTCTACAGGATCACTTAAAAGAATTGAAAAACATGCTGTCAATGTCAGTTTTGAGACATTTGACCATTTCGAGCAATACCATCCTACTATAAAGTTAGCTAATGGGCGAACGACAGATGTCTCCCTCGAATTGCGCCACATATCGCCAATCTTGGCGGCTTTTGGTGATAACTCTCTAAATACGGCACAAAATATTTTGAAAAAATTAACCCAGTTTGGCGATATTTTCATTCTTTTACGGGAAATTTAAAAAAAATAAGGCATGGCGATTTTAATGGGAATTCGGAAAATTTAAAATTAGCTCTCTAATTAATCGATTTACATGCAACAAAGTTACGATATTTACTTTTCTGTGCGTCTAACATTTTTAGACCGCCAAACCTTAAAAGAGCAAATTCCTCGCAATCTCTCCATACGTTGTGTAATAGGGATATTTATTATAATTCTCCAAAAAGACTATGATTTGGCTGTCCATCCGTTTGTTCTTTAGCCGCAGTGCATAAATTACTACGAAATTGTTATTCCTATGTACAGTACCAGGTATCCAACTGAAAAAGGTGTATGAAGCATTTTAAGTTCTTTTACATGTGAACCGAAAAAAGAATTCCAGGGCATTACGCTATATGTTAAATCATTCCTTAAAGCCTACGTTGCACACCAGAAAACACAAATATGAAACAAATAACAGTTGCAATTAAGAACCCGAGTACACATAAAATTACAAATAATGAATAGAACACACACATTAATATAAAATACAATATCGTAACAAAAATTTTAAGTAAGATAATTGAAGAATTTTTTTTTTAAAGTATCATTTGATAACACAGCCAGTTCAGTACTTTAACGTTTATAAGTTCCTGTTGCTGGTTTTACTCGACAGACACGAACAGTGTTATCCTTTCCAAAGAATACCTTTTGAATTCGTCCAAGCATTCTGGAGTTAAGAGGCATGTTATCCTCCTTTACTACAACCGTTGTGTCTCCTTTTTAAAGTACCATTTATTTTTCTGTTGTAGATGATTAAGATAATCTCTATGCCATCTAAGCCAGACATGTTGCGTTATTTTTGTTAACTCTTTGGCATCGCCTCAAAATACTGTCTGAAAAATCTGGCAAATTTAGTTCAATCATAGCCAAAATTGGTCTATCGATCAAAAAATGAGCGGGAGTTAAAGCTTGCAGCTCATTTGCGTCTGACGAAATAGGAATTAATGGTCGCGAATTCAAAATCCCTTCAATTTGATTGCAAACAGTTAAGAATTCTTCTTAAATCAACTTAAGGCCATCTACAGCACGTAAAAAGTGAAATTTGAACGATTTCACTATAGCCTCCCAAATACCTCCGAAATGAGGAGACCTTGGGGGGATGAAGTTCCACCGAATTTTCTCGCAGCCTAAATAATTACCCAAAGCATGATCAAGATTGTTAACCAACTTAATTAAGCGCTTTAGTTCATTGTTTGTTCCTACAAAATTACCACCATTATCTGTGAAAATAGTTGAGATCTCACCTCTTGGCGACATGAATCTTTTTAGAACGGCTATAAAAGAGTCTGTAGTCAATTCTGAGACGATTTCAAAGTGTACCGCGCGGGTAACAAAACAGACAAAAATTGATACGTAAATTGTTTGAAGGAGTCCCTTCCTTTGACATTTGTTTTTAATGTAGAATAATTCACAAAAGTCTACGCCAGTAACTGAAAAGGGTGAAGTAGGATAACGTCTTTCTTTGGGTAAATCGCCCGTTTTTTGTACCGAAAATTGCGGATTATACCTGTAGCAAATTACACAATTATGCACAATACTGCAAGCTAAATTTCTACCACCTATTGACCAGAAGTTTTGCCTAGTTAGATGTAAGAGCGTTTGCGCTCCAACATGGCAATTTCTTAAGTGAATATCTTGCATTAGTAATTTGGAAAAAATGTTAATTTTTGGCAGTACTTACAGGGTACTTCACTTCAAAGGGTAGATCAGAATTTGTAAGTCGGCCACCAACTCTAATAACATTTAAATTATTATTTAAAAATGGCGAAAAAAATTTTAAATTGTGAGTTGTATTGTCCTTCAGTCCATTCAAAAAATGGGAATCGGAAGACGCATCTTGTTGTGGTTGGTCATCAAAGGAAACAAGTTCTTGAAGGAAAGGTGGGCCATTCCACCACAGGCTGTGCTCAGCTAGTTGGTCTGGAACAAGTCCTTTTGAAATAACATCTGCTGGGTTATCTTGCGATGGAACATACTTCCAAGTATAGTTCTCAATCAGTTGTTGTATTTTAATAATTCTGTTTTCTACAAATTTTTAAGACGATAAGGGGATGTACGAATCCATGCTAAGGATATGTTCAGAAGGCAGTGTACATCATTACACTGTCTATTTTAAGATTTAGCGACTGCTCGATTTTGGTGTATAGTTGAGCTGCGAGAAGACAACCACTGAGCTCAAATCTAGGAATAGATGATTAAGATAGGGTGTTGTAGATGATAGGATGTTGTAGATGATTAAGATAATCTATGCCATCTAAGCCAGACATGTTGCGTTATTTTTGTTAACTCTTTGCCATCACCCATGTTTTCAGAAATCAAGTTGTTCCATTCTTCTGTCAGGTTTCGAGGGAGAGTATCATTGAATTTTCTAACCACAGTTTCTGAAGAAATATTTTCATTTTACAGATAACAGGTCCAAGTAACCGTAAAGATCATAGCCTTGCGATTGCAGAGAGAACTTTCCTTTTGGGGGGATTAGGGTAGTGACTGCAATTAACCTTAAAAATAAAACAATCCTCGAAATGGGTCCAATACGTGCCTAAAGTTTGCGAAATATGATCAATTGAAAATGACCGTTCTTGGTTTAAATTTGGATGATGTTCATGAGTTAATGAGAATTAGAGGACCACTTGTGAAGGGCCATGCCGGCTTTAGCAAATATATCCATCAGTTCTGGGCAGTTTGTGCGATTTTAAGATCATTTGCACCAGAAATGCCGTCATCCATATAGATGTCGCGTAATGCGATCTCTGAAGCTAACGGATAATTCAATGACTCATCGATTGCGAGTTGCTTCACTGTGCGTATCGAGTAATATGGTGCACAGGATGTACCATAAGTGCCAGTTTTCAACCTATACGTAATTGCTTTATGTGTGTTACTATCATACCACAAAATGCGTAAATAATCTCTTTGATGAGGTTCTATTAATATTTGACGAAACATCTTTTGAACATCAAAAGTAAATGCGAATTTATGCTTTCTGAATCTGGGTAATAAATCAAAAATATCCTCCACAACGTCACTCTTTAACGGAGTTTCGTTAAATGTTTTGTTAGAGCTAGGTGAACTTGCGTTAAATACTACTCTAAGGTGAGTACTTGACGAATCAGGCTTGTAAACCCCATGATGAGGTAAAAAACAATTGCTGGGTAATTCCTCCTCAACTACCATGTGATTTAGGGTTTCATACTCCTCCATAAATTCAGAATAAAGTCTTTCCATATGAAGGTCTTTTTCTAATCTTTTAATTAAATTATCCAAGCGTTTTTGCGCATTTTGTTTTGAGTCTCCTAAACTAGGGGGAAATTCTTTCATAGCCATTTATACAACGTATCTGCCTTCATCATTTCTCTTATGCTTTAACTTAAAATGTTTCTCATAGAAGGCAGATTCTTCACTTACAGAGCAATTATTTTCACTAGCTGAATCTAATTTCCAAAATCTTTCATTGTCAATCGGTTCGTTTCTCGTTACAAGACCACAAAATTTATGGTCAAAATTTCCTTCTGCACTTGCGCTAGCAATGTAACCGAATTTTGAATTTTGAAAAATGAAATTATCAATTACATATTTGCCTGATTCTAAAATTTGAAAGAGGAAAGAAGCTGATAACAAAATATCCATTTTAAGTGACTGACCCAATTTTGGGTCTGCCAAACATAAACCAGACGGAAAATTTATTTTTTCTATGTTACTATTACGAGAAGGAACAAAATCAGTTATTTTCGAAATGACTTAATAATTCTACTCTTGGAAAAGGATTTATCGTCATGGGCGCCGACAGCATAGGGCAAGAGGGGGGGGGGAATGCCCCCCCTTGCCCTATGCCAAGGTGTTTCCCTTGCTATTTTGCTCTTGCCAATATGGTAACCATACGTTGAAGTAGTCTTAGGCCCCCCTTGACTAGTCTTTGCCACCCCCTCGAGTAGTCTTTGCCCCCCCCCCTGGGAAATATTCTGCCGGCGCCCATGTTTATCGTTATTAGTAATCTCCGCAGATGTTTTTGAATTTATGTGAATGACTCTTTTATTTAATCCACAGACTGTTATGTTAATTTCAATTTTCCTTAAACTTAAGTCATTAGTTAACTGAGATGAGAAAATTATTTTCACTTCCTGAATCAACAAGACTCGCGCAAAAATGCTCTACAACCGTTCTTAATATAAACAATCCCGGTCAGCAGAGGTGCTGAATCAATGCTGTTTGTACGCTCCCTCCGAGTAAGTAACGAAACCGATACTGATAACTCACTTCTGAGTTACTGGTTTTGGGTGTTCCGATCTCCAACTGATAAGGGTTTAAATGAATCGTTTTTAATCCCTGCGTTATAATTAATGTGTAAAAGGCTATTATGATTTAATGAGCATTATTTACTTTCTATCACTTGAACAGCAATTTAATTTATGCATATTTGACATGCAATTTGTGCAATGAGTGTTTTTAATTAAATTAAGCCTGGATAATGGGTCTAATTTCAAAAAGGATGCATATTTAAATAAAGGGTGAGGTTGTGTACCCTTGCATCCAATGCAAACACGTTTTGTTTCATTTATTTGCTAAAAAAGAATTAGATTTTCTATGCGTTATGTTAGCACCTTATGTTAGCACCAACTGTTTGAACATTTTCTAACATCCAAGCAGAGTTTTTCTAAGAATTCTATGAAATTGCTCTGTTCAGTCAATTCTGATGAAACTAAAGAGAGTTCAAATTGTCTTCGCGTTTCTTTACCTAGCCTTTTAACAAGCATGTTAATTAACAATGTTTCCGAAAATGAATTGAGTTCTAAGCCTATCAGTTAAGTGCTCTAATGTGTTATTGACATCCATCAACTATTAGTCTTAAGCCTTTAGCTGATCCATGCGATGGAATATCTAACGACAATAATTCACTTATATGACTATTGACTAATCGCTTCTTTCCGAAACGATCTGTTAAAGCTTCAAACAATGAAGAATATGAATCGTCCGTTAAAGTGCTGTCACATTCACAGCACTGTGACTTAAATGTTCCACTGATTTAAAACTGAAAAAAACTTTTTTGGAGAAATTCGCAAAATTACTTAAAATTACAAATCAAAAAAGTAGCAAGAAAGTCGCAATATCGCGAAGTCATAAAATTTAGTAGCATGGTGCTTTCAAAAATTGCGAAAAGTCGCAAGACGTCACAACGATCGGTCACAAAGAAGTAACAAAGAAGTAACAAAGAAGTCACAAAGTATTGTCACTGGCAAGTCACACTGTGACTTCCAGTTGACGTCACTTATGGTCACCAGTGTGACTGCGACCAATGAGACTCACAGGGACGTCACGGCGACCGCATTGTGACGTTCCGTGCTGTTAGGGTTTATGCAATTTTCTTCTAGTTCCAATGCGCCATTTTCTAAAGGAACCAAATCCTCATCGTTCTTTACGGCTTCAAAATATTCGAATCGTATCGCTTCCAATTTTGGCATATTTCGGAGGTGTTCTAGTTTGGTTTCTACTTCTAATTTGTCTCTATCCTTGTCTTCGTCCAAGTATGCTGTCAGTCTTGTAATCTTTGCCTTTAAAGTTCCTCGTTTTCGGTTAATTACGGTGAGGACTTCCTTCTCCGTCATAATCAGAGAGTATCCGATACGTTCTTCGGCACACGGGACCAAAAAATGGTGATGATGAAGCGCGGGTCGAAATAAGCAGACTGTACAAATTCTAATTAATCTTGTTTATTTTACATACTTACAAAATAAATGCGTTCAAAATGTGATTAATGTAAGGTGGATTGCCAGCAGATGCGAAGTGCTCGAAACGAAATTGCTCAGTAAGAATTGTTACACCAATTCAGAGAAAATTCGCCAAGTTGAGCGCGGGCGTTAATAGCGTTTATAGTTCTTTCACAGGAGCACTCAAAAGAATTTAAATACATTACGGTCTATAGCAATGTACGGTCTATGTCAGGCATTCTTCCTTTTCAAGCACAGCACAATAAGTATATGAACGTTTATAATTTTACACTGCATTTAAAAGATGGAAATAAATTTTTAAGGCTCTCTCAAAATTTATATACAGCTTTTTTAACTATTTCAAATCTCTATAAAGTTCCTACGATTGGGCCAACCCTTGGCTGTCGATCTAAGATCTGGAATTTTGGGCGATTTTCTCCAGATGTAATGTGAATACACGTCATAAACCCTTGAAAAAAGGTCCTGCGGCCAAAGAATGCCCCTAAGGTCGACAGCTCTCATGCCGCTTTGCCTTAACACCTAAACTGAAATTTCGCCAGATTTAAACATCGCGTAATTTGACGCAAAAATATTGTGTTGGAAAATTTTATACTCAATGCGTTTAGTATGATTTATCTTTCTTGTTTGTGTTTTGCAGATGATGATGAAAGTTGCTTGTCAAGAATGGGCAAAAGATAAGTATTTTTTGTTTTGTGGATTTTTTTTTTTTTTCAGATGTTCTCCCTCGCGGAGTGTCAGTTTTCAGGAAAGTCCTATATAACTTCGTTGTACCTATAAGTCACAAGTTGTACTCGAAAAATACAAGCTCCCGACTCCTAATTTTTTTTCTTTCTTTTGTGCGTGTTTAATTTTGTTTTCAGATTTTAGGTTGGTGTTTGTTCCTGCAGTTGTCTGCCCCTCAGGATTTCTGTACGCATAAGTAAGTAGCTTAGGCTAGACTAAGAGGCTAGGCTAGGCTGGGCAGGCTGGTTAGGCTAGGCTGGGCTGGGTGAGGCTAGGCTAGGCTGGGCTGGGTGTGGCAGGCTAGGTTAGGCTAGGCTGGGTGGGGCAGGCTAGGTTAGGCTAGGTTGAGATAAGGTAGCTCTTTCAGAAAGGCCGAAACTCGACAACAGCTCGAAGAACACGAGGGCACTGGTTGACTTGTCTGATCTGAGGGAGTGAATGCGCAGCGGCCCAAGTCCAGGGTCACCCGCTCCCTCGTTGTTGACTGTCTCTCTGGTCCTGGTAGTTTTCTTTCAGAGCTGGCTCCGATGTCCACTGTCGACGGTCCTTGACTCGGTGATTGACCTTAGCGTGCTGGGACGTTCGTAATGGGCCGCTGCGTACCAAATGGGTGACCCGTGAATGTCCCTGCATTGCGACGGCAGTTTCCCGAAACTGATCGAAGACGGTGGCTCTGAGCTAGAGTTGCAAGGTCTGTCACCTGAAAGAGCTGGGTGGGAAGATATTCGGGCTCGCGGAACGGTAGGCGATAAATTTTTTAGATTAGGAAAACTTACGCGGTTTGTGAAGTGAAATGAAAAGGCAGCTTGAAAGTACAGATCTGCGCCGCCGCACCACGCCGCCGCCACCGAGGTCTACTATCTATGCCAGCGCGTAGGCAAATAACGCTGATTTTACACCGCGGCGTACATTCGGCTTCAAAACTTTTTAAAAAATAGTACCCAAACTTCTTATTGCCTATTTTTTTCTCTGAATGCTTCTTAACGCTAGTTACTTGTAAGGGTACAATTAAAAATTTTTGAGTCAACTTCTTAATTTGATTGCTTTAAAAACTGTTCAAACATTGCAATTATACCTCAAAAGAACACAATAGGTTTGGAATGGCTCAAGAGAAGGTTTTGGAGAGGAAAAAAATACGCTTAAAAGCAAATAAAGTATCAATCGTATATTGATAATTAAATGTATCGTGAATGTTATGTTAGCATATTCACGATAACATTCCCGATTTAATATAAGCAGCATAAACCTATCAGATTTTGATAAAATCTATTGTTTCAGCTTTGCAGTAGAAGTATTTTAAAAGCTCATAGCCAGCAGCCGAGCGCATGGCGCTCTGAACTGAGACATGGAAGGTGCCTGGTTCAAAACCAGGTTGCGTCCACCGACTAACCGTTCGTAGTTTTCCGTGGTTTCCTCCGAAACTTAGAGTAGATATGAAATAGGACCCCTTAGAAAGACTCCGCGGAGGCCCCCCCCACTAGAGATGAGTTCGGGCTCATTTTTATAAGCCGTGCCCGAGGACTTGTAATTCGAGCGCGCCCGCGCGATATTATTTGAGTCCGAGCCCTAAACTTCAGCTAATAGATGAATAAAAGTTTATTACTTCATTGATAGAATATCATAAATTTTGCCGTTTGTGCAAATTAAAGACAAAAATAACTTATCCCGTCCGAGCCCGAAAACACCCATTTTCATTATGCTATTTCTCAAAAATTTTCCCTCGCAGCGGCGCGCTGCCGCCGCCGGGTTTCTGAGGTCGTTACGTCGCCGCCGCGAATTTCCGTGCGGCGCAGATCTCTACTTGAAAGTACGGACGTGTGAATACGGGTCTCCAGGTCACTTTTGACTTTGGTCTGACGGAAAGGACCAAAGTTGGTGTTATCGGCCTGCTCTCTAAGTTAACAAAGTCAGTGAGGACTTATGATGAAGAGTTGTCAGGATATTCCATTCTAGCTCCGCGATTTTCTATTTTGAATTGAATCGATTTATCTTTAAATTAGGAACCGCAATAGAAACAAAACTATAAATTTGGAATTACTCTAGATATCAGTGTTAAATCGCGACAATGGACGAGGGTTAAATATGAAGCAGTCAACAATATGGGTATTCACCACTCTTTAATGTTAATAGCACGCATAGATTAAGCTAGCTTTGATAAATCGCTTACGCGCATATAGCTCTGCTAAGTGGAGAACTGAATCCTGCAAAGGTTACCTTGAAAGTGTTAGCGTGTATGTGGAACTTTTCTTAAATCTCTTAAACTATGAAGATGCTCCAATATTTAAAACACTAAAAATTATTAAATTCGAAAATAAAACTTGTGTACAAAGTGTTTCTTATACACTGTAGCTATGTAGTTTAACGTATTTTCAATATTTCCAGGGAAAAGACCACAAGAGTCGGAACCTGAACAATCAACAGAGTGTTGGAGAGGAAGTATTCTGGCGAGCGGTATTGAATCATGGCAAGCTCTTCCTTGGACTGATCTTCTTACTTACTAAAACTTATTAGAGCATTCAGTGTTTTTAGATTCTTATCGGACTACTAAACTACATGGGAAGCTCATTATTTATTGACTTGCAGTAGCTTAATTTATGTAGTTGAGATAATAAATGTGAATTACGTGTTCATTTTTGCCTTCATTGTCTCTCCTGTGCACAATCCTTGCATTGCCAGCATGTTTGCAACTTTTGATCAACGACCTTTGGTTGTTTGTAAGCTGATGCAATTTGGGGTTCAGCAAAATTTCGTTAAAGAAGAATCATCCTGCCACTTTGAGGCGAATATCGTGCGTGAGTGGTTTTTATTTAAAAAGAAAAATTGCAACCAGTGACACCTTAAATCATTCTCAAAGGTTTTACTGCTAAAAGCGAAATCACAGCCCGACATTGAAAATGCAACACCCATAAGGAGTGGACAGATGGTGTTGAAACTCTGAAAGCAGAGAGACAGCAGTGAACAATATGCGATCTTTATTCCAAAATGATACGCATAATACAGAGGGAGAGCGGCGGCGTCTAATTAGTTTGCCGGACCACCGTGAATGGAGATATACGAAGGAACACCGGGTCAATGGTACTGAATCAATGAGAGTACGGATGGCGTCCTGAGGAATGTTTCTCCACTTCACCACAGTTCCAATGTTTCACCATTTGCCACAGTTCGTCTTCTGAACGGGCTAATGGCAGGGTCTGCAAATGGCGTCCAATCACATTCCAAACGTGTTCGATTGGCTACAGATCAGGAGAGTACGGTGGCCAGGGAAGCGTCTGTACATCTTGCAGAACACGTTGGCTGATGCGAGCAGTGTGCGGTTGAGTGTTATCCTGCTCATATAGTGCGTTGGGAACCGTTTGATGGAGTGTCACCGGCCGCAGCTTATCATCCACATATCGTTGAGCCATCATAGTGCCCCGAATACGAACTAGAGGTGACCTGGAGTCATACGCAATTGCTCCCCAAAGGATGATGCCACGTTGTCATGCGGTGGGACGTTCTACAATTGCTGCCGGATAGAACCTGTTTCCACGTCGACGCCACACTCATAAGCGGCGACTATCACTGGAGAAACAGAAACCTGACTCATCTGAGAACACGACCCTGTGCCATTCTGTCGTCCACGTCGCTCTAGCCTGGCACCATTGCAGTCGTTGGCGTCTATGTTGTGGAGCCAATGGCAGACTTGTTAACGGATGCCATGAGTGCAGGGCACTAGCAACTAATCGACGGGAAATGTTTCGTCGATATAGGGGCATCCAAGGTGTCTTGAACATGTCGCAAAATGGAGGTTGAAGTAGCTTGCGGGGCTGCCACCGCTTGTCGGTGGATGCGTCGATCCACGCGTGGTGACGTCAGTCTGGCTGCACCGACACCCCTTAAACGTGCATTTCCTTGTTCCAACCATCTTCGCAACAGCCGGTGTACAGTGGACACATCTAGGTGTGTGTCTGCCGAGATCTTCCGAATGGACCAACCTGCCCTTCTCACTCCGATCACCATGCATGCCCCTCGTAAAATCGTCGGTCTGCCTCCGTTGGAACTGCCTCCGTTGACGGCGGCCTGGCATTCACTGGTTACAAGTGTCCTTCCTCTGAGACAAGAATATAATTTCTACGACAATTCTTTCAGCAGCAGTACTTTCACAAAAATTGTTCGCTCTAGCGGTTCCTTCCCGTATATCTTTTTCCACGTGCACTGGCGAGCTGCCAATTTTGTATAATTAGCATAACTGGGCAAGGTGCATTTAGACTGAAATTTGAATAATTTTCTGACCACCTCTTCTTGGTGTTGTATTTTCAATGCCATGCAGTCTATATTTAAAACCATTGATGAAACCAGTGAGAATCCATAAATAACGACTAATGTGATAGTTTGCTTGCATATTCCGTTTAAAAAAAAAAAACCCTGATAGTACAACAGTCCCCTGTGACTGAAATGCGACCACACAATACTGTCACAATAGAGTTACAAACAGTCGCCGCGACTCCGCAGCAAAGTCACGCCAGAGTCACTATGTCCTCTAGCTGTGTATTCACATTGCGACCGTTAAGAGAAGTCACTTTGCGACAGTTTTGCGACAGCGAAAAAATTCGAGGGAAAAGAGATACCGAGAACATGCACTAGATGGCAGCACCAAACTCTCAGGCAAGAAAAAGTTCAAGTCCAGAATCGGACCCTAGAGCCAATGGTTAGTAGGTCAGCATCTTACCTCAAGGCTGTGATTACCTTGCTCGGTATCTTTTAAATGTAAACTGATTGCTGCAAAAGCTAGTTCTGGCATAGCTTCTTTTGGAAATTTAAAATTTTTCTGTGAGTATTTTATAAATGGAGGGAAAATACCATAATTAATAAATATAAATTAAAAATCTTGTCAATCTTTCTTTTTCCAAATAAATTATTTTCAGGAGATGATGTGCTGTTTTATGTAAGTATTCATCCGAAAAAACTAGTAATTTATTGAAATTTTTTATTCGGTTATGAGAGAGAAATAAATTTGTAATGTGCGACATGTGGGGTTTCATATATATTAAGGTATGAGTGATAATATTTATATTTTTGCTATATTTTGCCTAAAAGGGATTTCATATAAAAATAAATAAAATTAATTCGAAAAACATGCATTAGATAAAATAAATAAAGTATCGTTGACTTAGACCCATAGTTTTACCTCAAAATTTTCCTAGTGGAACTTTCAAACATACCAGGGACGTATTTAAAAGGGGGGCGGATCTGAAAACTTAAAGCAATTATTAAAAAACAGCAATTTTGAGACATTTGTACTTACTCTAGTAACAATAAGGTTGAAAATATCGGATAGTCCCCCCCCCCCATCCGAAATTTAAACCTACAAACGCTATTGAAACATATATGCCATGGGGATATGAAAGAAATTGATAATTTTACTCACAGATACTTGGTTTTCACCATTGTGATTAGAACCCTCAACTCTAATATTTTCAAGAATAATAGTTTTTTATAAATAAATTGTCTTGTTTGAACGAAATAATTTAAAAATTAATAAATTAAACTAAATTCCATTACTACATAACTGCGAGATTTTATTGAATTACTATTTTCGGATGTATTTATTAAATGTTTCACGAAAGAAATTGCCACAAAATACTAGAAAAAATGAGTCCGTTTCGAAAGTCGCAAAAGCGGCCAGTGTGACGTCATTTTGAAGTAAAAAAAAATCAGTAGTCACAAAATAGTCACACAGTGACTTCCCAGTCGAGTCACTCAGCGACCAATCACATACTAGTCACATGGTGACTTCACGGTGGAGTCACTGAGCGACCGATCACATACTAGTTACATGGTGACTTCACAGTGGAGTCTCTCAGCGACCGATCGCATACTAGTCACATGGTGAGTTCACGGCGACGTCACCTGGTGACTGGTCATAAATAAACTTCACAGTGACCACACAGTAGAGTCACATCACTCACAAGTCACAATGTGACTAGTATGTGACAGTCCTGTGACAATTGTGACCCTCTGTGACGTCACAGCGACTCTTTTGTGACCATCTGTGCTATTAGGGAACTCGCCTTTGTATTGAGATTTAAGGTGATTGGTTGTATTAAAAGCATATTTAATGAATTTGAAATGAAGCTAATCAAGTGAAGTTGCAGTAAATATTTGCTTTCAAAGATTAGATAGGGAGTCGCAGTCATTTATACTCTACCAATCTGTCTAAAGAGTCCAAGTATGATGTTGCAAAAATTTGATACATCTTGGTATACTCCAGTTCAACTTAACCTGACAGTGCGTGGAAAGGTACGAGTGCCTTATTGCGCCGTTTGTCAAGTATTCGTGCGCCCTTTCTGGTCTTCCTCCCTTGTACTCTTTGACTAATTGCCCTATTTGGCGATCTATCGCCCGTCCTTCGTACTAATGCTGCTCTAGTACGTACGCGTGTGGGAGTATTTACTCTCTAGGGGTGATAAGAAAGGAACCGAATTCCTTCAACCACCCCTTCTTGACCTTCCCCGTGAAAGGTACGAGGAGGCCAGAATTGTTCTGAGAAATGTCTCCCCTTTTTCAAAGGAAAAATTGTGACTGGGACGCGTGTTCTTATGGGTTAATATGCATATTCTTTTTTAAATATAAAATAGTTTAAACAATTGCTATTTGTTTCGGCGTTTTCTATTGCAGTGCAAGTCCAGTCAAAAAAGAAAGTGAGAAAGAAAAACAAAGAACGTAAGAAAATCCTCTAATTTAAATGACTGGATTGTGAAACTGAATGCTTTTTCCTTTCTTTCCCCGGAATGTGGCAATATTGAAACAGGCATCTTCTGCATCGATGGCATCGATGTGCCAGTAAAATATGCTTCTCAAGACAAATAAGGCGTTCAAAGCACTGCATTGTGCTGAGAAAAGAAAAATTAAAAGGAATTGAGAATGGTCGACCCTGCCCCATCTCACTAAGATGAAAAGGCAGTGTTCTGGTAACTAAATTACGTGCATCATAAATTAGACTTTAAAACACATATGGGCAACCTCCGGCCCGCGGGCGGAAGGGGCGGGCTTATGATCCGGCCAGCGGAACATATCAGAACGCTTATAAACCATTGAAAATCTCATATAAATCACAATTATACGGCCCGCGACTTCGCTAACACCCTAAAATCTGGCCCGAAACTTACCAAAGATTGCCCATACCTGGTTAAAATTTTAAAAGAAGTTTATCTAATCTTCTAGGGCATTATTTTTCACATTATCAAAATACTATTAAACGCGTGCTCAGGATTTTCATAGGTGCTGGTCATTCTTTTTAAATTTTGAAACCCAGTCGAACTTGCTCGCTCTCATCGTTATAAAAACACAACGGTAATTTTTTTAATTCTTTGCCAGTGTTGTTTCTCAAAACAGATCTTCACATACCAACTGACTGCATTCAAAGACAGCAGGATGAGAAATAACGCTGGGCACTGAAGAGAATCTTCATCGTATCTTTGCAAACGATGGGAGTGAACAGGTTAATCCTGATATCCCCTTCTCATCGTTTTACATATACAACTCAGGGGCCGATCCAGAAATTTTTTGTAGGATTCCATTTTTGTGAATTTTCATGCCAATTTTTAATAAGTCAGTTTTTTTATTAAAATAATTGATAAAACAGATTAAAATACAGGGTAAAATGCGAATGAAGGGCCGTTTCAATTGATTGTGTTGTGAAAGGGCCGCAAAACGGACCCAGTTTTCGTCTGCACCGACCCCTACACTGCTTGAACTTTTTTGTTCCTTTCAAAGATGGTCATAGGGCTCTTACATTTTTCAACGCCCCGAGTTTAAAGTTACCCCCGAAGTTAAAACTAACCCCGAGTAGATGTCACTGTCGGCAACGGGGGAGGGGAGTCACGCAACGATGACTATTTTAAAAGAAGAATTATCTTCTGTAAAATGACTGCGAAGGATGGGTGGGAAGGGGTAAAGAAAAGGGCCTGATTAACGTACGGGACAACTGGGCCACGGCCCATGGCCGTTTTTTTTTAATGTTTTAATTAAAAAATTTTCAAATATTTCATAAAATATTATTTCATGAAAATTCAGTTTAGTTTTTTGTCTTATAAACATAGTAAAACAACAATGAATGTGTTTTAGTCCTCATTTATATGTTTATGTAATATAATGTAAGGCATCAAAATTTTTAAAAAAATTGTAATAATTAAAAGGAAGGGATAGGACCCGAATGCAGAGCCTTATTATAACAAGGACAAATCGGGACTTTGCTCACGGCCCCCGGTTTGAAAGGGACCCAAATTTCAAATGTTGTTATGAAATATTCTTTTTTATGTCAACATTTTATGAAAAAGAAAAATTTCATGGATGGGGGCCCCCAAATTCATCAATGCCCGGGCCCCTGTTGGTGATAATCGGGCCCTGCCCTGAGGCGAAGCCCGCAGTGTTTAACTCCCAAGCAAGCTTGGTTCTCATTTTATCGACCCACTCAAGGGATGAAAATCTGAGTCAACTTGGCCCAGCCCGGGATTTGAATCCCGGGCATGTGGCACGGATCCGCAGTGCAAAAACCGTTACAACACTGGGCTTCCCCCATTCTCCTTAGGAGCAACCCTAGGCGTGCGTATATGGTGTGGAGGATGGGGATAAGAGTTTATTGTTGTTTCTGATAGTTTTATTGTATGGCCCTCAAAAGGGTCTTTTTTATTAAAAAAAAAAGAATTAAAAACTTTCTACACCGCTAAGGTTATCGTCTGAAGAATCGGAAGTGTCGGTGCCGCCAACTGTAAAAACTACAGGTTCGACAATATTTTCCGTAAGGGCATCCAGTTCCCATATTTGGGTTTCTATTTTTTTTACATGATTGACACTATTCTTCCAAGCATCGTTGCTGACTCTATTGATACCTTCAAGTATCAATTTTGTCACTTCGTCCCTTTTAAGTGTTCGGTTTTCAGCAGCAACATAACCTTTTATCTGACTCCAAATCAACTCAATAGGATTGAGTTCACAGTGATAAGGAGGTAAGTGAAGGACAGTATAGCCTTGGTCAGCTGCTACTTTGTCTATGTGATATGTTCCGTAATTCTTACGGACATCATTAACTAATTGCAGAAGTTCTGCCTTCAACATATCGCAACTCCACGAAATGTTTTTGGTTGTCAACCAAGCTTCAATGTCGGCTTTCCGTGTAGATGTTGATGGAATACTTTCAACCAACACGGTGTGGTATGAAGCGTTATCCATCACAATCACGCTATTCGGCTTAATGTTAGGGAGTAATTTGTTGATGAACCAGTTTTCATAATACTCTCCATTCATCTCACCGTGGTAATCGCCTTTCTTTTTGGAAGCTAAGAAAACATCACAAGCACCAGCTATAAAACCATCTTCATTTCCAGCATGAACAAGGATATTTCGGGACCCTTTTCCGGATGGAGCTTTTAAACCCGGTGAGAGCCCTGCCAAAAACGCCTGCTTCGCTGACTTAACAGTAGAATCGACCCACACATTTGTTTTTGTATGGCCAAAATTCACCCAAGTTTCGTCGGTGTATACGATGGATCGATTTTCTGTGCGAAAACGTTTGATTTCTCGCAAATAGCGATGACGCCAACACTGAATGTCATCGCGTTCTATGAGCACAGACTCCCGTTTTCGTTTCGCATAAACGAAACCCAAATCCATCATTATATGCGGTTGGAACGTATTATAATCATCCGATACAGGGGCAGTAGCCGTTATTACGGACGTACGAAAGCGGAGATAAGGAAGAAAAGAAGTCAAGAACGGAGAATGTAATGGATTTTCCCGTTCTGGCGTGGGGGAGGGTTGCTACGATCTTCGCTCCTTAAAAATTCCGCCAAAACTTGCTTTGACGCTATTGGATAGCAAAGCATTGACAAAATAAACACATTTTCATTTAAATAAAGGCGAAATATTAAATTATTTAGCACGCTTTCATTATATAAACATGTTTTTTCCCCTTACCGACGAATTTAACATAAATAATAGTATATATACGGACGAACTATATTGTAAGGTCGGAAGGACACAAGACATAGCCTTCCCCGTACTGTCAGGTTAAGCTGAACTGGAGTATAGAGCGCTATCTAATCGTTCATACTGCCCTCTTTTTCACACGCAGTAAAAAACCTAACTATTACTGCGCGAACAGTCATAGTTATGCCATTTCGTTAAATTGTTTGTTATTTGATGGGATTTTTACTTCCTTGTACGGAGTATAAGGAAGTAATGTGATCCCGAAAAATTTCGGGGGCCAAGTTTCGACAAAAGAGACAACTTTGACTACCTCAAGATTTACTTTTAAGATTTTTTTCGATGCAGCTCGTACGCTAGCATGCACGCTCACATAAATGCGTCTGCAACTCATCTTGACCGACGGCGAGTCTATTTTGACTAGTTTTTCCATGCCGTCTGCACGTACGTACGAACGTACGAACGTATGTACGAAAACTAGTGAAACATTAGGATTGTTGTAACATGTAGTTGTGCACCTCCCCTTTTGGTCCCAACGCTCTATGAACCGAAATTCATTAAAGCGTATTTTAGAGGTAATAGGCTATTTCAAGCGACTCATAAGGGATATATGCTGTTAAGGGTTACAAACTGAATTTCTCCATCAAAAAGAGTGTCTTTATCGTTTATAGTTCTACAGGAGCACTCAAAAGATTTCCAATACATTACGGTCGATGGCACTTTTTGGGACATTCATCCATTTCAAGCACAATCGTCCTACCATATTGTTAGGTAATGGTCCGACCACGGTCACGTGCCTCCCTCGAGAATTACGCCAAAAATCGCCAAGCTTGGCGACTTTTGGTGTACATGTGTACGTATTTAACTCTCAAATCTCAAAAACTATTAGTCCTAGAATGTTGAAATTTCATGTATAAGCTTGTTGTACCATCTAATAGTGCACCTCGATTTTTGGTTCCAATCTACTGAAGAGTTTATTGTCACAAATTTTCGGGGCAATCCGCTGTTCTGAGGTTTAAAATAGTTCAAAATTTGTATTCTACCCGTCAAACTTACTTTTGGGGACTTGTTTTTAACGCCAAATTTGGCAATATTTCGCCAAAAGTCTTCAAGCTTGGCGACATTTTGGTCCTTTGGTACGATTTTTCCAATGGGGCTTGTAAAGTTAGTACTTTTTTGGCATGATTCAGCTGTATTACAATGGCGTAATCAAAATTCGCGATTTAAGCGGAACCTTCGGGAAATTTCTAATAGCTTCTGCGTCATCTATAAAAAGGGAGCTGGTTGCCCAGTTTAGTCAATCTTGCTTCTAGCTTCCGTCAAGAGTAGATGTCCATGAAAGCTGAAGGCTTTGGGTTGACGCTATCGAAGAGATGTTTTAGATTGTTTGTGAAGCTTTGTTTTTAAGTGCGGTGTGTAAATTCTTCACTACTGAGTCTTGAAGGGCTCTTAGTGATGTCGGTCGTATATTTCCAATAATTTTTTGCCTGTGGATGTGTTTTATTTTATGTGAGAAATACAGCATTTGTGAAAGCTTCATTTCTGAGAGGACTGTTATAAACGAGCTATTGGCCGTTAGTGCCTGCGAATTTTGTACAGCTGATTGTTCGACGAAGTTCTAGAAGTTATAAAGTTTGTGTTCCATCCTGACAAGTGGACTCTTTTCTAGAACTTTCTTCACCTACTGGAATTTAGGTGTCAGAATCGGAGTCCTAAAGAAAAACTTTAATTTTCCAGTGAATGGTATGGGCCAGAAAAATGGATTCCAACAACAATTCCAACAAAAACTCATGGCAATGCTAGAGGAGATGAAAGCCGGACAAGACGATTTAGAGAAGAAAATTAATGCCGGACAAGCCGATTTGGAGAAGAAAATAGAAACCGGATTGGACGAGATAAAAACCACTCAAGCTGAGATGAAAACCGGATTTGAAGAGTTAAAAGCCGCACATGACGAGTTGAAATACGGACAGGATGAGAAAATACAGACAAATCAAGAAAAACATTATGGAGAACAGAAGGTCGCTCCTAGAAGAAAGTGAAGCAAGAAACGTGAAGAATTTCAGAATAAAATTGAAGAAAAACTGGACTCTCTCGTCAAGCTGGGGAAACTACCAGAAAACATCAGGTTGTCACACCGCCCACTAGAGAAACTAACGCCTTATGACGGAAAGACTCCCTGAGAAGCTTACAAGACCCAGTTTTTAATTGTTGCCAAAGCCAATGGTTGGAGCGAGTGCAAGAAAGCGAACCAACTGGCCGCTTCCCTTAGCGGAGACGCAATTAACATTTTGCAAACAATTGGAGAGACGAAGATAGGAGATTTTGACGCCCTTGCCAGTGCCAAGGAGTTGCCATTCGGAGAGAAGTGCCTAGAAGAGTTATAGTAGAATACAACTAAAGTCAAGGATGCAGAGATCTGGCGAGATCCTTCAAGAGCTGGCTGCGGACATAGATAGGCTGTGTCATCTACCCTACATGGACAACCTTGATGATATCCGAGAAGAAATGGCCGTGCACATAGATAGGCTGTGTCATCTACCCTACATGGACAACCTTGATGATATCCGAGAAGAAATGGCCGTGAAACATTTTATTGAAGGCGTCAGGCACTCTGAAATTCAGAAAGCATTGATCTTGGCAATAAAGATCTCAGGTCCGCCCTCGTATTCACCATGAAGCTAGAGGCAGTTGCTGCATTAAAATCACATAATATCCCAATGATTCAGCTGTATTCTAACGAAGTAATCAAATTTCGCGCCTTAAGGGGAACCTTCTGGAAATTTCTAATAGTTTCTGCGTCAGCTATAAAAGGGGAGCCGTTTGCCTAGTTCAGTCAGTCTTGCTTCTGCTTCCGTCAGGAGCAGATGCCCGTGAAAGGCTTTGTACTGACGCTTTAGAAGCGGTGTTTTCGCTCGTTTATGAAGCTTTGTTTCTAAGTGTTGTGTGTAAATTTTTCATTTGCTGTTTCTTGAGGGACTGTTAGTGATGTCCCTCGTACATTTCCACTCAATCTTTGCCTGCGGATCTGTTTTATTTTATGTGAGAAATACAGCATTTGGAAAAGCTTCGGTTCTGAGGGACTGTTATAAACGAACTACTGGCCGTTAGTGCCTGTGAATTTTGTACAGCTGATTGTTCGACGAAGTTCTAGAAGTAATAATGTTTGTGTTCCATCCTGACAAGTGGACTCTTTTCTAGAACTTTCTTCACTTACTGGACTTTAGAACTACGAACCCAGGAAACTAGCAGAGTTTTCTGCGACATTATTTACAGGACCACGCAAAAGAATTTCAGTACATTAATGTCTATAGACATCTTCAATATATTAATTCTGTAGTGAGTCATTATTTGGTCCATGTCCAAAATCTCGCCATTTGTCTTCGACCTAGGCGAGTTTTGCCGAAATATAGTCAAATTTGGCGATAGTCAGTCATTTGGTCCATGCCCAAAACATCGCCATTTGTCATCGTCCATTGCTAGTTTTGGCGAAATATTGCTAAATTTGGCGATAGTCAGTCATTGTTCGGTCCATGCCTAAAATCATGCCATTTGTCGTCTACCTTGTCGAGTTTTTCCGAAATATCGCCAAATTTGGCGCCAAAAATTATTTCGTGTTTCGCATAACTGTAAAATTCTTACCCGTAGAATTTTGAAATTTTGTATTTAGAACTACTGTAACATCTAACTGCGCATATCTTTTTTTATTACAATCGATTAGGTAATTTATTTACATGGTCAGTCAAATGACTTTAAATGCATTAAGGTGTACGGATACATTCAATTCATTGAAATTCTGTGGTCGATTACTACTTTGGCTATCCCCAAAATCTCGCAAACTATCTCAAGCTTGTCGGATTTTGGTGTTATATCGCCAAGTTAAGTGTGAGAAAAAAATCTTTCAAATTGAACCCAGCTTGGCGATATCGGAAATATTTGGCTAGAAATCGCTAAACCTTACTATTACTGCAGTACTTTATCAAACAAAATAAGTTTGGATGAAGTGGCCGTAAATGGTTTTGATTTAATAGACGTACAAGGAAGTCATGTGTTGTCCAGTAAGATTTTTTTCTCATAAATTTTTACATTGATGTACTATTGTACAACTCAAAATTTTTTAACGCATTCTATTTGTTTTGTCCAATTTTTTTTCACACAAACAGAAACATACTATTTTAAATTTCCATTAATTCAATATTTTAACAATTCATTTTATGCTCGAAGTTATAGTCACACTTAATGTATTTTTGTTTACCTATAATGTTTTGAAATTTGATAATTTAAAAAAAAGCATATAGTTCAAGACGTGCTAAGGTTTTTGGAAGTTAAATGTATGATATTTTGATTACATATACTGTGATGATTACATATACTGTGTTATTGTTGTGTTTTCATTATTAGTATATTGTTTATATGTTGTGTTTTACTCTCTCAAAATGTGTAACTTGTTGAACTTTTGAACTAAATATAAGATCGTTTGAAGTTCTTATCCCAGAATGTTTACTTTTATAAGTGGATTTAGTTTGTTCTTGAATAATTAACCATAGTTCTTTTATTTTTTTTAAACTATGGCATGAAATTGTTTGCTTAAAATAAAATCCATCGTAAGTTTAAAAACCTAATATTTAGGGACTTCTTCTAGCTATAGCAGTCATTGAAATATTTATTTATAAATTAAGATTTAACTCCTCATACTGCACATCATAATTTAAATACTAAATAATCATATATTGATGTATACATGTGTTTTTATTTTGGTTTTGATTGGGACCCCGCCTGCTTGCATGGTATGCTTGTTCTTGTGTACTGCCTGGCTAGCCCAGCAGTTAAAACTGGTATGCTTGAATTTTTGCAATATATCTCTTTGGTTTCTTTGGTTATTGATGTTTTAAGACTTGTTTGAGTTAATTTTAAAAAATTAGGTATAGAGTAAAAGAATTATTGACTTGTATTGTATTTTGTGTTGTAATAGCTGTAGTACATACTGTTTTTTCTTCTTTTGGGCTACCTTCTATCTCTTTCCTGTGGGTTCCTCCTTTCCCAACAGTATATCACAACTTTCTCCACAACTGTTAAATTGTTTCATCAGGTGAAATGTTTTACAATGTTACTTGTTTTAATGTCTAACAGTAATATTAAAAAAATTAAATAATTAGCAAACATAACACATATATATTTTTCACATTTTGAATCCTTGTGGGATATCTCGTATTGTACTTATTTTGTTTATTTTGTCTTTACATTACATGCTTTGATATTCAAATATTTGTGTTTTAACACTGCCATTTTTATGTAATTATTTTTGAATTCACATGCTTACTGTATAATATATTTTTCTTTCATATTTTCTATATTCAACAAGGTTTGGACATTAAATATGTTGTCGTTAGATTGATAGTACAAAACATAAAAAAAATTGCCAAGACAAGGCTAAAAAAAAAAAAAAGAAAGAAAAGAATCATGACTAGTTTGCATATGCATATCTTTGAATGGTACCTTTGCCATACACCCTCCAAAAAAAGTATTTGAACAAGAGAGAAATTTACTATGTTGGTTTCGTATATTAAAAATTATTTATCATAGAATATGAATTAGGCTATGTATAAATATGACTTTCCATATTTCTATCAAGTTGTGCGTTTTTCAAAAACTCAATTTATTATTCGCAAATCTAAAATAGGAAATTTCTCTCTTGCTCGAATAATTTTTTTGGAGGGTGTACATAATAGGGTGGATCGAAAAAAACTTTTTTTCGAAATCTTTATCTCCTGAGGTCTCAAAAGTTGTATATTGATATGAATAAGACGTGTGTAAAATTTTAATGTTCTACGACAACGTCTTGGGGTTGCGCATTGATCTTGAAATTTAGAAATTTTTGAAAAATATGACTTTTCTAAAAATCGAACAAAAAAATTCTTTTCCGAATTATTACGCTTCCGAGGTTTTGGTAGTTGAATATTGTTATGAATAACACGTATGCAAAATCTGGAGGGGCTACGACAGTTTCTAGGGATTGCACATCGAGCTTGAAATCTATAAATATTTGAAAATTGTGTGTTTTTTGAAAAATTTATGTAAAAAGCAAACTTTATTTGTTAAAAATAATTTGGCCGTTTTATATATTAAAAAATGTTCAGATAAGCTCAGGAAATCACAAAAAATGGCTTTACAAATAGTTTGATAAAATGCACACGTTATGCTGTCGTTTTGTCTTGGGCACAGTACGCAAACTGTGCTCTAGACAACTAGCGTCGGTTTGCCTGCCGAGTGATGGCGATGCACATGCGTTCGGTTAAACCAGGCACGAGATATTCCGTTGTTACAGGCATTTAATTTAACGTTTAAGATAGATGGTGCTTTCAGTTTACTCTCAAAAAAGCTAAAAGGTGGCTGCCTTGCACTGCTACGATTCTGAATAGAGTGAAACTGTCTCCAAGAGACCATGGAACAAAATCGGTGTTCTTAGAAGAGCTGGGAATATCGAAAGAATTACCTTGTACCAAGTTACCAAACGGAGAAGACATACTCGTACTTTTATATTACTCTTTTGTACTTAAGAAGAAAAATTTCTGAATAAAGGGCAGGATCCCCCGGAAGGAGAAGTAACCTTAGTTCTGGCGATCAAAATACATGAAATTTGGATCAAGGCCAGTATCCTTACTGTGTCAATCCAAGGAATTCAAGCGATAGTTAGAAAAGGTCATGATTAAGTTCAGAAGCTAAATAAATCGTATGTTAGAGAGTGACATAAGGAATTGTTTATGGAAAAAGTGGGAAAAACTCTCCCTTACCGAGCTATTGAATATCGCACTTGCAAATGTACTGAATTTTCCCGGAGCACGTGTTGCTCAGAGCCTCACATACCTCACACAGTACGGAAGTCATTAGCAGACCAGAGGGGAATTAGATTTGTGACAATCGATGGAATTGTAAAGAAGAGAAGTTTATAGAAAATGAGTGAAAATTTGAAAGGTTGGAAATAGAAATATCGAGATTATTTGAGAAAAAGGTGAAAGTTCCAATATCCAGTGTATGTCGCCAACTTTAGTCATTGATTTGGAGAGCGAAAATAAGGAAGGGAAGTACGAAAGACTGAAGAAAACGCTGAATGCCTATCTACCACCAATTTGGGAGATGCGTTCACAAATGACCAAGTTAGAATAAAAATCTCAAGCTTTCACAAGTCTGCGACACACAGATATTACGAACTGGGCAGCAGAAACTCTGGTAACAACTTTATTTCACAACCTAGAAAGCGGAATGAATGCAGATGGAGAGAAACCTTCTCAACTGATTCTAAACCCATATAAAGTTAGAGGAAGGCTGAAATGACTCGCAGTGAAAGAAACGGAAGAAGGCTTTAAAATTTTCTTTGGATTGTATTTTGATGGGAGGTAGAACAAAACCAGATACATAGAAAAATGTGTTGACGGAAATTTACACCCAAGTATTTGTCACAAAGAACATATCTTGCTGATAATGAAACCTGGTTCAACATACTTTGGCCATATGCCACGATCTGATTTTAAGAATTTCACTGGAAATTTGGGAGAGTTTAACCTGAAATCCATTGATCTTGGGATCCTCACATGCATTGGCGGTGGTGGCAAATCATCGAATTCTGGAAAGAACAAAGACGTCATACGAAATCTAGAAACGCAGTTCTCTAATCTAACTAAATCTCCCCAATGTTGTATTTGCCATCTTCAAAACGTAGCAAACAGCCACTCCGAAATTTGCTGTCTATCCATCTATCAGATGATAGTTTCTTACGATCTAAATTATTACACTAGACATAACATGCCACAGTTTGATTTGAAGTCGTGCTTTACATTACTCATTATAACGAATGCTGCAATAATTGGATGCTTGGGCTGGCACGAGCAGGCCTGCCCGGAGTTCGGACTCTTTATCTCAGGCAAATCAACGAGGTGGGCATCTGGAGTAATGTAGCTCCGACTGTGGTTGTACTAGAGAAGAGCTACAAACGTTACTAACTATTTTTCAACGGGACTAGTTCATTAAAAATATAATTTTTGCTTTCTACACGTTTTTGTCAAAAAAACGCATATTTTTCAGATATTCATAGATTTCAACTTCCTTGTGCAACTCCTAGAAATTGTCACAGCCTAATCAGATTTTGCACACGTCTTATTAATAAAAATATACAACTTCTAAAACCTCGGGAGCTTAATAATTCGGAAAGGAATTTTTTTGTTCGATTTTTTTAAAAAGTAATATTTTTCAAAAATTTTTAAATTTGAAGCTCGATGCGCAACCCCAAGACGTTGTCGTAGGGCATTCAAATTTTACATGCGTCTAATTTATATCAATTTACAACTTTTAAGACCTCAGGAGATAAAGATTTCGAAAAAAAAATTTTTTAGATCCACCCTAATACATAATGATGCCTTTGCCATACATACATATTTATATAAAAAAAAAGGCCTTACCTTAACTCAGCGTTTCTCAACCTGTGGGGCGCAGAGCGTTTGCAGGGGGTGGGGGGCGAAACCAAAGAGCAAGTAGCGATGCACGTTTTTAAAAAATCACCTTATTTATTCTCATTTTTATTCAAAAATATATCCATTTTCGCTTAAAATGTTCATTCAAACTTTACTGATAACATTATTTTGTAGAAAATTCGATTAAATGCTCTTTTAAAGATTAAAAAACTGAATGTACGCTGAAAAATGTGAGGGAGGGGCACCGGAAGTTTGCCTTTGTTGGGGGGACGCGACGTTAAAAGGTTGAGAACCGCTGCCTTAACTTATGTTAAGTGATATTTTTTCTCATGATCACGCAAATGTTGAAGAACAATTTGACACTATTTTTTTATGAGTACTCATTTATTATGAAGAAGTGACACATTTTGAAAGTGAACTGTAACATTCATCTTGTGCCTTCTATTTGATAAGGTAGCTACGGGATTTTCCCCCACTTTTGGTGTGCACATCTAATGTATCTAATTTTTTTATTTGTTTAAACCAGGGATGGGCAAGCTACGGCCCGCGGGCCAAATCCGGCCCGCCGGAAGGTTTTATCCGGCCCACGGATGGAATTTTAATTTGCCGGTCCGACTCAAATTGAAAGAATATGCATATTTATATATTATAAATCGATATTAAGAATTATAAAGATGGCTTGAAAAAAGTGCACTTTGAGTTAACGCAGATTTCAAGATTTCGGTGCCACTCAAACAGAATTGGATATATTTACCATGCCTTTCAAAGAAACTTGTAAAGCAGTGAGGTCAGATTTGCAGCTTGAATTTATTGAATTGCAATCTAACAATCACCTCAAGCAGTTGTTTCTAAATAAGCCAGAGTTTTACAAATCATTATCGAAAGTAAGTTTCCCAAATTTAATATCCCACGCCAGAAAATCAGTGCTATGTTTGTTTCATCTTATATAATGTGAACAAGTGTTTTCAATTATGAACCTTAAAGAGAATTCTTTCAGAAGTAGACTGACAGATGTGCATTTAGCCTCGTTCCTTAGAATCAGTGCATCTCACTTCGAACCTCAATATAAGGAACTTTTGAAAATGAAATCGCAATTTTATTCATCTCATTAACATATTTAAATTGTAATGCTTGTATATTGTTTTTAAAATTTTAGAAAAATTTATCTTGGCCCGCCAAACTTTTTTTTTTTCGATTTTTGGCCCTCGACCGAAAAAGTTTGCCCATCCCTGCTTTAAACTGTTACTACTCATGATAAGAGGATTTTTTTATATTTTGGTAATTGGTGGCTGAACTTTTTTTATATTAGGTGGCTGACCTTTTTATTAGGTGTCTGTTGATTTTGAGGCAACTGTCTTTTTTTCACCTCTGTCGTCTGGGGCAGGGGCGTAGTCAGGGGGGGGGGATATCGGGATATATCCCCCCCCGAAATTTTTGGATTAGTGAAGAAATTCGGTCTATTTATACACACATAAGTTCATATTCCCCCCGAAAATTTATCCAGGCGCATATTCCCCCCCCCCCCCCGAAAAATTTTCCTGGCAACGCGCCTGGTCTGGGGGATATATGTGATGCAGTTTCATTACATATTTTTCATTAATTTGTGTTTGACTTTTTTATTCTAAATTTAATATATTTCGGTATTTTTAAATATCAAAATTATTCCCTTTTGCTTCCGTTTAAAAAAAATTTTGGTGTGCCTATTGTTACATTAATATTATTTCGCCAAAGGCTCAGTCTTGCTCTGAAAATAATTTCTCTGCCCAACGTTTTCATCTCCGTTATATACATTACTTAGTGTTTTCTTCTGATTAAGAACATTTCATTTTGGATGGGTTGTTTATGACCATGTAAGGTAACAAATCTAATTATATGGTAACAATGGTAGCAAATCTAAAATAACATTGGCTTTCATTTAGGGTTACTATTTAGCTATTACATTATTTGTTTATCATTTTTGGCGCGTCTGGTTTTTAAAATTCTTTCTATTTATGCCGCTACTGGACAATAGTGCCACCCATAAACGGATATGTTGTTGGCCTTTTATTTGGTGTCCGTTTAATGCTCCTGCTTCGGTTCTCGCCAGTTTGGCCTCCTCGGCATTTCGCATTTTTTTAAAAACTTCAATTTTTGATACTGATCTAGAAGTACGTTAATTACTGCTGCTTACCTGGCCACCAGCCATCGCCCCCAATATGTGTCAATAGTTAATTAATAATTATTCTGCTTTATAGTTAAAACATTTAAAATAATATTTTGTCTCATAAATTGCTCTGTTCCTGTGTATTGCGATGCTTTGTACTACCACTACTAATTACGATCACACTGTAGTATAATTTAATAGTATTTTAATTCTACCTCAACAGCTTCATACTTGCCCCAAAATCGGGTAATTTACAGACTTCGAAGTAAAGCGGTCAGTGGTGGCGCCAGACATTCCCCGATGGGAGGGCGATCTTCCCCAAAGGCGGTTCCAGAAACTTTTTTCGGTGGGGGCGTAAATTGTGAATACTCATTTTATCTAGAAGCCCACTTAATATTGGTGAAAGCCCCATTTATCTAGTGTAAATGTATTTTTGCTTGGAGGGGGCGCGTGCCCCCTGCGCCCTCTCCCTGGATCCGCCTTTGATCTTTCCAGATAATAGCCAAATAATAAACTCAGGATGCGCAAAATTTTATACATCAGAGCCTGTACAAACATGGCTAATTTTATTATTTTACACCAAAAAAACTTATACAACGTTGCCTACTTTTGTAAAAATTACTGACATAAACTATCAAAATATAACTGCTAAAAATATGGTAATTGGCAGAACATTTTTCAGTGGGTGGGGGGTGGAGTCAAAGATTACGTATAGTTACCAAGTTGGAAAGACCAGAAAAGCGGGGAAAAAACGGAACATAAAAATCCAGGGAGGAGTAAATGTCCCCCATGCTCTATATGCTGCCGATGGCCGTGGTTAAAAATAACATTAGTTCTTCTGTGTGCTTAAAAAGAGCATTCGCTAACGCTTTATGTAAATTCTGTTTCACATGACGTGTCCCGACAGTTTATTATGTTTGGAAAGTTTAGATAGCATGAACTGTTTTAAACAGAAATATTCCTTACCGTGAATGTTCACGTTATGAAAACCTATATATATATCTTTAAAAACTTGTATATTTCCTCTGTAAATATTGAAGATAAACAACATGAAATTTTAAAATTCTGTTCGGCTAGGGTAATTGACTTTTTATTTATACAAAAGATATGATGCAAATAAATTAATTAAATGCAAGTAAATTAATTAAATAGTATAAGAAATAATAGTATAAGAAATATTAGTATAAGAAATAATAATGAGTTTACCTTTTTTATTAACTCAATTTATTTATTGATTTTTTAAAACTTTTATAAATGACAAACCATTCAGAGTTATTAAACATTCTGAGTTTTTTAAACCTATATTTGGAGAAATAGGTTTTGTTATTAACTTCAAAGGTTCAGATTTCTTATTTATTTATTTCAAATCATTCAATTCATTTATTTAAAATTATTCAATTAAAGTGCAATTTTTGAAAAAAATGCACCTTAAGTGAATTACATTTGTACCAGTGCGAGTTCTTGTAATAGCTTCTAATACAACATTTTTTTTTCGAGTCCATGCCGTTGCTTCTTCATGTTCAGAACGCCTCACCACGGCACAGTGGTTATGCCACTGAAAATGGTAGATGGCCGAAGTGTGAAGCTCCCGGGTTCGGGTCCCATCGCGCGACTGTTGTCGATCTAACGGTCTGGAGTTTTAGTAGGTTTTCTCCAGATGTAACGTGAATAGGCGTTAGAACCCTTTAGAAAGTCCTCCTACCAAGGCAGCCTCCCCCTGGCAGATCGCCTTAGAGTAGCGTTGCCATAATCACACACAACACAACAACATGTTCAGAACTGTTCATAACCATTTCACAGGCATACGTTGATTTTTCGGGAAACAGCCTTGAGGCTACAGGTATCTTTAACTATTTCACAATTGTAGGCTCGTGAGGGAATTATAGATTAAAAGAATACTTTATGAGTATTTATTGTCATTTCTGAATAAGAGACATCTATCCGACAAATTAATGCTTTATTTGATGTGTATTTAAGTGCATTTAGCACTTAATACACCCCATGCTCTGTGCATGAATACACATCATTCACATCAGGCTAAAAGTGCTCTGAGCAAGAGCTGACTGAAATTTCATTTTTTTATATCTACAATTGGAAAAAATAAAATGAAATATGAATAAAGAACACTGACGGGAAAAAGGAGTGGTTATTTAATTTTTGAAGGAGTGAATTTTTGTGTACAATAGAGCGAAAGGGGCTTTCTTTGAATAAAATAAAAGAACATTTTGTTTTCTAATGCCCGGGTCTGAGGCGTACAGTAGGCTTGGCCGCTGCGAGGGCCAGAGATGTTGGTCGTTTCATTATGGGCGAGCCTAATCGGCATTTTAACATTGTTCCTCATCAGTAGTGTCCTAATTTTGAGCCATTTCTATGTGAGAGACCCAGCTCCTGTATTGACACCCCCAGAAGTATCATTTGAAAAGGGAGGACATTAACCCATTAAGCGCCAAAGCTCCCGTTACGGGAACAACTATTATATTTTTTTTTTCTTAAAATGTTTTAAAGCAATTTACGAAATACACATTTTATATAAACATTTGCACTATATAACACACCCTATAGTGTAAATGATTATACAAAATGTGTATTTCGTAAATTGCGTTAAAATATTTTAAGAAAAAAAAATATATAATAGATGTTCCCGTAACGGGAGCTTTGGCGCTTAATGGGTTAAAGACCACTGACCAAACAGCTATTAAAACGCAGAAAATTTCTATGTTCGAAAATTAAGCGTATGACCAAGTCAGAACTTTTCTGGAAATTCTCGTTGCGAGCGTATCTTTGTAGGCGCAAAAATATATCTGCTTGTAAAAAGCCATTAAAGCCCAATAAAAAATCCCCTTCTGTGTCCGAGAAACGAAAAAACTTCAAAAATCAAAGCTGATGCACTAGATTTTTCGAAAAGTCAACGGTGAAAGGACTTAAAGTCACGACAAATTTGACGCCCATCAGATGTATTTAGTGTGCATGGTCCGCAGCAGATTTAGTCGAGAGGAGAGTTCACTCTCCCAAGCACTGGCCATGCCGGTGTTGCTTAAGTTTAACCCTTTGAGGCGCAACCCTTTCCCAATGCTGAAAAAAGGGCATCCGCTGCCACCTCTCGACTTAACTACCAGCAAGATGGCGGACGATCGAAACGTTCATCGTGTGCCACAGATCTAGAGACCCTTTTTTGACGACAGCTGACTGTGCGGCACAGCCAGCTGTCGTACAGCTACATTTGTATATGGCCTTTTTTCAGCATGGGGCAATCTATCCAGCTGTTCTCGCATTCTTCCATTTTTCAGCAGATGTCAGTGCTGTTAAAAATAATCGTGACCATTTTTTACGGGAAATGACGTGCTAATAAAGTAAAGGATTCTCGTGGAGCTATGTCACCCGCAACTATTTTTCAAATCTATTCTTCGTGACTGGCAACAGTCAAAACGTCAGAGTTTGGTGTTCCCAGAGCGGGAACACTCCGCCTGAAAGGGTTAAGAATATTCCTCCCACAGATTAGATCCCTATCAGATGGCCGGTGACTTCTGATTATTGTCACTCCAGCTACAAGCGAAGCGACCGTCAAGAAGACTTTCGGAACCACAGATTTACCAAGCACCTGTGCTAAAGATGAGTTCGGGCTCATTCTTTAAAGCCCCAGCCCGAGGACTTTTAATCCGAAGCCGAGCGATATTATTTAAGTCGGAGCCCGAGATCGAGATTTCAACTAATAGATAAATAAAAGTCAATGACTTCTTTGATAGGATATCATAAATTTTGCCGTTTGTTCAATATAAAAACAACTGTATTAGCAAACTCTTAATGCACTTTCGGATTCTTCATATTTAAGTTGATCAAATAATAATAAACTTAGTTTGGGAATCACTGTGTCGCCATGAATCACTTTTTAAAATCAGCTCACAAGGAGTATGTTCAATAAAGGAGAAATTTCTCCCGAGCCGGAACATAATCGTGAATTTCAGAGCCTTTCTTTCTTGCTTGCTTTCGCCCTTGGGCAGAGCCCGTCTCATCTCTAGCCTGCATCTCATGTACACGATGGTTTTCCTAATTTTCTGTGGTAGGTTGGGGATTGAATTCGCAACTTTCCCGTTCTCTTATACATTGATCAAATTAAGCTTTAAAATTTTGAGGGACCCATGCTAGAGGCTTACAGTGCGTAATAGTAAATCAAACACTGAAACTGAAGTTTTCTCTACTGTGTGTTTCGTACACTTTTTATCAACCCCAAGGCTCTTGGTGATAGGATAGAGAGAACTGAGCTGTTGGTTACTGGAGAGGGTGCTCTTAAATGCTTATTCATATATGGCGTGACTGCATGACCACCACGATCAACCCGCTGGCGATGCAACTGAAAGCGGTCTCTTAGTCCCGTCGCCGTAGTTGAAGTCACAAAGGAAGTGCCGTGATGCTGCTTACTTATTAAAAAAAAGGGGGAGAAAGAAAAGAAAAGCAGAGGGAGGTAGTGGGAAAAGGATCAGAAAAAATATCTTAAGTGTTTTTGCGCGTTGGCCACCCGGCAATTCCGCATATAACAACAGGATCTCGGAGACCGTTCATTAAAGTCCCATTGCATTCCAAAAGCAGTCGGGAAAGAAAAAAAGCATCCTGTTTCGCACTTTTGCTGTTGCAGTTCGTTTTTCTTTGATTATTTGTTTCTGGCTTTTAAGGAATAAGTGCTCAGTGCTCAGTCTTCTCTCCACTGGGGTATGTTACTCCGTACATTTCACATTTTATCGATTATTGATTGATTTTGCAGTTTACTTTATATGTAAGTTTAGGGATGGATGCGAAAATAGAGGAAAAAGAGATTTTGCAAATTTTATGCGTGCTGCTTTATACTGATCGCTGCTTTGTACAGATGTTTTTATCATGACTGTATGAAGCAGCGGTTCCCAAGCAGCGGTCGATCCAAGAATGTTTTTCCAGGGTCCCATTTTATTGAAAACTCTTTTTATTTTTGTGAATTTTGATACCTATTTTTGTGAATTTCACCGTCTGTTTCTGTGTATTTTCAAATCAATTTTTGCATAAGTGACTTTCTTTCTTAAAATAATTTACGAAACAAATTAAAATGCCACTGAAGAGTTGGCTTAATTGATTGTACAGTAGTCACCGCTTATTCCGGTCAGTAGTTTATCCGGTGAGCCACTTATTCCGGTGAAAATCGACACGAACAAAAACGAAAAATGCCAAATTCGATTGGCTTTCCTCCGGTTACCTCGGTAGTGAGTGCCGGTTTATCCGGTCAAATTAAATGGAGATTAAGTAAAATTTCTGCATAATCAGCTTTTAAGGCGAAGTGAAAGCTAGTCAAAGATGACTTATATTTGTGTGGAGGTATTACGGTAATTCAATCAAAGCAATTGTTAATACACTTAACAGATGAAAAGTAATGATCACTCTTACTCCCGGAACTATTCGGTAGTGCTGTAAAAGTAACGACAAAATGAGTATCCGTATGTATTTGTTACTTAGATGTTCGCTATTCGTTACTAAGTATTCGTTACTCGTTACTTTCGTTACTACTAATAGAATCGGTAATAGGGTGTTATATGTGCCCCATAACAACACATCCGGGACAGTGTTGTTATGGGTATATGCCGCCCATACATAAACCCATAACAAAACCTAACCAAAAAGAATTTTTTTTAGCGAAGTTGTACAAAGTTGTATTTAGAGCTTATTTTCTCTGATTTACTGATTGTTTTTATACACATTTATGGTTTTATACAATGCTAAATTATCCGAATTACTGAGTACACATAGAAATCTTCGAAAGACATATGCCATTCTTTTTTTTCTCAACCCCCCCTTTTTTAAATTCTGAACGCTGGTTTAACCTGTTCACTCTTATCATAAAAAGTGTAAAGGAAAGCTTGTGACTCGTGTTTTTTTCTGGGAGCGGGTTCTCGAATACTGAGATCCAGGGATTGGACCATATATATTAAATTCACAGGGCAGGGGATCTCAGTATGATATCAACTACTTTGCGTCTCTACAAGCATAATATCTTTATTATTTGTGAGTTCTTATTTCATATCAAAAACTTCTTTTGCTGGACGATTTTTCGAAGTAAATTAAAAATTACCATATTTTAAATTAAAATTGTTTAATTCAGTGAGAATTATCTATTTTTAAGATATTTCCAGTTCTATTTCTGCACTTTTGGGATGAAAGGGGTTAGCCCCTTCTGTGGGTGCATATATGAGAGCATTCTTTAAACAAAAATTATCACTCCTTTCATACAGAAAGAATGGTTGCACCGGACTATGCGTATTCCATGAGGTCATGGAATAAAACGTACCATAAAATAGGGCAGATGGCCCCCTAAATGCCGACATTTTAGAAACATACTGAACTTTATTGAATTATTTTAATACCACTAAAAATGTGTTTAGGTTTCCATGCTAAATATTTTTTTTAGTTCCAAATAATATTTTAAATAATAAAAATGTGTGAATTCGTTTACTTTATAAAAAAATATTTTTTTTAAAGGTGTATTTAAATAATTTGTTATTTATTGCTCATATTTCGATTCTACCTAAAAAAAAAAGAAAAAGTTAAGTTCGCAATCCTGCTTCGGAACCACCCTGAAAGAAAGAATTCTGATTGCACCACTATTTAGTACTAAAATGTTAGAAAGCCCTAAATTAGCACCCCTTACTAACATGCTTCTCTTATATGTATTGCTCCTCTACAATTATAAGAACACCCCCTTCCCCCCCTGCAAAAAAAAAGTTCAACTGCGCATAAGAACGCACTATACACCGGATCTTATCCCCCCATTGTACGACCCATATCAATAGAGCAGCAGATAGTATATCCATCTCCATAACTGTAACGAAACATACGGATTCTTCCAAACCTCATCAAAACGATACCATTCGGCTCGGCACAAACGAATTGCAACCAGAACATACTACTACTCAAATGCCGAAACTGATTTTTCCCTTCAAACAGCGAGAATCCATAATACTTCCGGTATCTAGTAACGGAACGGAACATACTATTACTCAAATACCGAAATTCATTTTCTCCCTCCGGCAGTCTTGTATTCGAAGTTCGAACCTGGTCGATCCGAAATGCACACTCAAAAGTCATTTTCCCCCTTGAAACCGCGATCCGATATCCAGTAACAAACAGAAGATATTAGTACTCGATTACTGGAACCCGTTTCCCCCCTAGTTCGCCTCGCCTGGAAGTCTGTATTCGAAGTTCGAAGCTGCTCGATCCGAAACAACTTCGGATCGAGTAACGAGTAACGATATCAACCGAAAAGTAACAATTCGTTACTTCGAGTCTGAGTGATTATCCGTATCTTAGTACCGAATACATGCGGTTTGCTTCAGCTCTACTATTCGGACACCTGATGATGATGATGACGACGATGTGCACCTGAACCGGTTACGTGTCCCAAGAGTAGATTTGCTGAACACTATAGACTTTTTACGTAGAGCATTTGAGGAGAGCAATGTAAATGATCACGTCACCTCTTTTCAACATTAAGTGAGATTCAATTTGCTACGCTCCTAAAAAAGCCTTTAATTTTGGATTCTCCCCCCCGCAAGAAGTTGAAATTTAAAAAATAATAATAATAAATGTATATACGTATTTTTTCGCTTGTACAATTCTGCATTCTTTAATAAATATGTGCATAAGTTAAACTCTTGACGAATATAATTCATATTTTTGAATTAATTCATTGACTGCGATTTCTTAAGTTTTCTCATTCGGATTTCGGTTATTCCGATCAATTTCACTCCGCCCCGATGTGACCGGAATAAACGGCGACCACTGTACTTTTGTGAAGTGGTCGTTTTTAGGGATGGAAGCGAGACGAGACAGAGTCTTGTCTCGCGCGAGACAAGACTCTCGCCGATTTCCCGCGAGAATTTCTCATCTAACATAAATTTACCATACGAATTACTTTTCAGTCTAAATAGCAGTGATGCATTTGAGGAGGTATGCCATCCTGAGAAGGGAGGGTACACTTTGCCTGAAGCCTCTACCGTTTAACTTGCGTCTCCTTTGTTATCGTTCCTGGTATACTATCAGCATTCTGCAATACACGGAAACACGTAACATTTAAAATTAGGACAGCACGAGGGATATACAAAACACACAAAGGAGAGGATATAGAAAGAAACTGGAAAAATGAAAGAAAACAGAGAAGAGTAGAAGACAGAAAAATAATAAGTAAACAGAGGAAAGACGGTACGGTAAGTTCAAAGCCTGATTCTATTTAGATGGGGCCCAGGGGCGCTAACTTTGAGGCCCCTTTTACTATCACAAGCATTTAAACCCATTTTTGACATCTGTTGAGTTTCGCAATGCAAAGCTTTTTTAAGATTTCCTAAATTGAATTTTAAAATTACTTACATATATTTGAGCAAACTACATTTAAACACTGTTTTCCTTTCAATATTTGTTACCCATTTGTATCATTAGCTCATATAGACGCTAAGTCAGGGATGTCTATTATATGACACACGCGTCCAGGGATGGCTATTACATGACACTTCTGTTCGTACTTTTGAAATTTCATTTTAAGAAACGATAAACCTACAATATAATACCTCAATTATCCTTTATAAAAGAAATATGTTTATATTTTTCATCATTTATGCTTAATGCTTTTCCGTTTAAGACGTTTTCCACTTAAAATATTTGATGAAATCTGGGAAAAGTTCTCATAACTCACATACACTCACTCGTGTGTGTGTATTGTCGGTTGTATAAGTGGGTGTCTATCTAGATTATAATTTTTGAAAAAAAAAAAAAAAAAAAAAAACTTTCATGTATAAATTTGTACAGGGTGAATCTAAACTCTTGGGCAAAACTTTAAAGAGTGATAGTGCACATAATAAGGAAACAGAATCACATAGCAATGTGGGGTCGGCAAAGTCGTCTTCATGTAGCTGTTAATAATCACTTCGGGAAAATGGCCGAAAAAACAGTGCGCTTTCCGACCATTATTTCGCCAGAAACTAATGTATTTTTCTCGGAAAACAGAAGACTGCAATGAATGGTTTAAAAACAACTTTATTTTATTTCATGGGTGAAATTTTCGGAGACGAGCCTATTGTTTATGAAACTTGGTTAAGAAATTAGACGGACATTTTAATGCTTTTCCAAAAGTGATTATTACCGGGTAAGTTAAAACTGCCTTTTTCACCCGAATGCTATGTGATTACTATTCTTCATTGTGTGCCCTATCACGCCTTAAAGTGTTGCCCTAGAGTTTAGATTCACCCATATAACAATTACAGTATGATTCCCTTAAAGAAACCATTCATTTATTAATTTGAGCACAGTAATCGTTGCTTGTGAATGAAAACCAATGAAATGCAATCGTTAGAGAAATTTTTTTTAGATTATTCTTTTAATTAGCCCCCTCCCCAAACTGATCACTGATGTCAACATGGATATTCGATTTTATAGTTATCGAAATTGTTCTTTTTTGTAAATATTTAGATAGCTTAAATATGAGATTTGCAAGGGAGTTTTAATGTCTAATTCATATTTACGCATAATCCATTACGCATAATATGAATGGAAAAAAATTTCAAACTTTTTTACAATGTCTGACTATAATTATTACATTTTTTAAAAAAATAGTTGATGCAAGTATGCTTACTTTGATATTTTATGCTCTAATTGTGTACATAATAATTGTGATTTTTTGTTTACTTATAATACTGGCTACGTTTCATCAAAATGGATGAATACGTATGTAATTAAATCATGGATATTTCATATCTTTCTCTTAAATAAATTAATATTTATAAATAAAATGTTTCATCAGTTATTAAACATGTTTCATTCGCCATAAGTCAAGCTATGCGAACATAACTTCTAGAGCGATTTTGCTGATACAACGCTGGGTCACAGCGGAGTATTCAAAAATCCATGTTGAGAAACAACCTTAGTGACAAGTCTTTTCTGATATCCCTTCTTTTTGATGATGTGAATGAACAGGCTAAACCCGGGTTCCCGATTAAATATGAAACCCATATCTCATACACTAAAACGAGAAAGGGGGACAAGCAGGCTTCACTATAATTATCCCGTCCCCAACTGAAACTTTTATGAATTCACTATTCTGTACATTGGGGCTTCTTAATTCGATTAAAATTTTATTTGCGCAACATATCCTGAGTTCGGGATCATTTCTATCCAAATTAAAGCTTCATATAATTTCAAAAGCAAATGAAATTCCCATCAACCATACATATTACATTTTACGCAGTTCCGAAAATAAATAAATAAAAACATATTTTTTGGGTGTCATGTCATATTATACGTATATGCGGATTAAATCTGAATTTTTATCACTTCAAATACACACATGAGTTAATATGGTTACTAATATATGTACTAATATGGTAATATGGTTATTATTAATATTAATTGTCAATAAAATAGTATTAATGTTACTAAAAATATGGTAACAAAATCGCAGTCCTTAATTTTGCGAGACTCGCGTCTTGCGCGAGACGAGACAGGCAATTTCTCTGCGAGACGCGAGAAGAGACATATGTTTACCACTGCGAGACGAGACGAGACAGCGCTGTTTCTCGTCTCCATCTCTAGTCGTTTTGATCGATTGTAATTTTGTAAGGGCGCAGTAAAAATGAACTTTTAAAATTTTGGCGAAATTTTGAAATTTTGGCCAACAAAAGGTAACTTACGCTGGAGTTCCCCCCCTCACATTTTTCAGCATACATGTAGTTTTTTATTCTTCAACAATGCACATTTAGTCGCCTTTTCTACAAAATAATAATATCGGTAAAGTTTGAATAAACATTTTAATGAAAATAGATATGTTTTCAAATAAAAATAAGAATAAATAAGATGATATTTTAAAACATGCATTATCGCCTGTTTTTCTCGCATTCCAACGGTTGGGAAGCTCTGGTATGGAACATTTGGACTTGCCCAGCTTCTTTGCGATTGGTCCCGTTTCCGCGTAATGCAAATAAAATGATTCCCTCTGCATGAAGCATTGATATAAGAGGGTCGGTTCCCACAATACGAAATCGTTTGAATGCAAAAAGTTTCCAAAAAAGCATGAAATTCGATTTCGGCAAGTAATGAAAATATTTAGTTAATTACGTGGACGGCAGGAACGTATGCAGAAAACAATTTCGGAGGCGGTCCAAACAGTAGAAATGGCAAAATTTTTCACAAAAATATCTTCGTCATTATAATTGAACTTTCGGAGGGTATCCGGACCCCCTGGACCCCCCCCCCTTTCAATACATCCTTTGTAGATGAAGATTAAATATTTTGAGTGTAGACATATTTTTATCAATTATTTTTTCTAGCGGCCGCTGTAATAGACTCCACAACGGACTTTATATTCTAGTAAATAACTAACGGTTGTAATTATTAAATGCTCAAAACAATCTGGTTCTTTAATACCACTAATTAACGTTTCAGTTTATATAAAAACCGGTGTTGTAAAAGTGCAACAATCAACAGCCAATCCAATTTGTCCCGTTGCTGTTTCTAGCTGCCTTTATTTTGACAACTGCGCTGTTGCCACAACGACATACATTTTCAGGAAAAAAAAAAGAATTCATGACTCTTATGACAACAGGCTTACTGACAAATTACTGAAACAAAAAAAAATTGAGGTGCTCAGCGTCACGCTTATAAAAAACCTCTCAACGTTAATTTATGCCAGACGCTAGACAATTCTGCTTTTTTTTTTTTTAAATCCATTTTTGTCTTACTTCCGGCAATGAAAGCCAAAACATTCTGGAACCCTTTTTCGAATGATTTGAACAATTTAGTGCAGCACAACCACCTATTCAATGTTTTAGTTTATCGCAACACGATAGTACAATTATATAGGGATGGACGCGAGACGCGCGAGACGAGAAATAGGGCTGTCTCGTCTCGTCTCGCAGTGGTAAACCTCTGTCTCGTCTCGCGTCTCGTCTCGTCTCGCAACCACTTTGTCTCGTCTCGCGTCTCGCCCAGAAATTGCCTGTCTCGTCTCGCGCGAGACGCGAGACGTCTCGCGAGTCTCGCAAAATTAAGGACTGCGAATTTTTACCATATTTTTAGTAACATTAATACTAGTTATTGAAAATTAATATTAACAATAGCACTTAGTTGCATATTGCCATATTAGTACATATATTAGTTACCATATTAACTCCTAATTTTGAAATGATAAAAATTCGGATTTAATCCGTATATATAATGTGACATGACACCGAAAATTTATTTATTTGCGTAACTGCGTAAATGTAATATTTATAGTTGATGGGAGTTTCATTTGCTTTTGAAAATATATAAAGCTTTGAATTTTGTCAGATATGTTGCAGAAGTCAGGGACACATGTTGGGCAAATAAAATTTTGATCTAATTAAACGGCCCCAATGTACGGAATAGTGAATAATTATAGTGAATAATTAAAGTGAAGCTTACTTATCCCCCCTCCCGTTTTAGTGTATGAGATATGGGTTTCATATTTAATCGGGGGAACCCGGGTTTAACCTGTTCATTTACACCGGGTACGGGCAACCTTTGGAAGGTTGCGAGCCAAAATTTAGGATGTAAGGGACGTCACGGCCCGTATAAGTGGGATTTATATGGGATTTTGATTTGGTTTATATTGATTGTCTATGGCGGTGCTGCCCAACCTTTTTATCGCCGCGACCTGGTCAGCGTTTGATAATAATTTTACCGCGGACTGGTCAGGGGAGGGGGTACGCTGATTGTTTTAATTTAATTGTGCTTAAACATACCTTCAAAATATATACAGTTTCATAAAAAATGAATGTAAAATGATTTAAGATTTTATCTCACTAGGAAGCTAAATGAATGAGAACACTGAGCTTATTTCTTTGCAACGAGTCGGTTAGATCCAGAGGTAAGAAGCAATGACACCCAAAGTGTGTTGCTTATGTACAATTCATTCCTTTATTCTGTTATTTTGGTTCTTGTCAGTGCAGAAAATCCCGCTTCACACAGTTAGGTTGTTGGAAATGGCAATAGGGATTTAAAAGACTGGAATTTTAATTCATAGTCTTGAAATATTTAATAAGCAGTAAAATAATGTAAAAAAGTCATGAGATTTTTTTCTGTTACAAAATCTGTTCAGTATAAATTAGCACAAACCCAAAAAACTCGAGACCTCGAGAGAAATGCACGACAGAAAATAAAATGGAAATAATGTAATTTTTCTTGAGCAACCCGGTACCATTTGATCCGCGGACAGGGGGTTGGGGACCACTGGTCTATGGAAATTTGAAATCTTCCACTTGCCGGATAAAATACCCTGGAGGGCCACATCCGGGCCGCGGGCCAGGGTTTGCCGATACGTGATTTACACTATCAAAAAGAAGAGACAACAGAAAGGACTTGTGAGCGTTGGATTTGCGCAATCACTCCAGTAGATCATTCGTTTGCGTTCGCATAGCTTGGCTTATGGCGAAAGACAGTGCCGTAAAAATAGGGAGGCATGGCAGGGCGAATGCCCGGGGCCCCCACATGTAGGGGCCTCAAAATCCATACAACTATGTTCTCAACCTCTTGGATTTTTTATCTTTTATAACGTTTTAGATTTGTACATTTGCTATTCAAAACGGATCACCTAACACTGTTTAAGCAGAAAACAAAAAAGTTGCTTACAAAATAGCTAACAGCTCACCAACAGATCCGCTGTATTACAATACGTACAGCTGATTATGAAAAGTTAAATTTATATGCCAGTATTTCTAGAACCAAAGTTCTTTAACTAATGACCTTGTGTTCCCTTTATTTGTATTCTAGAAAAACATGATCTGGGTCTCAAAAAGCCACTCTGAAGCAAGCATCCCTTTTGGGGGGCCCTCTTATTTCTTAAAATTATCATATCACTTAGGTAATTTCAAGCAAATGGCAGTTTTTTCTTTTTGTTGTAATTATTACTTACAAATATTTTATGTACTTACAAATAATGTGCAGATGCATAATCAGTGGTGTACACCGACTTTCTTTAAGAGAAGGGGGGAATGGAAGTAATCTTTTGGTTAAATAAAAGCCATAATCTATATAATTAAAATTAAAACTGTACGGACTTTATGTTAAAAATGCATGGACAAAGGGGGAGGGACTGAATCCTCACCCCCACACCATTTGTGCACGCCACTGAGCATAGTAAATATATGGAGCTGAACCACACTTTTCTAGAGTAAGTCAATGCTCGGAAATTTCTTTTTCCTTTTAATGAGGATCTAAATTAGGAATGGCTGGCATACAAAGGTCCAAATGCCAATTAACACGCTCTACTTTTTCTCGCATATCGTAAAACTCAAAATTAGCCAACTTAAATTGACACTTTGTCCTTTATTCCCCCCCCCCCCTCTCCAAAAACCAAAGACATTAGAATATACTAGAACGGAATGTAGGAAAAAAACGCCACCTAAAAACATATTTGTGTAATAATTTATTTAAATACTTGAAAAAATTTCTTTTCTTTTGCACAAAAGGGGGGGGGGGAGTATGAAGTTGAATTATGAGGTTTAATGTACTTTGTTTTCCAGAAATGGGGGAAGACACATTTCTAATTGAATAATTCAATTTGTGTATAATTTGGTAGGCGTTAAGGAAGGGGGGAGAGGGATACACTTTCCTAAAAAGATTTCGGTTTCCGCTAAAAAAAAAAAAAATAGATTTCCAATTACTTAACAGTAAATGAGGCTTTTAGGGAGCTATGACCCCAAAAAACCATTCAGGTACACCAGTAGCGTAGCCAAGGGGGGGGATAGGGGGGTCATACCACCCCCTCATGATGAATTTTTTGCCATACAAAATGTATATTCTTCACTCCCTTATCTCAGCAAATATGCATATAGTTGCAGTAGTCGTAACGCCCCCCCTCATGAAAAGTTCCTGGCTACGCCACTAAGGTACGCTGATGACATAGAAGTGTTAAGATTTCAAAGAAATAAATCCTTGTTAAATAGGGATTTTAATTAACACATAGGTGTGCGTGTGTGGGTGGGGGTGGGGGATAAGGTTTTTTTTTTTCATGTTTAAAGGTTTTTTTTTTTTTGGCATATCAAATGAATTTTGACTTTTCTTACTGAAGTGCTTTTTAAGAATTACCCCCTCCCTCCTCAACCGCCACCAAGGGCGGATTTAAGGGGGGCGGAGGGGGCGACCGCCCCCCCCCCGAGAAGAAAGAAATTAATGTAAAAGATCCTTTGGAGGTATATGTCAATCTTCTAACTAACCGCCCCCACCGACAAACTAACCCCCCCCTCCGACAAACTTGCAATAATCCGTCAAACAAAACCACTTGTTCAAGGTTAAACGAAAATTCCGTTTTTACAGAACAGTGAGAACATTTATTCAAGGTCAAAGGAGAATTCCAAAAATAGCATTCGGCCCCTACTGTTTTGACCATTAGACAAAGAGGTAAGATATACATGTCCTGGGGGTCAAAAAAGAACAAAGCGGAGGTAGAGGATCTCGCAGAGGCTTTTTTCTTTTTTCTTCTTTTTTTTGGAATCATGTCACAACTACTTATGGCTATGTTAAAACTCCGAAAATCCCAAAAGAAAAATGGGCGAAAAAGTGATAAATCTTTGAAAAGCATTCTCGTGTGATAAATTGAACATTCATTTATAAAATGACTACGCAATTTATAAATATTTGTACAAGTTATTAATATACCAATTATTTTATTTGTAAAACAGTGTATCAGTTGTATTCCTTTTTTTTTTCAGCAAATAAATATCTGATTTTTATTCATAGGAAGAAACATTAAATAACTTTTGAAAAGTTAATAGTTTATTGGATGTGATTTAGAATTTAAATTTTTAAACGAGTTCAATTTTTAAAAAAATTTTCTAGTTTAAAACTTTGCTTTCATTATTATTATTATTATTATTGTAATTATTTATTATTATTATTTATAGTGAGTCATTTATAAGGATAACATTACGAATATTGATTTTCTATAACTAATAAAAATTGAATAAAACACTTCTTTTCCTTCTGCAGAATCTGTAAATGTGCTAACTACAGAAATTCTAATTGACAGGCTAAATAATTCTACCAAAGTAATATAAACTCTGGAAAGAAATGCTGCAGTATGAAAAAGAATTCACTAAATTTCTGTAAGCAAAATCTTAGAATGCTCAAATCAGTACTTAAAATGTGTTAAAATTTAATATATTATTCAATTTTATTCACTTAAAATTTGTTTTCAAAGAATTCGGAAGAAAATAATTCAACAGCAATCAAAGATTGATTATAATTGATATAATTAATAATATATTTTAGTAATAATCACTTTTAACTTTTTTTCTTTTAAGTAGCCTCTCCTGAAAAATGTTACATTAATTTAGGACAGGGGCGTTTTCATTTTGTGTCCTCCTTTCACTGGGGACCCAAGGTAGCTGCCCCGTCTGCCCTCGCTTTTGTCAGGCTCTGAGTTTGACACTTAAAAAAAAAACAGTATACCCTAAAAATGAGTACGGGTGTCGACATCCGGTGACACTACAAAGAATTGTTCTCCATCTTTAAATGAATATGTACTTTGTCTTGAAAATAATACAATAAATAAGTAAATCAATTATTTAGATAAAAAACTTATAAATTAATAATTTGATTTGCAAATTTTGTATGCTTGTTTTGTAGTACAAGAACCGGAATCGATCATGTTTTAACAAAATAATACAGTTTTGAATGCTCACAACCCAGCAAAAGGATAGACGGCCCTACATATTTAACGGACGCGTTCACTTACAAGGTCGTCTTTGATTCTCAGTCAGGTTCTTTAGCAAAGGCTCTATTTCTGATCAAATTAATGTTTAAAAACTAAAGTTACAAAAGTTAGAAAGTATTATTGAAACTTTTCCAACTAATTTTAACAAAACTAATTAACTAATAATTTTAATCACAGTTATATATAACTAATATTTTACATTTTAAGAAATGAGTTTTAAATGATTTTAAACCAGTTTCCTTTAAAAAGTGTTGCTGTTTTTTTTTTTTCAGCATTTAAAAATTTGTTTAAAAACATTACAATTACACTAACATTTAATTTAAAGAAGATTTTTAAAAAATTGTTTTTGACTTATTAATACCATAATTTAGTTTTTAAAAAGGCATCTTTAAAATAAGAGTACCAATATTTAAATGTTCCTTATTCTAAAATTTCTTATTTAAAATCCAAGAGCTAACAAGATAAATTACCATGAATCAGAATAAACTCTTGCCCTCATACAAAGAAAACCAGTAATAATAAGCCATAGCTCAACCCTGGGTCTCCCCTCAATCCGATAGGGGCGCAGTAGCGTGTAGCAATTCAGTAGATTTGGGGGAGGGGGGTTAGTATGTTTTTATGGATTCTGGACACTGAAAAAGACACCGATATATGATTATTTTCTATCATCCCACAAAGGTATGGGGGGGGCTTGAGCCCCAAAGCCCCCCTCCTTTCCTACGTCGTCAGTAAAAAATTAAGTTTATCAATACAAAATTATATCTCATACAACCCCCTGAAAAACTTTCGGGGTCACCAAGCCAATTCTAGGTTCCAGAGCCCCGCCCCCTTTCCTACGTCATCAGTAAGAAATTAAGTTTATCATTACAAAATTATATCTCATACAACTCCCCCGAAAAAATTTTCTGGCTACGCTCCTTGCCTCATCGATTAGCATATAAAGACTGTGTTACATCATAAAACTATTAAAAGTAGATTACTATTAAAAGTAGCGTTTTTTCCGGGTGGCGTTTTTTCCGGCGGCGTTTTTTCCGGTGGCGTTTTTTCCATGTGGCGTTTTTTCCGGAGGCGTTTTTCCCGGTGGCGTTTTTTCCGGCGGCGTTTTTTCCAGCGGCGTTTTTTCCGCTCACCACTAGAACGAGTATATTCTAATGTCTTTGCCAAAAACCAATGGTTTGAGTCCCTCTTGCAAAATATTTTAATATTTGTTGGTCGTCTTTTTCTTTTACTTGTGCAATACACATTATTTTACATTCATTATACAAATGATTCGACAATTATTTGTATAAAAACCCAAATTAAAAATAAAAATAAATGTTATATTCCAGCTGGAATTCATGTAAAATCCATTAAATACTTCAGTATATGAAATTAAAAATACCTTGTTGTTACAAACCAAGTGCTCTATTAATGGCCTAAAAACGCTTTTATAAGGAATAATACTACTTACATCATGAACACATAAGAGCTATATTGATGATTTATTAATGTTTCTGTGTTGTTTTGTGTTAAGGTAAAGCTACGAAAGAGCTATCTGCTTAGAAGGGGTGCAATGGGAGGAGGACCTCTAACGCGTATTCACGTTACATCTGGAGAAAACCGCCCAAAACTTCGATAGCCGCACGGCAGGATAGAACCCTGCCTTCAGAACCTTCACAATTCAGTCATCTTACCATGTTGTATGTTGAGTGTTATTCCCCAATGGTGTGCGGAAAAAACGCCACTTTTAATAGTGACACAGGATGTAACATGGTCGTTATATGCTAGTCGATGAGGCAAGAGCGCAGCCAGAAAATTTTGTCGAGGGGGTTGTATAAGATACAATTTTGTATTGATAAACTTAATTTCTTATTGACGACAAAAATCTGAAAGCTCTTAATAACTAATTTTGAAAGTTTCGCAGGGAGGTATATCCCGATATCCCACTCCATGGTTACGCTTCTGCAGTGACGTACGAAATGGGGGGCGGCTTTGGGGCTCGAGCCCCCTCCCCATACCTTTGGAGGATGATAGAAAATAACCATATATCGGTGTCTTTTCCAGTGTCCAGAATCCACATACTTTATTTTTTGTCTGGAAACCGATCATTAGCGAAATTCTCGATACATTAATTCCCCACCCTTGTTTTTTTCCGGGGAAAAAATACGGTCACTCAATAGTTGTTTGTGGGTGGGAATAGCGAACGGAAGTCTTCATGTCAATTGTGAAAGCAGCGGTCATCTTGCAACTTGTCTCCGCTCTGGCGCCGTATCTCGCAGTCTGTTCGGAGGTGTCCTATTGTTGAGGGGGAAAAATTCTTCCGGTGATAGGGCGCACCTACTTCCACGTGCTGAGATAGCTCGCCCTCCGTAGCTCCCTTCTGTTCTGGAGTGAGAGGTCATCCATACTAGCGTCTAGCCCCTGACGGCAACTATTGCGGCGGCGATGACGTTTCATGGTAGGAGTGGTTAGGATTAAGGCTACTACCAATGAGAGTGCTTTTTACATTTAACATTATTTTACAATCAGAGTAACGATCTTATTTAAAATCAGAAACGAAAACAATATTAGTTTACTGCTTACTACGCCTTGTTACGATATCTGTTGCCTTTTTTTACTTTATTCTTCAAAATCCTGGTTAGTTAAAATTTATTTTACGGCACTTTTCAGAGCCATCCAGGATAATTTAAGGATAATTAAGTTTTACTCGTGTATTAAATAATTAATTGAATTGAACAACTATAAATTAAACAAAATAGTTAATTAATTAATATTAATTATTCCATTTATTTTGAAAAATGTTTTTGTTTATTATCTCAGTTGCATTCTACACTGCTTCTTTAATAAAAGAACAAAAATAAATCATAAATAATAAACAAATATTTTTTTAAATTAACGTAATTAACTAATACAAATTAATCTAATTATTTAGTATTGTTTTTATATAATGACCAAATTTTATTTAATTCATTTAAAATATTTATTACAGTAATTCATTTGAATGCTCTGTCAATAATAATATTTAAACGTTAATAGCGGTTAATTTTTTTGAATATTTTATTTTTAAATTTATTTATCATCACATTGAATACCAGTATGACGAACAATATCAGATTTTGTTCCATTGAAGTGTTGCTGCTTCCGCGCTTGCTCGTCACGTCAGGTTTCGCCGAAAATGAATAAGTTCCTTAATGTGTTAATGCGCATGCGCGCCCTCAGAGCTCTCAGCTTGAAGATCTTATACCACTCCTACCATGAAACGACGTCATCGCCTGCCGCAGTAGTTGCCGTCAGGGGCTAGACGCTAGTGTCATCCATCGTGTCGGCAAATCCAAAAGACACCGGGTAATTATGTCCTCGGGAGATCTCTCTCCCGACATTTCTGTTTTAACTGGAACTCTGTAGTAGGGACCCTCCGATATCTGATATTCTGCGTAAAAAAAAAAAGCTTTGGCATCTCAACACAAAGCATGCGTTTCCTTTCGGCCCCAGTCCTGTGTTCAAAGTTTGTCTTTTTAAATGACTGGAGGAAGCGTTAAGAGCCCCCATCACTTACGGAAAAAATCGGAGTTGAAGAAATTTCCCTCGTTCAGTGACTATTGTAGGAGGACCTGTTAAGAATGACTGACACTTTAAGCAACCAATTAAACGTATCTTTCGTCCGAAAATACCACGTGGTTCTGACATGAGAGTGTAATAAATTGTCCCCTCCAAACGCAAGGCTTTTGACAAAAGATGTGGGATTGCATTTTCTACCGTATTGCCTGAAGGCAGTGGGGTGAAGGAGATTTTCACAGATAAGAAGTGTTTGTATATAGAATAGAGTGCAACAGAATTTTCGCATGAAGATCACTCATCTTTAAGCAAATTAAAAAACATTTTTTTTTTTTTTTTAGTATTAGTAAAAAAAGAATTGTCTTTGAATGAATGTATTTAAAATTGCCTTCTTGTGTGTGAAATGTAATATTTTAGCCCAAAACAAGTTTACTGTTAAATAATTACATACAGATAGTACAACTTTATTTGAACGTGGTTATAACGTCATTTGAAACACCATGTATTTATTTATGACATTATAACCTACTGTCGTTATAAGTGGGCTTCTGTCTTATCAGTAAGATATGTAGAATAGATTGACATTATAAAAGAATTGTCGTTATAAACAATTTCAACTGTATTTACACCCTCCTCTAAATTATATTCATGGACGACCCATTGCTTCGCCGAATCTTTGCAACGTAGGCAGCGAGCAAATTAACTTCATCTTTAATACAACTGATGCGATATCTTATATAAGATTGTGTTGAAAAGTGTTTTATAGTGAATACTTTTGGCAAGATTAATTTTTCAAGTTTCTTTTATTTTTTGAAACAAATGTCAGTACCTTTACTTGAAAGTTCATGGCATTTTTAGCAATAAGACTGCCAATACGTAAAGATTAAACTGCAGCCCTCGAACTTCATTAAACACTAACAACACGTGTGACTGAAAAAACACTCAAAATACTGGTGTTAAACGATAAAGTAAATAAAAAACTTTGTAAAAAACACACATAAGAAGTAAAAGGAAAGAGGATACGCACGTTTCGTTCAAAAATTGTTTTGAACTTCTTCAGTCCAAGCCCTTCGTCGAAAAGAACACAGGGAACTGACAGCTTTTCAGTTCCCTGTGTTCTTTTCGACGAAGGGCTTGGACTGAAGAAGTTCAAAACAATTTTTGAACGAAACGTGCGTATCCTCTTTCCTTTTACTTCTTATGTGTGTTTTTTACAAAGTTTTTTATTTACTTTACTAACAACACGGTTGCTGAAAGATACACTGGAACAGGACAAGAAACAATTTGTCCGTGACCTTGTGGCTATTGCCATAAAAAATAAAAGTCAAACATGTTTTTACATGTAAATTTTTGTATGTAAAAAGTTCCGAATTTATATTTTAGCTTTTATAAAATAAAAACTTTCAAGATAAATTGCAACATTTATATAGACCAAAAGCTGCTTGTAAGGCTTATTGTATTTTTGCTCTCTTTCTGTCGCAGAGTACGCAGATATTTTACTTAGACCTTTTGTATGGTATTTATTAATTAAAAAAATAAGCCAAATTTGAAATCCTTGATTATCTTCACCTTTTACGGGTCGAATTCAGATCAGTAGCGGATTTAGATAATTAGGAGGGGGGGGGGAGGCGACTCAAAGAATGGATGAGAACTAACAGGCTAAACCTGAACTCAATTGTAAGTTAAAAGTTTTCAGAAGTCGAAAAATATTAGATTCAAGTGTGCACAAGTTCATTGTTCCACACTAACCTTTAGATCCGCCAATTATTCAGCTAATTTTGGGAATAGTAATGTGTACCGAGTAATCTTGACTGTCTGTAATACAAGAGTTGAACTATAAAATTTAAAAATCGAATTTATCCAGTATCAGTAATATGTATAAGTACACTGCAAAAAAGTCTGCCAAATTTACAGGGGAAAAAAAAAACACCTCAGATTCTCAGTTTATTTTACAGAAATCTTCCGTATATGGAAAAAATACGGAAGACTTCTGTAAAATATACGGAACTAAACTGGCGTCCAGACTGACAGTTTTTGTCGGTCAGTTCAACAGACTTTTTTTTTGCAGTGTACTACTTGGGTAATAAATTACAGGTGTTTTTCTTTCCAAAGTTTAAAATTATTTCAACCATACTAGCCGTGTCTTGCAAATTCATATTATGTATTTATTTATTAATAAATATGCTGAAAGAGAATTGCCACTGACATCTAGGAAAAAAATTGTGGAACTAGAATTTATGTGTCTATATACACCCTATAAATACTAGATCATAGAACGAAACAATTCTTAACCTACTTACTCTCAATTTTTAGATATCTTCTCTGTGAGCTGGTGATTGTACCCAGATGAAAATACCTATAAATCGCTGCGCACGATAGTGGTTAGACTCACTAAAGGCAATTCTAGTGCATGAGTGCATTCCAAAAATCGAACAATAATTTCCCGTTACACAACTAGTCATTCTGCTGTGGTTAGCTACAATACTATGGACTAGAAATACTTGACCATTTCGTCTATACCAATTGTGCGTATCACGTAATTCTATGATCTATCTTTCTAGTTTCCGGACACAGAAAATAATCATAACAATCATGAATTCGTTCTAGATGAGAGCGGTATTTTTTTTTTCTCCGTGTACTATAAGGATAGAACTATTATTTTATTGTATTATAGTATATTACTTTATTGTATTTAGTTCAAGTAGTTTAAAACAAAAATTCACTCTTTCAGTGATAATAGTGATGAAATTTACCTCTAGTACAGTAATAGTTTACTGTACTAGCACGCTATTGCAAAGCAAAAATAACTTCTAATGCTCAATTGTTTCTGGAAAACCTTGGTTTACTAATTTTCTTTCTGTTTTGTACATTTTATATAATTCGGCAACAGCAAGGACAGGGAGCGTTTGTTTATAAATAAGTGGTATGTTTATCCTTTGGTTGCAACTACCGTGTTTACTTGCGCAATAGACGCACTTATTTTCAAATTTTTCATGGTGAAAATCTAGGTTCGACAATCATGCGGGGAAATCTACTAAACATTATTGTATTCTAATGATAAAAAATTACTGGTATAATAGTAAAATTACCAAGTTACCGAATTTTTCCAGATTACCTGCCGTATATTAAATCATCTTTTCGTCAGTTGCACACAAAACAGAAGAATTTTTCTTTTTATAAACATAAATGAAAATCAAATGTGTGGTTGCGACTTTTATATAGTCAAAATATTTTGACGGTTTTTATTCTGTTTTTGAACGGGGAAGACACTTGCATACAGTTATTGCACAAAGTCAAGTAGAAAAACCTGTAATCTAGGATAAATTTTCAATGAAACAATTATACATTCCTAAACAGGTGACTTTTCGAAAAAGCAAAGTAATTCAAGACAAAATAAAATTTATGAAAATTTGAACAAACATTTACGCTTTACATACATATATTAAAATTTCACATGTTGCACTTTTCAGTAAAACGAGAACGACTCAAGTAGCAAGATTAATTCCGAACTTTTTCTATACCAGTGCATACTCTAATTGCACACAGTCACGAGTGAAAAGCCTCCGAAACTCGAATATGGAATCAATTTTAATTGAAATAATTAAACATTTGTAAATAGAAAGCGTACTCTTTTCGAAAAATCAAATTAAATTATTATCGAATTGCATGTACCAACAATTTGTTACACTTTTTACATAAGGGAAATTAGGTTTTTCATAGCGCACTTTTCTGGTTTCATTCTTTGCTATCTTCTTGCGCGTTTATTTTATAATCAGGATCTATTATAGGCATTTAATTCAGAATTAAATATAGATTGAATTTGACCAAGAAAATTTCACACAAGACGTCTAGTGCATACATAATTTATTTCACAAATAAAAACGATTATGAGAGAAAATTAGGGTATAAAAATTAAATTAATTAAATTAAAGAGGTTATATTAGGGTATATTAATTAAATTAAAGGTATATTAATTAAATTAAAAACAAATAGAATATAATTAATTTAAAATTAGTGAATAAAATAGATAGTATAGCCAATTAAATATAACATATTATTTTTAAAATTATAATGATTATTAATAATGACAAAGTATGAAAAATAAGTTAGTTTATATCTGAAGATTAATCTAATAATTAAAGAAGAATGTTTTTGTATTATAAAATATAAGTAGGACAGAAAAATCATAATATAGGAACCCATTTTTATAATTCGAAAATTGAGTATAAAAGTCGTCTAGGAACTTGAGATCTGTGTGTTTCTTCCTTCACACAAACAACTGCGTCTTTGGAGGGGTGACGGGAAGATTTCCCCCGTGCCCGCAGCAGGGAATGAAAAAAAAAAGAAAGAAAGCACGGGGTGGTTGATTTACGACTTTCAACCCGACTCTCTTTCCCCCGATCTATTGGAGGCGTGGATTTTACAGAAATCGAGTGTTTTTTTGAAATTTATCTCATATGCTTGATCAAATTACTCTTTACGTAATTTACATAAAACCACGAGGAAAAGGTATTTGAAAAGACAGAACTTAACTTTTGAGCGCTAACCTTTCCAAAATTCATTATCTTTTATACTTTGTTACATTTAGAACGTTTTATAATAAAGTAGCTCATATTTAGATCATCTGAAATTTTCAGCTCTGGTTACCACTTTAAAATTTTAATATTTTAATATTTTTTATCTTAGCGTTATACAGTAAGCTCTAGTGTACGCAAAGCAAAAAGAATTACTTGAAAATATTGAAATCTTTTTGAGTAATTCCAGAAAATGTTTGCTATTGACTTAACATTGACGCTGAAGCCTCGGAAGCTCAGTAAAGAGGCCTCTTAAGGATAAAGAGAAATTCTGCGAGGGTTGTTTCTCATCTCATAGCGTGAAATTTTAAAACAGGAAAAGATCTTATACATATAGTAGTATTTTACAATATTTCTTTATAAGTATAGCGCTTTTGCTCATTTTGAAAGACAATTTTTGTGTTTATTTTTACTTTTTTTTTTCTTTCTTGACATGATCAGTGGCATACGCAGACTTCCTTCAAGGGGGGAGAGGGGTTATAGACATAACTTTGTGTTAAAATGCGTAATATTTAAGCTAAAAATTGAAAATTTGTGGACATTTTGTTAAAAAAATTTTGACAAGAGGGGGGTGAACCCCCAAACCCTCCCCCCCTTGCGTACACCTCATAACACGGAAGATATTTTGTTATGGGAATCCGTGTTGTACGAGTCCTGAGCTATACTACACCTGGAGTGCGGACTCCGCTTATAATCGCTGGAAAAATTATTTGCACTCTTCAGAAACACAATGATTTTCAATGTTGCCATTCAAAAGTTATATTAATTAGGAGCTAAAGCATAATAAAATCAGAACATCTGTTTCAGCTGCATTTTTAATAATGTAAAACCTATTGGACACCCTTCGAATTTGCCACCCATTACGATTTTTCATTATTTGGCGACTTGTGTACATGTAACGTTAATAAAAGCTACGGAACAGATAGGACAGCTTGCCACCCATGGCGACTTTTCATTATTTGGCGATTTACACATGCTCACAACCTATAATTACTGTTCATGTAAGGTTACCGGAAAACCATTATCCATATTTTCATTTACATAATCGTTTGCAGATTGGCGTACTTAGCACCACGAATTATACCATCTCGTCGCGCTAGCAAATATCCAAAGTGTACTGTAACTGCTATAATGGCATTGTTAACGCCGCCAAATATTTCTACTGGCAGCAAATAATCCAGCTGGACGAGAACCGGCTTTAAAATAATCTGCATTTTAATTATTTTTCATTTTCAAGATATTAGTTCCCAGCAAACACAGCCGTATCGGGTAAGGGATGGGCCGACATCGGCAGTGCCGTTTCGATGTCGGCATTGGCATGATGGTAACTGGAGCGGTGTCGGTTCTGTGTCGGCAAAATGCGTTGGCGTAGGCAAAAGAAAGGTGATTTCGGTCATGCAACGGTCCGATTGCGGCAAGTCTTTTAGGGTTAACATGCGATTTCGGCGTTGTACCGCATAACCGATATCGGCCCAGAAGTGTAATTTCTAAACTTAACGGTACAAAACCAGCAAGCAGCACATATATATTGTTATAGTAATACTTTTTAATTTATGTTTCGATGCTTACTATTTATCCCACCGTGGCCGAGAGGATAAGGCACTGAACATGGTTGAAATGTGAAGGTCCAAGGTTCTGGTCTACCGCGTATCTGCCAATCTACAGTTTGGATTTTGGAGGATTTTCTCCAAATGTAATGTGAATGTGCGTTAGACAACGTAAACAGATTTTTGAACATATAATTGAGGATAAATCACCGTTGTATCCCCAATTCTAGAACAGAATTTGGGGGAATTTTATAAAATTTTTATAAATTCAAAAGATTATCTAATATTCATAAAATGAAAGAAATATGATTGATTTTTATAAAATTAGGGAATAAATAATTACTATAACTAATGTTCAACCCCAATTTTATTGTTTATTAATTGTTTTATAGTTTGGAATTTATAGTTTTTTTTTTAAAGCTTAATTTACTTATTTTACCCCAACCCTCCTGTGGCGGATACAGAAAAATTGGTTGCCGACCATGTCCGAGTGAATAAGACACCCAACATGGTAGATGGCCGAAGAGTGAAGGTCAAGGTTACTGGTATACCGCGAGGCTGTCGATTTAATGGTCTGGAGTTTAGGGCGATTTTCTCCAGGTGTAACGTAAATACGCGTTTGAACATTCTAAAAGTTTCTCCGCTTAAGGCATCCCCATTTAAGCAGATAGCCTTCGCGTAGCTTTGCCATAACTACAAAATCATATGAAATCAAATCAGAAAATTGGTCTTCGAGTCACAAAAAAAAGAGACTTGCTAATTTGGTTGAAATGAAGTGTACAATAAAGAAAAATATCACATTAAAACAAAATAATTTAATGGGAGGAGCCAGTTTAATGAAAAAGCTCATTTGATTAAAACAAAATGCACAGTGAAAAGAAGGATTGAGGGGGGGGGGCTGGGTGTCAAGTTCCCAAACACCTTCCTAGGATCCGCCATATTGCGCTTTGTCCGATTTTATTCCACATCTGAACCCGGGTTTAACAGGATCGCTCTGATCATTGAAAATATGCACTGGTTTAATTTTTTTTGTGTGACATTGCTGTGATTTTCGGTTCAAACGGAGCGTTGAATAATTTAAGCTGGGACGCATTAGTGCTCATACATGAGCTTTAATTTAATCTGAATGCCTTAAAAAGAAAACGAAAATAAGAAACTTATGGAATAGTACACATTTCACGTTGTGTATTGGGGGATTTAAAATGTAATCTATGCCAATAAATTGCCGCACCCTACTGGAAGGTCCCTTAACAATTTTTTATAAAATGTAAATGAAAATATCACTTCGTGACTGTTCATTAATTTTTTCTTTATGGTGTTTCTTTTGTAACATTATGTTAGATTTGAAAACAGTTTGTTTTTTCAGCGAAATATTCTATAATTGTACAGACACTATTGAGTCTTCAAAATATTATTTTCTCATACAGTTTAATTCAGTATAATGTAATTTTTGATTTCGTTGAAGCTCTTAAGAAATTGCAGTACTTAAGATCCCATACCGAAACGGAACGTCCCTACCGAAACGATAGCCTGTTTTTCGACGCAACACATTGGTCACTGTTCTGTTTTGCGGGTCAGAGTTCATGCTCAAGGGCACAGCCAGGCACGTCCAGATAGTGTTTTTTTTCCCTTGCCTCTCCCCCCTTCCCTTAACACAGAGAAGGCTATTGTGAGGGGGGGGGGAGGGAAGAGTGGTTTTAGCCATGTATCGCTCTGACAATCGTACCTGCCAGATTTGGCGACTGATGAATTCAGAGGCTGTGGACTAGGAACACATTTTTTTTTTTTTTTAAATTCGAAACGTCACCATGTGCAATACTTGAGGGGGAGAGACGCGAACGACGTGGGCAACCGCCCACGGCCTCGAACTGACGATTACTCTTATTAACGAGACGACGATTATTAAAAGAGGTGCATTTTTGAATACATAGCAACTTTTGATGAAATTAGTTAAATAGTTTTCAAGACTTTTAACATTCATTATAATTCTTCAAGAAAATTCCTCATAGCCAAAATGTAAATGTACTGGATATTTTTGTTATTGCTGAGATTACTGACCAATAATTGAAAAAAAAATGTCCGGCTATTGAAAACTGACTATCTGAAACAGCACAGATGATATGGTTAGCATAAACTGTCGGGTTATTACAACATCGGGTCATTACAACTGTTTAAACATTTTTTTTTTTTTTTTCAAATGGCGGCCACTTGCCGTATAAGCATTGGAACCACTAGGCCGGAATTCTTGGACACTTTATTGCGGAGGCAACTATTAAGTGGACCAGCGTTAATCGAACCCGGACCCGTGATATGGTAGAATGGTTCTTTAGTCACTGCACAACCCGAACGGCACGTCGAATTAAAACTTCCATATTAAATTTTATCTTAGAGCATTTCATATCATTTCCGAATGCAATGTCATGGTTGAGTCTTCTGTAAATATAACCCCTTAAAAAGTCTTCCGCTCCAGGAAGCCTCCCTAGACAGATAAACCTGTGGCAGACCTGTCATAACGCACGAGCAAAACAAACATCTTAGTTAATGCAGATACACAACAATGCTTCTACATCAACAAAAGCCCTTTTTTTTTTTTTTTTGGAAGGGGGCTTCATTTAACCCTTTGAGGCGCAACTCTTTCCCAATGCTGAAAAAAGGGCAGCCGTTGCCATCGCTCGACTTAACTACCAGAAAGATGGCGGACGATCGAAACGTTCATCGCGTGCCACAGATCTAGAGAGCTCTTTTTGACGACAGCTGGCTGTGCCGGCACAGAGCTGTTAAAAAAAATCGTGACAATTTTTTATGCAAAATGACGTGCTAAAATGGAAAGGATTCTCGTGGAGCTATGTCACCCGCCACTATTTTTATAGAAATCCAATCTATTCTTCGTGACTGGCAACAGTCAAAACGTCAAAGTTTGGTGGTCTCAGAGAGGGAACACTGCGCGTTAAAGGGTTAATGTATTTATTCGATATTCTTGTGGGAATTTAACACAAATTAAAGTCTCTCTCTGCGCAGATTACGATCAAGGCATCTGTGGGTCCTGGGCAAAAGAAAAATATTGGGCCCCACGCGATAACTTTCCCCCTTCTAAAAAACCTATTACGATTGGTTTATTCTGAAAAATTTTAAATATCTTCCCCCTCTCTCCAAACACGAGAAATTTTATTTTAAGTAAAGTGAAATTAACGAATATAAATATGATGAACGAATATATATGATATCAATGAAACATATAACGTCAGTGAAACGCTACGTCTAACTGCAACTGCTATATCATAGTTGCCAAAATGTACGGGATATAATAAACCACATTTTAAAAAAAAATATTTTTTTTAATAACATTTAACCAACAGATTTAATTACAAAAATTTTGTTACTTTCAAACTTTAAAAATACTGTTTACGAAAAGGTAGTTAATCAGATTCTACAAATGTTGGCAGCCATGGGCGCCGGCAGGATAGGGCAAGGGGGGTGGCAATGCCCTCCCCCTAGATTTTTGTATGCAGTGATTTCCCTTGCTTTTTTGCTCTTTCCAACATGGTAACCATACGTTAAAGTAGTCTTTGGCCCCCCTTGAGTAGTCTTTGCACCCCCCCCCGCTGGGAAATATTCTGCCGGCGCCCATGTTGTCAGCTATGCTATATATCGACTAAGCCTTTTGACGAATTGAAAAGAAGTTTAAATTAATTTATACAGATGTAAATTTGAATTATTTTCATTGTTCATAGTTTATAATTGAAAAACAATACAAACTTTTGACGCTTTTTTCCTTTGTTATCTTATTGTGAAATTATAAAAAGTGTAACATATAACATTTTTGGGCCCCTAAAATCTTGGGGCTCTGTGCAGTTGCCCCGTTTGCCCTGCCAGTAATATTACACTGTCTCTGTGACTAAGCTTCCCAGAACGGGAATTTCTTTCAATGCTCGACTGGACATTGAAAGACCTGGTCTAGGAAGCAATACTGGTCACAGAAGGAGAGTCTTCTCCATTGCGTCTTTTCAATTATAAAAGCGAACAGGTTAAGCATCTGTAGACTTTTGTTTTAATCTGTTTTCTATCTGCGTGTATTTAAAAACAACATATTAGTACTAATTTGGTAAAAAAATAGATTAAATTGTCTAATAATTATGCGTTCTTATTATTTTAAGTACTATTTAATCAATCAAATAATATCGATGGTAATTTCGAAAAATAACTTTCGTACTACAGCTTTTTAGAAAATTCGCAATTTTCACTTTTCTCAAATTTTTCAGGTCAGAGTGGTGAGGTAAAATATTGAGAGAAATTTATTTATTTTTGGTAGGCTCTAACTGACCTATTATGTAACATTTCCGTGGTATGCCAGTATAAAAATTCACATTTTTTTCCAAAGATATTTTTTCATAAAATTTGATTCCCCCCCCCCCTCTTATTTCTGCTTTACGGTGTCGCAAATTGGGGGGATGGGGGGAGGGCTAAATAGTGAATAATATTGTTGGAGCTGTTTGCGAATTCTAACTTTCTAACTATCCCATTTTGCAAGTTTTCCGTACTGCTCCAAAATTGATTCCGAAATCCAAATATTTTTGCTTATTTCGCCCCATCTTAATCCAGATGCCAGTATCTTAAAAAATGCACACAGCCTGAGGGTCAGCAGAAAAGCGTGGGAAAGGCATATATTGTTTGCTCCGTTGGCGAAAGGGGAAGGGTTGTTCTAAACTAAATTCCCGCCAATAGACTATCTTTGAGGGGCGGAGTGATTCATCGGGGCGAGTGCCTTTCAAAACTCTCCTATTATACTAGTGCGTACCCACAGCCTGTTGGGGAAAAAAGAAAGAAAAAAAAAGACTTCGGCGCTTCGTGTGTTTTCACTGAAAAATACGTTGAAAAGCTTTATTTGCACGGATACTAGTGAGATGCCAGGGTGTGATTATTTCTGAAAAGATTAGAATAAATATTTTTGCTATAGACCAGCTGGATTAAAATATTTGTTAAATGACATAATTAAGTTCATTAACAATGTTTTAATCTGTTTGGTTGTCTTATAATGCTGAAGATCCAAAAACTAAGGAATAAAATGGTAAGTTAAATATTTACTTAACTATTGTATAAAATATTGTTTTGCCTTTTCTTTGTAAAGTATATTGGGTAACAACTTTCAACTTTTTTAATTTTCTTGTAAATTATTCTTGTTTATATTTTTACTCAGATGAATTCCTAGTTTAATTGTTACTTTAATTTTTTTCATATCTTTGAACGATTTAAAAATTTAGCAATGTACTTTCATGTCTGTATATCCTATTACTAATAAGCATATTAAGCTTGATTATTATACAAAAGGAGGAACATGCATAAATATAAATAGGATATTATTTTTTATTCTTTTGCGCAAATAAACATCAATATTGTATTGAAAAGGATCTTGCTAATAATACGCAAAAAATTATAATGTATATTGTTAAAAAGTTTAAAAAAAAACTCTCTACAGTAGGTGATATAGGTAGAAGAACATAAATATAGACACATATCAGAAACATACTGTATATTTTCTCATAAGAAACCTAGTTTCATTATTTCAATGCATAATGATATAAGTCCACTTTATTCTTGTATTATGGCATAACTTGCAATATAATTAATGTAAACTTATTTATTTATCTTTTTTAATGTGTTTGATTGCATGTACTATTTTCTTGGACTCTAAAATATTAAAAATATATGTATATTACTATCAAAACGAATGAAATAAACAAATATTTGGTCAGTTACGAAAACCTTGCTTAAAAGCAATTAAATATTTGGTTAAATATGAAAAATGTCTAATTAAGTGGTTGATTTGACAAAATAATTTAGTAAATAAATGAAACACTTTTTAAATTAATCAAAACAGTTTATTTAAAGAAAATTTTTATTATTTCATAAGTACTTTCAGCAAAATCAGTCCTAGGGGTATACAGTCGTTAATTTAGTTAAATATATATATATATATATATATATATATATAAATAATATAGTTTTTGCCCCTGGAAACTAATTATAAGCTTATTTGAGAATTCAATGGGACAGCGATTTTTTTTTCGTTTTTTTATCGTTGCCGGTACCATACCATTTGCGGAAAGTTATCACTTTAAGGCCGGCGTAAAGCTGGGCCGATATCGTTGTCGTTATAGCCGACACCGATCCAAAACCACCCCATCCTTCCGGCCCGACACACGCCCAGGCGGACGCAAATTTGTCGTTTTCGGCACCGGCTGAGCGATATCGCCCCGGCACATTCTGCGTCGGCATGCCGATGTCGGCCCAAAACTTATCCGATAGGGCTGTGTTTGCTGGGTTATTCTGTTTTGGAAAAAGGAATAATCGCTAATTCTAAACTCCCGTTGTCTAAGCGAACTTACTATTTGAAAATTGTCAACTTTGTGTAACGCATTTTGAGTTACTTATTTCATATAGTTTTTATTTTGGCGTAAAATGGGCGTAATTCTAACTCATGTTTGTAAATTTCACGCGATTCTAGATACTTGGAAACGCTTTGTTGCAAAGGAATGAATGATTTTATGCCAAATCTTGCAACCATTCGGTTTTTTTTTCAGTTTTATTAATATCTTCTAAAATAATTCGATTTTCGAAATTTAAATCAGCTTAGCAGGTTCCTCGGAATTTTTCGAATCTGTGGGCACCTTAGTCGAAACTCAAATCCCCACGGTTTAGAAGGAGATACGCTGACAAGCTTTTGACAGCGGCGGCGACAGCGGCCTTTACTTTTTTTTAGAATAGAGAGATTTTTACACGAAAATGTGTCACACTCTGAAGTTTTACAAGCCGAAGGAAGGGAAAACATGATAATATAATCGAAAAGAGAAATAGTTTAAAAAAATTGCTTGCATTTCTTTCCGTCCGATATTAATATATAAGAATAAAAAATGTCATTTAAATCTCTTTAAAATAGGCCAACGATAGGGATTTAACCGCCCCTAGAAAGTTGTCACCAGGGTGGGCGCCCCCCCCCCTACGCGCGCCGCAACGTGCGGGAAAGTTTTAGGATAATATCGGTACAAGGATATTTCAACCAAGGATATTCAACCATATTTCAAACTACTCACTAAGAATCAATGCGAATGCAAGTTGCTCTACTTCTAATCTCCCTCTGATATACCCGAAACCCGATTATCACAGGGGCAAGGGGGGGCGGTAGTCCGGTGTCCCTGAATAAAAAGGGGGCCTATATATATCCCGATTATCTAAATTATAAATTCATATGTACTGAAATAGTAATTGTGGGGAAAAAACTGAATTTCCTCTATAATATAGGTATTACCTAATTGTCTATCACTAGATCAAGTTAGAGATATTTTTTTGGGGTGATAAATACGATTTGATTAAAGTACAAAAACTACAGTTAACTTAAATACTAAACTACAGAGTACAACAGCGGTCAAAACTGGGTTAAAATGCTTAAAAAAGGTAGGCTCAGTAAAGGGGCTTAATGCGGGACAGTAAAGGGGGCCGTAAAAAAGGGGACAGTAAAGGGGGCCCCAAACTTAATGCCCCGGGCCCCGTCTAAAAGTGGTCAGATTTGAACATGCCTTACCGCCTTTCCTATTTACTTATTATTTTTCTTTCAACTCTTCTCTGTTTTCTTTTTTTTCCGCCACTTTCTTTATCCTCTCCTTTGTGTGTTTTGTATATCTCTCGTCTGTTCTAATTTTAAATGTTACGTGTTTGTGCGTATTGTAGAGTGCTGATAGTATACCAGGACCGAAAACGAAGGAGACGCAAGTTAAACGGTAGAGGCTTCAGGCAAATTGTCGCTTTTCAGATCGTATTTATGCGAGACGGAAGAAAATGCGAGAATTCTCGCGAGAAATCTCGCGCGAGACAAGATTCTGTCTCGTCTCGCGTCTCGTCCCGCAAAATATTTTCTTTCTCGTCTCGCGTCTCGTCTCGCAAAAAAATGCCTGTCTCGTCTCGCGGGACAATGCGAGAACGCGAGACAATGCGAGAATTCTCGCATCTCGCGTCCATCCCATCGCGTCGCGTCCATAATTATACGATAGTACAAGAGCTTGCGCACGCAGATTGGTAAAGAACGGAGGACAAAAATCGAAGGGGATGATTCAGTCTGAATTAATGTAACTCTAATCTTACTTATACCTATACTTCAGTTTTTAACCAGATGAGCTGTGAGCTTCCCGTGCGTGATTGATTTCCGAAGATACTAGGTGAATGGCGACTGAAATTTCCACCAATTTATTTTCCTTAACTAATATCCTCTACAGCGATGTCAAATTTATGTAAATAGTTCAATTAGTTAAAAAATTATTACTTTTTATAGTTCTTCATATCTCGTGTAACGTTCCTTTTGTAATATGAGTATTTATCCTCCGCCCTTTCAAAACGGGGCATTTATCAATTTGTCTCATTAGGTGTACCGCAAAGAGCTGTCATTTTTACTTTCCGAACATGTACCATCTAAGGAAAGTATTGCAATCATGAAAAAATTCGACTTTGAGATTTTGGTGTATTTACACGTTTTGAGGTCTCCTGAATTCATTTATGCTATTTTTACTTTCCGAACATGCACTGTAAGGAAAGTATTGCAATCATGAAAAAAATCGACTTTGAGATTTTGGTGTCTTTACACGTTTTGAGGTCTTCTGAATTCACGTATGCTATTTTTCCGAGATGTGTGTGTGTGTGTATATGTGTTATTAAAGTTTTGAAATATTTTTATATTTCAAAACTTTAATAACACATATAAGTTTGTATTTGTCATTTATACAAACTTTTCTTGATTATGTTAGCTTAGATGAAGTGTCAGCTATGAAAATAAATTTAAAAAATGGTGATATCTTGAACGGTCGACGAACAATCCTAAACAATGAACGGGGTTGCGTCCATTGCGACTTTTAACCCATTTATGCCTCGCGTCCCTTTTTGGGGACGGCATTATCGCTATCATTCGAAAACGTTATTTATTTTTCCTAGCCTTTATTCGCGAGTATTGAACCTCAATTCCACAAAATATTTTAATATGGCAAGTAGGATGTTGACATTTCAATTTTTATACATAACGATTTTAAATGATATCATCCCTTGTTCAAAAAGTTGACATCAGAAATTTATCAATTACTTCTGGTGTTAGCAAAAATCGAAGAAAGTCGCAAAAATATCCAGGCACGAATGGGTTAACTGCACTAAGTAAAACTCTCCCTTCTTTACGAATCCCATGTCTTACGGACATTAATACGTTTTTGCTTAGCTGATGATTGGTAGAAAAATTAATTTTAATTTTCACTCTTATTGCCATCGTCTTTTTTGAAGTAACATCTTTTGAAATTAAACGCGTGAATTAAAATTTTAAGAAAATACATGTAGTAGCTCGTGAATTTAAATTTTAAATTAGTTTTGCACTTTTTATAATTATGTTAGCTTAGTTAGAGTTTCAGCTATGAAAATAAATGAAAATGAAACAGATTTAACTAGTAGATTTTTTAAATTTGCAATTGAATGTCAAATTTTGGGTTATTGAAGAAAAAAATTCAATTTTCTAAGACATTATTGATTTTCGGCCAAATCTGTGGGTTGAAAATTGTAGTATTTTGGCTCCCCTATCACGTGTTAACAGGAATATGTCGAGTTACCAGTAACCCTGTATATTACGGCCTGAGGACGTAAATCATTTAAAGTGAAATAAATGGTGCACTCGATTGAGATCAAATTAGGTGCGCATATTATAGTCCAATGTCTTATATACACTATAAATTTTAGAATAATAGATTTTTGTAGCCTTGTAAAAAACTGTTTGGAGTACAATGGCTAAATACATTTTAGCCATTGTACTCCAAACAGTTTTTTACAAGGCTACAAAAAAAGTATTATTATACATTGCGGCCTCTACCTTCAAGTCATTTTAAGAGGCATTGCAAGAGCAAATCATGTTAAAGAAAGTTTCAATCACCATCTCAGAATCTCATGAATTTTTTTTTTCTTGTGTTGCCTTACCCACGGAAAGAACACATCTGAAATATTTTTGATTTAGCTCTTTTACTTTTGGAGTTATGGGGGTCAAAATACCCCAGAGGAGTGACGGATTTAGGGCCATTTTTGCGATTTTACTCTCTCGACTGTGATTGGTTCTGAGATGCTTGAGAGAATTTTTTATCTGATAATATACCTAGAATATTAACATCTCAAACAGGAAATTCATTTGAAAATAGTCAGAGCCCCCAAATAAGCCCCCCCAAATATCCCTAATTTCATAAAAAATACACTTTTTAAGAATGCTTTAAATCTTGGCTCGGACGTGATACAGACAAAAAAAAAAAAAAAAAAAAAATTCCCGGGCCCCTCGCCCAGACCGCACATAAGCTTAAAATCAAGCTTGAAATTTCTTTGAATTTGACGAATTAATACAAGCTTGAGAGTTCAATTCATTTTAAGCTTGCAGCAAGCTTGGAGATTGCAAAAAAATGAGTCAGCAAATATTTTCCCGCCGAATTTAAGTCATTTGAACTGTCAAGCTTGAATACAACTTGATTACTGCTTGATTTGGAAAGCCACATCCACATTTGGAAAGCCACATCCACATAACAAATAATTTATCATCAGTCATAAATGTACTCGACCATATAATTTTTAAAAAAAGATTCTATATTTCCAAATATTGAAATTCCTCAAAATAAAATACAAATATACTAGAAAATTGATTTCAAAATCAGTCGTTTGCCTCGATTTTGGCCAATATTGCCCAACATGAGTGTTGCGATATTGAAAGTTTTAAAACGTGTGCTGCTTTTAAGTTTATATTATGGTTATTTCATTATTAGTAGATTCTATAAATCACACATAACATTATTTTAATTTTGATTCATCCCATGGAAAAATAACAGAGACAGGTCGCTATCGGCTAATGATCAATCTCGCCAAAAAACGACGTGACAACCATAACAGTCACTTCAAACTTTAGTCATGCTACCGCAAGTCAAAATTGGCATGGTGGTTAGGATGCTGGCTTCCCAGACCCGAGATCGATACTAGCCGCGGACGCCAGACGGAAACAGATTAAAATGACTAGAGGGGGAAATGCGTGGAAATATATGGGGCGGTTTGCCGACCGCCTCCACATGTATTACGATTTTTTTAAAGTTTGAATTAAGCTTGCTATGTCAAGCTTGATTCAAGGTTCCTATGTCAAGCTTAATGCAAGTTGGGCAAGTGTAATCTTGAACACTTGATTCAAGCTTGCATTAAGCTTACACGCTTGCAATTTTCAAGCTTAATTCAAGTTTGTTGACTTGATAAATCATGCTTACTGCAGGTTTGATGCAGCTGTGCTGTCTGGGCGATACGGGGCTCCAAACATTGTCCTTAATGCTAATTTACGCAATTTCGAAGCGTTGGTACAGCTGGCGCCGACTTCCCACATAAGGACTATTGGCTTGAAGATGTAGTATCAACATAGCAGTTTCATGTTATGAGAAAACATTTTTTGAAGGTACAACTGATTCCAAGGAAAATCCGAAAAATTACCTCCCTATTTGGGACCCCAGACAGCACAGCAAACTTGCATGAAACTTGCAGCAAGCTTGATTTATCAAGTCAATAAACTTGAATTAAGCTTGAAAATTTCAAGCGTGTAAGCTTAATGCAAGCTTGAATCAAGTGTTCTAGTTTACACTTGCCCAGCTTGCATTAAGCTTGACGCTTAAAAAATTGTTCTAAAAAAAGATATCCTAAATACACGGGGCGCCCGTCGACGAACTCGCTCCACATATTTTATTTTTCTACGCATTTTCCCCTCTACGCTGTAATTTTAAGTTATTTTAATCTGTTTCCACCAAGCGTCCGCGATCGAACTCGGGACCTAAGGGTTGCGAAGCCAGCGTCCTATCCATTCAGCCAATCCGCCTAGCGCTGGTATGACTAAAGTTTGAAGTGACTGTTGTGGTTGTCACGCCGTTTTTTGGCGAGATTGGTATTGGGCGATGCCCTGTTTCTTTTATTTTTCCATGGGTTGAATCAAAATTAAAATAATATTATGTGTGATTTATTGACTCTACTAATATGGAAATAAGCATAATATAAACTTAAAAGCAGCACACGTTTTAAAACTTTCAATATCGCGGCACTCATGTTGGGCAATACTGGCCAAAATCGAGACCAACGACTGATTTTGAAATCAATTTCGTAGTATAATTGTATTTTATTTTGAAGAATTTCCATATTTGGAAATATAGAATCATTTTTTTTTTTCATTCTATGGTCAAGTACATTTATGACTGATGATAAATTATTTGTTAAGTGGATGTGGCTTTCCAAATCAAGCGGTAATCAAGTTGTATTCAAGCTTGACAGTTCAAATGACTTCTCCAAGCTTTCTGCAAGCTTAAAATGAATTGAACTGTCAAGCTTGTATTAATACGTCAAGTTCAAAGAAATGTCAAGCTTGATTTAAGCTTATGTGCTGTCTGGGAAACTCCACTGACACGCATGGGGCATTTCGGCGTTACTTTCAGAAGTTTAATCTACTGAAGCAATATTGAAAATTAACGTATCCTGCATACATCACAAATACATCCTCAATATGTCACAAACAGTTCTTTTACAGGGGCAAAAAAATATCTGGATGAAGGGCAGTAGCTTCGTCCACTTTGCAATCAAAACAAATTTTAGGATGATTTCTAAAATATGATGGCGACAAGGTAAATATAGAAGATTTCGGTCCAATTGCTGCAACAAAAAATGCACGTTCCCCTAAGGCAACCAGTGGTATCAAAACACATTGCCTGAATTTTACCAACTGCCTGCCATTATTCAGCTGCTGTAAATACAGCTTTTGCCTAAGAGTTATTCTCATATTATTTTCAAGCTGAGGAACTCTTATTAACTGTTCTTCATCGCCACAGCTAATTAAAATCGCTATTCTCTCTACATTTTCTTTATTCAAAATATGAGGAAGCATTTTCCATACCAGTGAACAACACCCTCTAAATCAGAATTTTAAAATCTGCTTTTGATGAGATCAATTCTTTGTTTTCGAAATTCTTGTCTTCGGAGTCTTATTGCTCGTCAAGCGTCTTACACCGGAAAGATATTATGTGTTAGTGTTGAACCACTTTAACGTTATACCGTTATTATTAACGTATGTAAATCATAACGATAATATGAGAGCTAGGGGAGGCATAGTCCTTCCTTTCCCATATGTATGGGCACCCATGTCGATTCTAAAAGTAAATAATAGCAGACAACAAAAATAGCATTGTAATAAAGAAAATTTGAGAGGTTCGTCTTAGATGTGCTTCAACTGAAATACAAATCAAGATCTTTCTTCTGAAGCACAGAAATGCATATCAAATAAATAAAAATATTTCACGAATTGTAGTTTAAGTTTTGAAAATTCTTGATTTGTATTTTGTTTTTTGATGCAAATAATACAAAAGACGGTCAAAATTACTTAAATTTCTTAATTTGTCTTTTTTTCACTAATTTTACAAAAATGCAGATTTTGGTGGTACGATTCACAAACTGACCTAAAAAGCACTGAATGTCATTAAGTATTGGTTTTGTTGAGAGTAAAAGTTTAAAGCAACAACATCTTTTATGAAATAAAACAAAAACCAGGTCTGCAGAGCAAATAGTTTATGCTAAATGAAAGAAAAACTTATTTTTGGATTATTTAAACGAATATTTTTGGAAAAAATCGTAATTTTTCAAGAATTCAACTTCGATACGGCACGGGTTAATATTATGCAATTGAGCTAAAACTTTGCCAATCTCATTTTCTAGTCAATTGGCAACTTTTAGAGGGGTGCCCCCAAAAATAACATTAAAAAATTTTTCCCCCATATAACTTGTGACCACCCTAGTCTCCATTCGCCAAGTTAGAGGAAAAAATCCTATTTAAATTTATTAACTCTATAAAAGCCTCGCCATGACACACAGTGGTTATGCCACTGAAAATGGTAGATGGCCGAAGTGTGTAGGTCTCGGCAGTGGCGTAAGCAGACTTCCTTCAAGGGGGGGGGGATTATAGACATAACTTCAAGGGCGGATCCAGAAACTTTTTTCGGAGGGGGCGCAAATCGTGAATACTCATTTTATCTAGTGTAAAGCCGGCTTAATATTGCTGAAAGCCACATTTATCTAGTGTAAATATATTTTTCTCGGAGAGGGCGCGCGCCCCCTGCGCCCTCCCCCTGGATCCGCCTTTGCATATGCGTAATATTTAAGCTAAAAAGTGAAAATTTATGGGCATTTTGCTAAAACTTTTTTGACAAGGGGAGTTTGGGTTGAATCCCCAAATCCCCCCCTTTCATACGCCACTGGGTTCCAGGTTCGGATCCCATCGCGTGGCTGTCGATCTAACGGTCTGGAGTTTTGGTAGATTTTCTCCAGATGTAACGTGAATACGCGTTAGAACCCCTTATGTCCTCCTACTAAGGTACCCCCTCATCCTAGGCAGATACCCCAGTATGTATAAGCCAAACCTACAAGGTTTGGCTTAAAAACACAACAACAACTCTACATAAACCAAGTCTTCATTTAAAATGAACAAAAAGTAGATAATATTGTGAATAAAAAAAGTTGCCACAAATTTACATTATTTATTTCTAACATGTATACCATTTTACAACAAAATCGGCAAACATCACTTCAAGTAAAAAGGAACATGTAAAAAAGAAAAAGATTCTCAGGTTACTTACATACTTTTATTATAGAGTCTATTGTATTGCTGATTGTGAGCTATTTTAATACTTTTTACATGAGTAATGATAAATGGAGTTACTGAAGTAAATTCAGTTGGACCAAACAATATCCTGTCTGCAGTAATCCTTTCTACGTCATCTTGCTGTGGCCAAGTAAAAGAATCTGAGTCAGGTACTTCATGCAAATATTTCATCTTAGCAATCTCATCTTGTTGTGATAAAGCGATGCCCCTTCCGATATCAAATAATATTTCATATTCCACTGCATATTAAAAGTTCAGCTCAATATCGGCAACTTCATATTTTTTTCAAAAGAGGAAATTATATTTTAAAAACAGGAACAACATAAAATGCTGTATGATAAAAATGTTTTATTTGTAGAACATGCATAAAACTTTTTTTTTTCATTATGCTTGACTTTTTTTGTGCCGGTGTGAATTTAATTTTGTCAATATTTTTGCATCTGCAACAGTTAAAATGATTTTTTTTATATCAGGACAAAATAAATTCATATTTATTAAACACTACCTTCTACCAGCAACTTTGTTAGTGTCCGCTTTAGAATTAGGTTCAGAGAGAAATGAAGCATGTATTAAAAACAAAAAGGAAATTAGTTTGATGGCACTCGCGATAGAGACAAAAATGACTGCATTTAAATATTATTTACTTTTTGTTTATTTTAAATGAAGTATATGGCACGGTATATGTAGAGTTAATAAATTTAGATAGTATTTTTCCCCCTCATTTGGCGAATGGAGACAGTTTTGACATTATTTACGAATTATTTTGATTGTACCAGTAAATTATGTTACATGCATGAATTTTAGCCTTTGTTACTCAGGAATACTGTAGCTTTCTGTAGAAAAACCTTTAGAACCAGTTCAGTAATTACAGAGATGTCCACGTGTAGAGTAATGCATTAGAATTCTTTTGAATGTCCCTGTAAAAGAACTATTTATGCTACATGCATGAAAGGTAGCTTATAATACTCAGGAATAGTGTAGCTTTCTATCAGTGAAAAAAGTTTTCAAATCGGTTCAGTAGTTACAGAGATCCCTTAATATAATTCTAATAAGTGCCCCTGTAATAGAACTATTTGTGATATATGGAGAATATATTTGTGATATATGCAGGATAAGTTAATTTTCAATATTGCTACAGTCGATTAAACTTCTGAAAGTGACGCCGAAATGCCCAATGCTTTTCGGTGGAATGTCACAAACAGGGAGGTACTTTTTTGGATTTTTCTTGGAAACAGTTGTACCTTCAAAAAGTACTTTTTCCTAAAATGAAACTCGTATGTTGATGCTACATCTCCATGCCAATAGTTCTCATGTGGGAAGTCGGAGCCAGCTGTAAACCAATGCTTCGAAAGTGCGTAAATTAGCGTTAAGGACCATGTTTGGGGTCTCGTATCGAGGGGCCCTGGGGGCCTTCAAAATTTTTCAACATTGGATTCACTTCATATGAAGATGTATAACTGCACTGCTCAAAAAAACTTTTCTACGTGACGTCAGAGACAAAGATTTAACCCTCCGTTAGGCGCGTGGACTGCGATCGTAGCGTAAGTAAAATTTCCTATGTTGATATTCGAGCATAAGTAAAATTTCCTATGTCAATTTCATATTTAAAATGTAGTTCCGTAAAAATGAATGATGTCTTATACAATGATAGCTTTCTCATATTTCTTTCTAATTTTGCAATTTTTTCAGAAACTACTCAGTTGTTGACAAAACTAAAATAGGAAATTTAGCCATTACTCGAATACTCTTTTACCTGGTGCGTGTGCCTGGTCTACGATCGTAGTCCACGCGCCCAACGAAGGGTTAAAGAAGCATTCTTAAAAAGTGCATTTTTTATGAAAATGGGGGTATTTGGGGGGGGACCTTATTTGAGGGCTCTGACTATTTTCGAATGAGTTTTCAATTTGAGATGTTAATATTCAAGGCATATTATCAGTTAAAAAGAAAATTTTCTCTGAAGCCCCACGAAGTCGAGATAATAAAGTGGCACAAATGGCCCTAAATTATTTCTACGTCACTCCTCTGGGGTACTTTGACCCCCCCCCCATAACTCCAAAACTAAAAGAGGTAAATCAAAAATATTTCAGATTTGTTCTTTCCTTGGGTAAGACAATACAAGAAAAAAAAGTCATGAAATTCTGAGATGCTGATGGAAACCCTCTGCGTGATTTGCCCGTGCAACCAAAGTCTTCGTTAATAGCGATATTTTCTCAAAGGACTTCACTAAAACGGGATTCGACTGCAGTATAATGTATAGAATATTAAGAATATAATGCAAATAATAATAAAATGGTCCCAAAAATCTACTAGAAGTCAAAGAGTTTGACGAAGTTTGACGAAAGCATGTCTACACTCAATAAAATTTAATCTTCGTCCACCTAAACTAAAAAACTTCATAATTTTGAAGTTTGAGCGCATTTCTAAAAAAACATATTCAGTTTTTATTATATATACTCAAATCGAATTTCATGCTCTTCTGGGAACGTTTGGGAAACTTTTCGCATTCGAAATATTTTGTTTTGTGTAGCCCCTTTTATATCAAGCTTCAAGCAGACGATTATTTTAATGGAAAAAAATTAAACTGGAAAAGCTTTTTTAAACGATCTGACTTCCCTTCAAAGCCTGATGACTGTGACTTTAAATATGACGTCATTCTCACTTGATAAAGCTAATTTTGTCAGGCAAATGATTAATTTTTTTACTCTGGAAATAGAGCAGAAAATTGCAAAAAATCGCTTAAAAATGAGATAAGGGTGGATTTTTAGATTTTTAAAGGAGCGCAGATTGTTTTCTGTATTTTTATACATAATTATAGAAAATTTCAAGCGGATCGTACAAACGGTGTAGATATTATTGCTTTTTTCGAGCTGAACTTTGTAGTCGTTTTTGGAGTAATGGTGCTGAAAGTTTTATCGGATGAGTTGCTCGGAGTTGTTACAGAGTGAATCAGTGAGTCAGGGATCAGCGTAACTGTATAGTAAGATATAATATTAGAAGCCCGTTTGGAGGCAGTTACAGTGGGCCCTTGATAAAAAAAAGAAAAAGAAATTCTACACATTTAATCTTTTGTGCGCTTAAAATAAACAACTTCATATTCTGTTTTAATTATCATATTTACAAAAGTAGTATTGTTGCCGCATAAGTTTCTAAATTAATGCTAAATTCAAGGCATCATGCGGACGATAATCTGACAATTTTGAAACGTAGTGGCTAGATTCACGGCGCCGTGAAACGACTATTTCCATATTTGAAACATCGATGTTGCAAAAAGATCAATGTCTCACACATCGCTGTTTAGAAAAACGAAGAAAAAAAAATATTTATATGACTTAATTCCAGTATGAGGGTGTGCTATTTTCCAGTACAATATTTTAAGCAAACGCATTTTACTGAAAAAGCTTTTTTTTTTTCAGTGCATAAGCAAAACATCGATGTTCGTAGAAAAAGAAATTTTTTTTTTTTTTTTTTAATGAAAATATTTACCGTCGCCTTTTGACATTCGTGCTTTTCAGTTGATATTTTTTCAGTACAGTGTTTTAAGCAAGTAATCAAAATTTGCGTTGTGTTTGGTTAGAACAATAGAGTATTTCTCAATACAATATATGTGAGTCAAACGATTTTAACTATGACTCTAAAGCATTTAAACGAATCTTTAATTACTTCCTTCTGGGGTAAATAGGTTATGGGAAAACATTCTAGGTTGTATAAACGCTCGTGCAAAAAAGAGGAGCTAAGTTTTTTTCGTTTTAATGCGTTTCTCCTCAGAAGATATTTCGTTTTCTCATTCCGTTCCGAACGAAGCCAGCGCGCGAAAGTACATGCGAGGTTGCCGAATGAAGAAGACTAACTTCTTTAATAGTGAATTCCTCTGTCAAAAGAGACGACCAGTCACACAATTGGCAAAAGGGTTGATTTACGTGGACAAAATTATTTGTCATGCGTAAAATAGAATTTTTTAAGCGAAAACTTATTCTTACCGAATAAAAAAGTTCTTTTTTCACTTTTAAAATCTCCCTCTCTCTCCACAAATTTATTTTCAAAATAAAAACATTCTTTTCTTGTTATGATGATGATTCTTGTGTTGCCAGCAAAATAATAATAATAACAATAGGTAAATAAATAAAATAAAAAAGTAAGAAACATTGTTTCGATTTGAAATGCAAAGGAAATTTAACTTTTCTGACGGGAATAAAAAAAAGCATGGATCAGTGTGCAATGTTTTAGATAACGTTACCAAAAAATAAAGGGTGGGGAGAATGCAAAATCAATAACGCACTCGTAAATAGCTTTTCTACATTAAAGTAATGAACTGAAATATAGGTCAACTACAATGAAGATCCTGCACTGCGAATCGCATAGGCAGCAGCTTGGTGGAGAAAAAAACTTTTCCGCCGGACTTGAAGGCGGGGTTCTCTTTAAGGGTTGCAAAAGTACACCAACTTCCTCCGACGCCAAATGTTAAGGTATCGCTGATTTGGCGTTTGTGTTGTATCGCGACACTGCATCTAACATAACCCTTCCGTTCGCATATTTACATCGCATCGGGGATTTTTTAATGACTGTAGTACTTAAATTGATTATTCACAAGGGAAATTATGGGTCAAAAGCAACATCTTAATTTTTTCTGAAGAATGAAAAATAAATTTAATTTGGCATGGAGTAAACTTAAATAATGTAGAAATTATTTAAATAATCTCTTTATTTAAATAATTTCTACATTATTTAAGTACAATAATACAGAAGATAAGAAGCCATTCAAATTTAAATAAATTTGACCATTCAAATTTAAATATATTTGAATTATTATTCGTATTTTTTAAGTTTTTGAGTGACCAGGAATTACCCCGGATTCGGGTAATTATGGGTCACATATGAGGTAAATATGACCTATCATTCATAGTAAATAAATATTTTCCGTTATATAAAAAGATGTTTTAATTTTCTAATGTGTTCTATTTAAGAAAAAATACATTGATTTAAATATAGTAAGGTTTCTTTTACAATTTGTTTTTGCTCAATGCTCATAATTCCGGACAGAATTTCTTATTTGTATGCAGAGGCGGATCTACTGGGGAGGGGGGGGGCTATAGGGGCTTGGACCCCCCCCCCATTGAAACTGAATTTACACTAGATAGAACTGAGCTTTGATGCTTAGTTAAACACTAAGTGTCTAAAATTCGGTTGATTTGAAGTTTCAATTTACTATTTTTGATTAAAAGTTTGTTCATTGTAATTTGTATTAATGAGAACAGTGTTACTAACATTTCTTCGTTCTCATGAATGTTTACTAAAGTCCTTCACACAGGAGAGAGAAAATTTAAGTGACCAAACGTCATATATAAAGCACTGGCCTAAATGGAAGGCTGGAGAATGTTGTTGTTGTGAGATTATAGCCCCACAACACATTCACCCACAGGTCTACATCTCGGATCTAGGCCTGTGGGTGAGATGCCCTCCTTGGGGATCTTCCTAGGGGATCCTAACCCGAATTTACGCTATGCTTCGAAGGGAACCACGGAAAACTCCGAACGGTTAGGTCTTCGGACGTGACCTGGTTTTGCACCAGGTCACGGCACCTTGAGCACGGCAACCAGGCACCTTGAAGGCTGGGAAATGAAAAAAGATCCATCAACGTCAGAGGTGTATTCGGAGGGGGGATATCATTCGGGGGGTGTGGGGGGGGGCTACAGCTAGTCAACCTCCTCCCCCCACACACCGAAATTTGGCTCCCTCTCTTTTTTGGTGAACTAAATTTATCTGTATCAGCGCGTTGATTTATGTAAACAAGCGGTATATTTGAGGTTTTGATTGAGAAATACAGTACAACTCCATTTATCCGAATTCCGACTATCCGAATCGTTGATTATCCGAATATCATTACATACTAGACATGTTAAGTACACGTTTGCCCCCCTTACAAAAAGAAAGATAAGAAAAGAAAGCTTGACCGGTGATGTAACTAATTGTTAGAAAATATATTTATTTAAATTTTGTTCTTTTTTTTATTTTAAGAGTACAAATTCTTTAAAATCTAAAATAATCATAAAATGAAACTAATTTGACCAAACGTTTCAAGAGAAGAAGAATTCCCTTTTCCTCAGGATTGGTAGCACACGATGCATTTTTAAACACTACATAAAACCAGCTCAGTATATCCCTCAAAAAAAAAAACACAATAATAATCATAAGCGTAGAGCGCAAGGGAGGGAAAGTGCCCCCTCCCCAATCTTTGTCTCAAAATCCTTTGTTTTGTTTATGACATTATGGCAGCCCTACGCCAGGGCGATCTGCCAAGGATGGCGGGGGTGCCTTGGTAGGAAGAATTTCTAAGGGGTTCTAACGCGTATTAACGTTACATATGGCGAAAACCTACCAAATCTGGAGACTGCTATATCGACAGCCGCGCGAAGGGACTCGAACAGGGGACCTTCACACTTCGGCCGTCTACCACTGTTAGTAACATAGCCACTGTGCCATGGTGAGGCTCAAAATCCTTTGTTTTGTTTATGCGATTATGGCAGCCCTACGCCAGGCCGATCTACCAAGGATGGAGGGGGTGCCTTGGTAGGAAGAATTTCTAAGGGGTTCTAACGCGTATTAACGTTACATCTGCAGAAAACCTACCAAAACTGCAGACCGTTATATCGACAGCCGCGCGATGGGACTCGAACAGGGGACCTTCACACTTCGGCCATCTGCCACTTTCAGTGACATAACTACTGCGCCATGGTGAGGCTCAAAATCCTTTGATTTAAATACAGTACAACTCCATTTATCCGAACTCCGACTATCCGAATCGTTGATTATCCGAATATCATTACATAAAACATGTGTTTCCAAATTTCGTTTTTCTACTCTTGAATTCCAGTTGAACCTCTCCCCCAAAATTTTTGCTCTAACGCTCATGACAATAATAATAGCTAAAGCATTTTACCTGTTGCGAATGGTTAAATTAATTACACATTTCCCTTTCTCGACTGCTTTTCAATAAGAAATCAATTTACAAAGGGCATTCCATAAAAACTGAGAGTTATTTTTTACGTAGTGGCAACACCGCGAAACTAAAAAATAGAAGTGCAGGCGATTTTTTTCAAACTGTTAACTGTACGTTTATACAAAATTCTAAACGAAGCAGATGATTTTATTTTCCTAGTTCCGTGCGTGTTTAAAGAACTGTTTTATTTGCCCTACAGAAATGGAGATGAACTGGTAGGGAATTCGAACATTACATCACGATAATGCTCGCCCGCATGTCGCTCCTTCTGTTCAGCAATATCTTAGTAAATGCAATATTAAAATCATGCCACATCCCCCTTACAGTCCAGATCTCGCATCATGCGATTTCTGGCTGTTTCCGACGTTGAAGGAGAAGCTCCGTGGCAGAAAATTTAACACAGATTCTGAAGTTATTTCAGCAGTGGAGGGTTCTTTGAAGCAGCTTCCAGAAAAGGGCTTTTCTACTTGTTTTGAAAAGTGGGTTGAACGATGAGGCCGTTGCATATCATCTGAGGGAAGGTATTTTGAAAAGAATGATGCATTTTTTGCTGTAAATATATTTCTTGATTTTTTATGATTTTACGCTTAGTTTTCATGGAATGCCTTTTGTAGAATGTTATGGAGTAAAACAATGGAGTTATACGACTTTTACACTACATATTTTAACTGCTTGCATGAAGTAGTTACAAAATCTTTTAAATTTTCATTTTCTTTTCTGGTTGCACATTAAGAGGGAATATAACTTCCGGTAATAATATGCAAATAAATATTTTTACATATTTTGTTGTATACGGTTATTTTCTCTGCTAGCAGATTTCTTTTAACATTTAAAAGAGAAAGAAAAATCAGATACCATGGGTAAGATATTTTTTAATTTTTGCAAATAATAATAATAAGATGTTATGTTTTGTTGTTATTTTGATTGTTCCTTGACAAAATCTGAACTCTTTTTGGTTCTCAACAGTTTTAGTAACAAACTAATTATCATAAAGAATCTAAAAAAAAAATCAGTGCTTCTTTACAAACTGTAACGCCCACTTTTATAAACAATAAACCTAAATGTCTTAACCCTTTAGTGCGCAGTTGTGCACATATGCAAAGTTTCACATCTTACACCCTTTCAAAAAGTATTCGAGTGCAAGTCAATTTTCTTACGTCGGTTCCATTATAAAGCATTGTTTTTTTTTTTTTTTTTTTTACAAAAATTAGATTATGTAGTATATAATAACAATTTCTAATATTTATTATCAGATGCATACAGTTTTCAAAAATTAATCAGATACTCACAAAATTAACATGTCAAATTTCTCTCATACCCGAACACTTTTTTGAGTGAATGTACAAAAAATTGATATTTCTAGAAAAATACGCGCATTAAAGGGTTCAGCAACTCTTTAAAAAAAATGTTTCTTCAGAATAAAATTTGTAGCAAAATGAATATAGATAGATATTATAAAATAATGTAAATTTAAAATTATTCCTGGATGCTTCATAAACTATATATGCTCACTGTTCGTAAAAGAGCATAATACAGCCTCAAAGCCTACTGATAAAGAAGTACCCCACTAACGGGGGAAAAATCAGCATATTTAAAAAATTAATTTAAAAATAATAAAGAAAAATTGTTTATGAAAATAGGCATGAAAAAATAGGCATGTAGGTATGAAAAGTTTAGGTCATATTTTCTATTTGAAAACAGCACCAACAAAATTGTTTTTACAAAAATGTTTCACTGGTATGGATCTTGGAAAAAAAATCATGATTTTCAGAGACAATCTTTTTAAAAGATGTTTTTATAGAAGTATAAATAGTTTTTTACCCCCCTCTTGGTACCTCCACAGATACATTGTTTTTGAACTTGATATAAGAAAACAGAATGTATAAAAGGATGACTTGACGTAATTTAGATTTTTTTGTAAAATCATTTTTAACACTATAAAGTTATTTACCCCGAAAAAAGAGTGACCCAGAATTCCCCTATGTGACCTCTGCATTTATCAAAAAAGTGATCAAAGTAATAACTAATTCGTCCAATAAAATCGACTTCTAATTCAACACTCAACTTGTGCGTCGCCCGCCGTAATGCTTTCATCATTTTGAGACGAGCCTCGAACTGCAGTGGATGACGCAGAACAAAAAAAAAAAAAAATACTCTGATTGACCGAAATTTCGGCAGACTCGTATATTTCCGATCGGAATGGAAAAAGTTGGAGATCACCGTCGTCAAGACAACGACAGAGGAAATCAGTCAAACTAGTTCGACAAGGAAACAAGTTGCTCGGATTTTGTTTTAGTGCATTACCCTTACGGTTTCGGGCGGCGTTTTCTCTAGATGTAACGTGAATGCGAGTGTTAGAGCAAATGAAAAAGTCGTCCTGTCAAGGTATGCCCCCCCCCCCTCCCGCTTCAGGCGGATAGACCTTGAATAGCTTTGCCTTAGCCACAAGCCTTAACTTGAAACGATTAATGCTTTTCGTTCTTTCTTTTTCTTTTCTTTTTTTTTTCAACGGGAGATTAGACCATTGTTCACTACAACTACCTGAAGGTATTGTGGCTATTTTATTATGGGAGCACCCAGTGGGCGACCAGCGTTACGCATTATGTAGAGACGGCGGCGTTAACGTTCATGCCCATGCCGGACCCAAGACGAGATACAATGATTTTTGAGTTACTACACCACCTATCTGGGCTGCTGAAACGATTAACCCCTTAACGGTCGTATTATTTGAAAAAAAAAAAAAAAAAAAACGGTCATGAAAGTGTCTATTTTTTTATTCCAAAAAAAATTGTATAAAAATAAGTGCGTGTACAATGTCTATATTCATTTTAAGGTTTTGGACATATTTTTAGCGAGAAAAAAAAGTTAAATTTCTAGGAAAAGCCAATATTCAGGGCTATTGTGACTGAATGTGTGTTTTCTAGTAAGCAGGGAATATGTTTTATATGTTTTTAACACTAAAGGAGAATTTTATTAAATTTACTTAGTAAAATAAATAAGTGTAAGTTTTCTTTGAAAATAAGTAAAAAAAGTGAGCTAAGATTTCACAATGCATATCACAAATATACGTATTTGAGTATTGCTACCATCTATTTAAAAATAAACTATCTCAATTAAGTTTTAAATTGTCTGATAGTGTCATCTGTTGTGTAAAATAAGATACTGACTGACTGATGATAGGTTCTTGTAGGAGTGCCCTGGGCACTAGGCCTTTAACTCCAGTATGTAAGATCTTTGTAGGGTATTTTCAGTCTTGTAATGAGTCCCCAAACAGGACGGGTTGAGATGAATATCAGTCAAGTAGAGTAAGAAGTGATCTGCATGAACAGCCCGGCCAAAAGGATGTTAGTAGGGAAAGTGTTTTTTATTTTTTATTTAATTTAATTTTTTTTTTTTTTTTAAATGCCGCAGTATGAAGTACGTTATTGTGGAGGATCAAATATGTCAAGATATGGAGAGCATTTGGCGAGAACCGCCTTCGGTCTTTTGCTGTTAGATGGATCACGAAAGTCGTAATCCCGGAAATTCGGCAAGAATGTCGTTATTGATACAGGATATATTATCGTAAAAGTTGACGGCAAGTCTGTGGATTGTGTGCTTAATCGGCTCAATGGCCAGGTAAAATAAGATATAAAACAGAAATCTAAGCGTAAGAATTGAAACGCTCTTATCTTTCTGGTGCATAAAATTTGAACTCTATTGCCCGGAAATATGACGGGCACGAGAAATAGAGGGAGAAAGCTTAGGCCGTGATTTTGACGGGAGCTAGAACGAAGGGGTTAAAGCACAGTTATGTATGTTCATGTATATATAGTTCAGGTATTCTCATATCACTGAAAAATTGCATCGTTTTATTAATTTAATATGTGTATGGGGTATTTTGAAAAATAGATTATTAAATGCGTATTTTTTGACAAAGATATCAATATTTTTTAAAAGAATAATTTGAATTGTGAATTTTTAATATTAGTATAAATGCAAATTTTTATATAAAATAATTTTAGATACAGTTTAAACGCTCCTCGTCCTTTTAATTTGTCCTGTTCTCAAGTACGTTCAACAGTACTCGTCACTTATAAAATCATAGACTAGTTTGTTTGGGGAGGAGAGGATTGGGGAAACCAAAATCGCCATATCTCCGGTTCTAGTTAACCGATTTTGATTTAACAAAATGCAAAATTTAACTATTTGTCGTCTAGAACACGAATTTTAAACTATTTTAGACCCCGGAACAGCGGGTTGCGCCCAAAATTCGTAACAATAATACTTAGCTAGCTAGTCTTTCTAGCCCGTCCACTGGAATGCTTCCAGCTTCTGCACGTAAAACCTTATAACTCTGTTGTAAAAATACAATTGAAATTTAGATTATCCTCAACACTTAACCCTTTGAGGCGCAACCCTTTCCCAATGCTGTTAAAAGGGCAGCGGTTGCCATCGATCGACTTACCTACCAGCAAGATGGCGGACGATGGAAACGCTCATCGCGTGCCACAGATCTAGAGACCCTTTTTTTGACAACAGCTGGCTGTGCCGGGCACGCACAGCCCCATGCTGAAAAACGGGCAGCCGTTGCCATCGCTCGATCAAAAGGGTCTCTCGATCTGTGGCACGCGATGAACGTTTCCATCGTCCGCCATCGAGCTGGTCGTTCAGTCGAGCGATGGCAACGGCTGCCCTTTTTTCAGCATTGGGAAAGGTTTGCGCCTCAAAGGGTTAAGATACATTTGTGAGGCTAAGGAGCTTAAATTTCAAAAATGTTTATTCCTGCCTAATTTTTATATCTGAAATCTCGCATTCGTTAATGTTTCTGAATGTAAGATTCGAGTATGTTTTGGTGCTCCTTTTCAGACGCAAAGCAATCAGAGGCAGAAAAAAATATGAATTACAGTCAAGTGTTGTTTCAAATATATCGTATCACGGGCACACACAGGATTTTCTCTTGGAGGGGTTCCTGCCAGGGGTGTATTTAAAGGGGAGCCGAATGGATCCGGGTCCCCTCCAAAAACGTGAAGGATTTATTCAAAAAACAACTATTTTCAAACATTTATATTCCCTCCAGTAACAATAATGTTTTAAATACCGAAATGCCCCCCCCCCCCGCAGTGGCGGCTCGTGGCTTATTTAAAAGAAGGTTCACAAAACAAATTTCGAAAATTATATATGCAGATACAACGCACCTTACAAACTAAAATAGATTTGCGTTTCCAGCAGTCAGAGGAAAACAATGCACGCAACTGAAAGAAAACAAGTCTTCTTGGGTCTTACATTTTGTCACCAAGATAAGTTTTAGCAAAGGTGCTGTCTTGATTCATTTTATTTCTATTTTTTTTTTTTCAAACGATAATATTGAAAAATGCCTTTGCTTTAGCTCCAAAACACGTCTTTTACTCCCATCTTAATTATTTAAACTCGTTTGTAAAAAAATAATGTAGTGATAAATGATAGAAATAAAGGAAATAGTAAGAAAATGAAATAAAAATTAATTAACCAATCGAACGTAACAGACCAAGGGAAAATCCGGAAGCGATAACGCAAAATTGGCCCTGTGTGCACAATGGAAGTGTGCGAGCGGAATGATTTCATCAATGCCGTACTTCTCCGCAGCTGTTTCGGCTTCTGACCTCAGAGGAAACGACTCGGCCATCGGTTCAGAGGAAAAATTTTCCGTTCGCACGTGCGATTGATTAGACTGCGCTGTAGTAACCTACACTGCAGTGCGTTAGCTATAATAATCGTATTTAATAATAGTGGGGGGAGGGGGGAGAGAGTAAAACTCGCGTTTTAAATTCACATAAATCTAGAAGTGTGCTTAATCTTTGTTTTCCATTTAATTTGTTTAATGTTTTATTCTTTAGTTTTTTCTTTGGGGGTTCACTTGCTCGTGTGCTCAAATAGAGGAGCCGCCACTGCCCCCCTCCACGAAATGTAAACCATATATGCTACTGAGTCCAGCCCACGGGTATAAGGTGAGACACTAATCACCTGAAGAAAAGCTGGGATTGAAATATTTTCTCGTAACCACTTTTTACCAGCATTTCAGTATACTTAAATGGTTTGAATTGCGTATGTTTTTACATATCCTGTTAAAAATATGGAGTTCATAAAGTTTTATACTGTGTTAAAATGTCAAAAACTACATAATGGTGTAACGAAGCAAGGGGGTGAGGGTTCACTTCTTCGTATGAAACAAAAATGTTAAACGAAGTAGAAACATTTATGGATAGAATGTGATGTTTGCACTGCTCATTTCATCCTACAGCGGTTTTTGTTTTTATAATAATTGTTGTTCTTTTAAGAAACCATGCAAATCTTGAAAGCTTTTAAAGAATCCAATTCTTCTGAAGGCTTAAAAAAATGTAGAATGTCTCTTTACAAGCTGTGCTTTACATGATTACAAACAGTGAATTTATAAGAATTTCGAAACATTCAAGAAAAATCTTACAGTACAGTACAATATACTCTCGGAAAAAGTATTCAAGCAGAAGTCAAATTTCATATGTCAGTTTCATATTTAAAATAATATTCTTCGTAAAAAAATTAATCATGTCGTATATAATAGTAACTTGTCTTATTTCTTTCGAATAATATTTTTTCCAAAAACTTATTAGTTTTTCACAATTTTAAAGCAGGAAGTTTGGCTTATACTCGAATACTTTTTTTGAGTGAGTTTTTTGATATATATATATATATAATGAATATATATATATATATATATATATATATATATTCATTATATGTAGGAGGTGACGTCAAAATAAGACTTGGAGCATTCCTACAGTTCTCAGTTACGTTTATTGCTGCACTAAATATAACAGAAAAGGAACTATTTATAAAAGAACGTAGAAATATTACAGCACAGGAATTAGTGGGGTCGGCCACAGGGATAGGTTTCCTTCTCATACAAGAACCACTGGCCACCTTCTCGTGGTCGTTCAAGAGTCCGATCGCCTACGCACGGTCGAGAGAGCTAAATACCTACGTCATCGCTCCTACTCGAGCTTGGTCTCGTATCCTCTGGCTCTGGCCGCCTTGAGCTCCTAGACTCTGATCGCCTGCAGCTGCTGCAGATGCGGGGTTGTGATGACATCTTGCTGGAGCGTTGCGCCTCCTGATTACTACAACGCTCGGCCATCGACGTGTGATGACCTCCGAACCTGTAACTTGAAAATGAAAAGAAAAATAATGATTAAAAAAAAAGAGATGTTGATAAAAGAAAGAAAAATAAAACAGTTTGTTGTAGGATGATGTCAAATTGCAGTTCCATTAGACCAGGGTTTCATGTGGTCAGCTGAAGTGGATGTTGCTTCCGGTCTTTTGTGAGATCCTACTTTTGCTACATCGTAGCGGACATGTGGTTTTATTTTTACGACTTTGTAAGGTCCTAAGAACTTGGGCCTTAGCTTCAGACCTCCTCCAAATTGGTTTCTTTGGATAGCTACCAAGTCGTTGACTTTATAGACTAGAGTGGTTTTGGAACGTCGATTGTATTGCCGTAGGTTTTCTTCTTGGATTTTTAATATACTTTTCATAGCTTCTTCCGGTATATTTTCTTTCTCCGTGATTGTGGATTTCAGGAATTCTTCTTCAAGGATTTCCTCTATACGTTGTTCTTCTTTTTGTTTCATTTTAACGCCTATCATTAGTTTGAATGGAGTGAATTTGGTAGATCGATTAACTGTACTGTTGATGATTCGTTGGACATCTAGGACGAACTTGTACCATTTTGTAGGATCTTCAATAGACAATTTTGAAAGAACTGGGATGAGAATTTCATGCATTCGTTCAATCCGGCCGTTGCCTCTTGGCACTCCTGCTGTGATCGATATGTGCTGAATTCCTTCATCTTGGCAGTAATCGGCGAAGTAATTTGACGTGAAGGCAGATTCCTTGTCGGAAATAATTCTCGAGGGATTTCCGAAAACAGATTGTTGGGACTTGAGTTTCGTTAGAGCCTCTGCCGTAGATGAGGTCTTGACTGGATAGAACCAGTTGAAGTTTGTGAAAACATCTACTACTCTAAAAATATGGTAGTACTTCTTGTTTGTGGGTGGTAGAGGACCTATAAAATCAATATGGTATGTGCTTAGCGGTATATTGTCCTTTGGGGTGGGATTCAATGGACCTTCAACTTTGCCTCACTTTTTATTACAGAGGATGGACTCCACACAGTTCATTATAACTTGCTATATTTTCTTTTTAGCAATAGGGATATATATGGAAATCTCTTTTCAGAAGATCTTCAGTTTTCTGTACAGCAAAGTGTCCTTTGTTATGCATACCTCGAATAATCTCTAATTCCATTGATTCAGGCACAACGATGAGTTCTCGACCGTTAGCTTGCAGATACAATACATTATCTTTTAGTAGGTAGTTGTCTCTGAGTCCTTTCTCGACTAAAGTTTTCAATAACTGAATACGCTCGTCGGCACCTTGCGCTGTTGCGATCTTAGTGGTGATTTCATTTTGCGAGAGGGTGACCATGCACACAGCAGCTCTACTCAATGCATCGACATGTCTCATTTGTTGATTTGGTCTGTGGATAACTTCATATTCGAACTCTTCAAGTAGTAGAGTCCATCTGTCTATCTTCGCCGATAAGTTTTCTTCTGCTTTGTTTTCTGAAAAGTGTTACAGTCGGTGCCTATTTTAATTTTCGTCCCTAATGGCCTTATCACACTAAAGGGAAAATCCGAGCAACTTCGCGCTGGACCAACTTTTCCGACGGATTTGAAGGCGTGGTTATCTTTAAGGGTTGCAAAAGTAAACAAACTCTCTCCGACGCCAAATAGTTATCGCATTGCTGATTTGGCGTGCAGGTTCTTATTTTACTTATCGTGCGTTGTATATTTATATCGGATGGGCAGCAATCTCTAATTCCAAAATCCACTTGAACGCGGCCATAATTTTATTTACACGTGATTCTGAGATCGAGCCAAGCTGCCAAGCTTCGAACACAGTCGCCATTGCTCGACATTGCTTATGACGTAGCAGGAAGAAGTACTCTGATTGGCCGAAATTTCGTCCGACTCGGATTTTTTCCTTCGGAAAGGAAAAAGTTGGAGTTCGCTGTCATTAAGGTAACGGCGGAGAAAATCGGCCGGAAACTTGATTTGCAAGGAATGTTGGTCGGATTTTTCTCAGTGTGATAGCCCTATAAGAGTTAACTTCGGAATTTTTTAACAGCTTCAACGATCGCAAGCACTTCGAGCTCATAGCTACACAATTTTTCTTGTTGTGGTGATGTTTATTTACTCATGTAATGGATTGGGTGGAGCTGTCCATGATCTGCGCGTTGAAGCAACACTAAACCGAACCCATGACTAGGAGCGTCCGTGTGCAGTTCCAAAGGTTTTCCTTACTGGAAGTTGTGAAGAACGGGACTTTGGCTCAAAAGTTCTTTAAGACGGTCAAAATTCTGTTTTTGCATTGAACCAAATTGAAATTCAAACCATTACGAAGCATATCGCTAAGTGGCTTTGCTATTTTGGAATAACACGGTTCAAATTTTCTGAAGTACCCTGTGAGACCGAGAAAGCATTGTAGTTTTTTGACACTCTTAAGTTGAGGGATATTTTGAACTGCAGTAGTCTTATTTGGAGATGGACAAATCGTACCCTCTTCAATTATGCAACCGAGGAACTCAATTTTTCGTTTTAGGAATTGACACTTTTTAAAGTTTATTTCCAATCCGTATTCTGAAACTAACTTTGAGGCTCGTTTAAGTTTTTCTAAACCTTCTGTTTCATCTCGGGAAGGTATGATGAAACCATCCATGTAAACTGCGATTGTATTGTCCCTTATTAATTCCTTGAATACCTCATAAATAAACCTTAAAAATACACTAGGACTTGTGCTCAGACCAAACGGAGTTTTCGGAAGTTTAAATAGTCCTGAATGACAGATGAAAGCTAAATATTTTGTGCAATTTTCCTCAACTGCACTGCAAAAAAAGTCTGTAAAACGTACAGAAATTACTCGTATTATTTACAGAAAAAGTCTGTTCGTAAGAAAAAACAGTTTTTTTCTGTTTTATCTTCATCCGCGCATGTGTACTAGACGAAGACGTCATTGCTCAACCTGCGAAGCTCATTTCGCCTCCGGCGCAATTAAAACGGCAAGACATTGCTGGAGCTGGAGAAAAGGGACGGTATATTTGGTTACAACTGCATACGTAGGTTCAGGTGAGTGTTTGATGTTATGTACGGATTTTGTTCACTGGGCGCGTTGGCTTAACCCGGCTCGTTTGGACTTAGAACATTTTTAAGTACTTTAGTGTTTGTCGATAATGTTGACGCCGCGTAATTAATTAGATTAATTATTAGACATAATTAATGTTAATCAATAAGTAATTAGCTAGATATAAAGCAATACGTTAATTAATTAGATTGATTACTATTAATTAATTATTAATACAGTAATATTTAACTGGGAGGGAAACCCCACCACAAGAATAAAAGGAGTTGCATGAAAAAATGTAAGAATTCTTATTTTATTTCCATAAAATGGGCATTTAAAATAACTTAGAAAATTTTTAAGGACTTTAGTGTTTGTGAATAATGTTCACGCCACATGATTAATTAGGATAATTAATGTTAAAGCAATAAGTAATTAGACAGATTAATTGATTATTAATTGATTTATTTAAGTATGTTAAAAATCCAGAAAACACCCTGAATATACATAATGTTATTAAATGGACTTGCAAAAGAGATGAATACTTAATAGTAAAAATTTAATAATTTCTATGAAAAAACATTGTAGTAAATTAACTAAATATATTGTTATGTTTTGTTGATCTCCAGTAGTCATTCAATAAAAACAAAATTAATGATTTAATTACAATGTATAATTAATATTTTTTTAACTAATCACCTTTTTTTAATTTGAATAAACATGAAGATATCACGTTTGAAAACTAAATGGTGACACATATTTAGTAACACTGGACACAGAAGAGGAATCTCAGTCACTGTTGTGTCTCCTCATTGTTGACTGCTAGATGCTGCGCCGCAGCGGGGCATTTACTCTTATTGTGAGTAGCAACACCGGACACAGAAGAGGAATCTTAGTGACTGAGTCTCCTCAGTGTTGGCTGCAAGATGCTCTGCCAAAGCGGGGCATTTACTCTCATTGTAAGCAACAATATAGGCCTTCTTTGATAAAAAGTGGCATGTAACATTGAGGGGAGGGGGGAAATGGTTTCTTTTGTAGAAAATATTTCCAAAAAGTTTGAATTCTTTTTTTTTCGGGGGGGGGGGGCAGTTACCCCTCCGTCTTCCCTTTTAATCCGTCCTTGGCGTTCAATGATGGGAAATAGAACAGTTATGGAACTTGATTGTGAATTCGAGACTTTTTACCTGCAAAAAGAAACGAAAAAAATCACCTGTGAATTTGATATATTTATTTTAGATTTACGGGTGAGGGGAGGGGGGGGGCAGACTTTTATGTGTAAAACTACGCATCGAAACCAATGGACCAACCAGAGAAATCGGCATAATGATTTTAAGCAGTGCAGGGCATCACTTGATCTGACGTCATACTATGACGTCACCTTAGCGACTCTTTCTTCAGCTACTTGCGATTTATGTGCAAAAGTTTCTGGCAACACTGATCGGAGGTGACGCTCTGGGTCGGCTAACGAACGATACGTACCGTTCACCTCACCATGGCACAACGTTTATATCACTGGAAATTGTATACGGGCGAAGTGTGAAAGTCCCGGGTTCGGGTCCCATCGCGCGTCCGTCGACCGTTAACCGTTCAGAGTTTTCCGTGGTTTTCTCCGGAAGTTAGCATAAATACGGATTAAGACCCCCTCGAAAGACCCCCACGGAGGGCTCCCCTCTTTCAAGGAAACCTCCCCAAAGCTCACTCACCAAATGGAACGAATTTCACACAATCTCAACTACACACTAAAAGGAACGTACTGTGTGAAAATTAGCTGCTATCTCCTCATAGAATTTGAGAAATTAAAGGTTAAAAATTAGTTAAAATCGCGCCAATTGTAACCCTTTAGCTAGTATTTGGTGACAGGGATAATTAGTCGAAAAGTTGAAACACTCACGCGAGTATGTACTCGAAATATTTATAAATCAGTGTTTGCTATACCGTGTTATATTTCAACGTACTGGGTTTTTAAGTAGCTTTATCTCGTTTTCTACTAGTTAAACTGAAGTCCTATAATCTTTTTATTTTAGTTCTTAAAGTCCCCGAAGAAAGTAATTTCTTTTTATTTGTATTAACACATTGCAATCTGCAAATTGAGTTAACGCATAAGTGAGGCATTTATTTTAATTCTATTCTTTTTATCCACATGATGATACTATGGAGCAAATATACTTAATGTTGTTTTTATGCTTTAAGCGGAATTTTCTTCCAAAAATATGACATTGTCTCCATGCACAGACGAAGAAAAAGTCTGCAAAATCAAATTGTTGAAAGCTTGCAAAATTATCAGAAAGTAAATGCAACAGATTTGGTAGCAAATGAGCAATGCTTATTACTCGATACCCCTGAAGATCCTATATTTTCTAGTTTAGAAAACGAAAGAATTGACTTCATGTCCATTGAGGACATCATGCAAAATAAGTAATTTATTTCTTGAAAAGATAAGGAGACTGCAGTAAAATACTGGCGGGATACAATAGTGGCAAAATCCCGCAGTTTACAGAGTGTTCAAAATTATTTTAAATTTGTTACAAATAAAAGGCAGTTATATCTGTGGGAAAAGCAAATTCAGAAGAATGGCGAATATAAATATAAACTAAATCAAATTAAAAAAATATACGTTTTAACACTTCTAACACGCAAGAAAATTACAGAAAAATGTACATGATTGTGATTTACAAACTTGGGCTTCAGAAAAGGCATTCGAATTAGGACTGAAATTCCGCGCATCTAAAGGATGGCAGTACAGATTTTTAAAAAAGAATAAGATTGTGAGCAGGAAAGTTACAAAATTTGTTTTGCTGAAAAACTCTCGGTCAAATTATAAAGAAATTAACGCAGGCGTTCGTAAATGATGTAAATGTCTTTATAAAGGATTCGTTGTTAAAAGACGATCAAATTTTTATGCTGATAAGTCAGGTTTTAATTTAGAAATCCTTCTAGACGAACCCTGGAACATAGAGAATCGAAGCAAGTAGAAAGGAGATTCAATCACAAAATGCAGTGACACATTCCTACACTATAATGCCGATTTTAAGTAAAAACAATAGATTGTTATAGCCATTACATATTTAACATCCCGAAAAAACTGGGGAATTCGGAAAAAATTATGTGCAGCAGTTTTCTGACATTGTGTTAATGAAACAACTTAATAATATATTTCTTTCAGGGTCAAATCAAAGGTGTGGGGGAGGGAATTATAGGGTGAATCCCTCCCCTCCAAAAAAAATTACCTTACAATTTTTTAAAACTATTTTTTTTAATACCATTGTTTATTTCAATTCTTATTTCGCTAAAAAAGCTAAGCTTCTTCTAAAAAGCTACGCTTAACCTCCTATGCATAGATTTTATGTTTAAAAAATATTTTTGGCCAATTTCCTCCCCCCCCCCTTCTCCAAAACGGAACCAGTTACCGGCCTGATTTTTTTCTGACCATATGTTCTGCGGGATATCCAGTGAATCATTGCTGCAGATGAATCCTGACATGTGCTTACTTAAAATGCTTATTAAATAAGCATATTTTTGTAAAAGCATTTATAAAAGAAAATAGAAAGCGCCAAGTAGCGATAGAGGCTCTATTCTGTCGGCTCTTACTCATTTTTATTAATTAATTTTAGCTTTAATTTAGGAGATAGCAACTAATTTTTACACATTAGGTTTCTTTAAGTGTGTACTTATGACTGGATTAAATTCGTTACGTTTGGTGAGTGAGCTTCGGGGAGGTTTCCTTGTTTGTGTTGTCCTTCTGACGAGGATTTATAAGCGGGCTTCGAGCCAGCCACACAAATCCGATATACTTGTTCACAACAACTACGTACCGCAATTGTTCTTGGTTTTGGGGGAAATGAACAATAGCAACTTCATGTAACAAGTTAAGTACTACTCATAAACTGTTTCTCATAAGTTATTTCCTTATTATAGTGTATGTTTATATTCATTGCACTTGCTAATTGGTCCTAGAACTGTAGTTTGCATTTCTTGTTATATAGTTATCGATATGTTAAATATTTTGGAATGAGTGTTTTTGTTCGCAATCATTTTGTTTGCAGTGCTCCAGTAAGTGAAAGAATATCGCTGAGCTTAAACATCGTGGCACTGTGATAAATATATTGTTTATTTTCAGTGTTTGTACTTGAATAGTATAGTCGTCTAACAGCGAACAATTTATGATGTTTTTAGTGTGCATGTGTGCAGGCGCGTAGCCAGGAAAATTTTGCGGGGGGGGGGGGGGATATGAACTGATATGTGTATAAAGAGACGGAATTTCATCACTAATCCAAAAATTTCGAGGGGGAGATATATCCCGATATCCTCCCCCCCTGGCTACGCCCCTGCATGTGTGGTCTGGGGGATTTCACATCAAATATAAAGAACATTAAAAAAGAAAATTGTATCTACAAATTATTTATAATTTCCTTGTAATATTTGTTATGTAGTTTTAAATTTGTACACACTTTGCAATTGTTTTTGCACTATTGCACTACTATTATTTCTTAATCATAGTAAAAAATGAATCAAAGAAGTTGATAGTTATACACTTTTTTTTCAAAGGGATTTTTTAAAGAATTGAAACACCATTTAACTATCAGGTTTGTAACGAAAATTCTCCGCCAAATATGCTACTTGAGTCAGCTCATGCGGCACCCCAGCACGATTGAAATTGTACATCAAGTTTATGTGATATTGATGGCATAGCATGGCCATAATGGGGCATTGGCATTTAATGGTCTAACTCTTTAGCTAGCTTTCAAGTGGTTAAATACTGATCTTCCTTGCACAAGTTCTCGCTGGTGCGCCACTCTTAACATCAGTAGGCCGCCAAACACGCTCAAGGCTCCTTGTAATGCCCATAGCCCTATTTTATAAGCTTTCAGTAACCAAACCTTCACAGTGTCATATGAAACAACAGTAAAATCTAAATTCCCCACTATATTCTTTGACATTCTGTTAGCTGAATTTTTTGCAACGATCTAGAACTAACTGATGGTTCTAATCCAGTAACGTGATGGTTCCATTAATTCAGTAACGTGATAGTTCCATTTCAGGACACATTGTACTTAAGGATAGGGATATTTATTAACAGCACAGTGTTTAAAGAAAGTCGCTTTCTTTCAAAAATGCAAAAATTGTTTAACAAAATTATGGGCAACACAGACTACGTGAACTGTTTGCAAGACGAATATTTGTGATGGGCGGGAAACTTTCGTTACAACCGAATACAACTTTTCTTAAACATAGAAATAAATCAAACACCACATAGCCAATATTTTAAAAAGTGTGACAATATATAAGCGATATATAGCATAATAAACTGTTTTTTTATTTTTCAATTTAATACACAACATGGTAATCTAAAATTAGCAACACCAAGGAAGGTGACATGCTACACACTGTTGCAGCAATTTTAATGTACGAGTAGTATATCTTATCAAAGAAATATTTCTAGCTTCATAAACATTGTGGATTTGCTTTTTTCTACACACTTATGTCATTATCAAAAACAATAATCATTTTTCTTTCAGTTTTAAAAGTTAATTTTTCTTTGTATGAGCTAAAACAGCTGATTTGATTTGGACAGTAAACAGCTAGATTTTGATTTGACGTAATTTTACATTGGAATTTTCTTAGTTTTTTGTATATTCAGGGGCTGACTTGGAATTCAGGGAAATTTTTCTGTCTGGAAAAGTCAAAGAATTCTGCAAAAAAATCTCTTCTAACATCAGGGAGATTTAAAAACTACTTTACAATGTTTAGCGTCATTTGATGCAGAATAACCGATGTTTACTCGTGTAATAGGTCGGCACCCCCGTTTCGAAAGCAGAAAAAAATAGCTCTTTAATTGTGAGTTCCATATATTATTATAGTAGATTTTTAACCGCATAATAGTCGCCATCCTGGGACTTTCAACATGAAAAAATTGGGCAAAAAAAGATGCGCGACTATTACCTGAGTAAACATTACAGTTTTGGCTTCTGGTGATCGGAACAGCTATTAGTATGGGTCATTATTGGCAGTTCTTTGTCAATAACTTTGTGAAATTTTCAATGGCATTAATATATTTTATTTAAATATTATGTATTCATTTTTAAATTCTTAAACAGGGATGTATAGATTTTTTTATAATTCTTATTAACTATATTTTAAGTCTTATAATTCTTATTCACTATATTTTAAAGTTTCAGTTAACATTTACTCTGTGAGGGGGGTTCCCACCCCTCAAACCACGTTTCTTTCTTTTAAATAAATACAATTTCAGTTTTACTAACAACCATAGTCAGATAAAAAGAACAAGCTATTCTGCGCCACATAATCCATAAATTATCTGGCAAACTCATATGACGTACGCTTAACGGAGTGTGAGGGGGGAGAGGGGGGAGTCCTGGAGTTCGGGACACTCCCCCCCCCCCCCACCCCTCCCTCCCATGAATTATGATTTTTGTCACTATAATTGATTGTTCTTTGTGTGAAAAAAATTCTGCCTTTTTGTTTTACGGTTTGGACTCCCCCCCCCTCTTCCCAAAATGTTCCCTGGAATTACGTGCTCTGCTCGTGATAACCTGAATAGATAGTGCGTATATGAAACTTGTGTATATGCAATTCGAATGCACGCATCTGTTGCAACCCGCCTTGCCGCTATAGTGACTAGCTGCTGCTGTTGTGAACAGTGTATATCGGGATTTGTGTGCTTGGCTCGAAGTCCACTTGTAAAATCTCGTCCCACTTGTAAATCCTCGTCCGACTGAACAAACAAGGGAGGTCTACCCTCTGGTAGTGGGTCTTTGTCACGGGGTCCCTAAACCCCGTTATTTGTCCTAATGTCTAGGAGAGAAAACCACGGAAAAACACCGAACTGGTTAGGTCGACGGATGTTGCGATGGAAACCCGACCCGGGACCTTGACACTTGGCCGATCTACCATTTTCAGTTGATATAAACCACTGTGCCGTGGTGAGGCTTTGTACAAAGATACAATTGTATATTTATTTTAATGCATATAATTTTAAAACCATTTCATATTCAGTGCCTAGTTATAAAAGTATTATTTTTCATAATTTTGCTATATTATACCAGTCTGATCATTCAACGTTTTCAAATTTCAAAAATCTCGAATCATAAGAGTAGTCAGTGGCCAATATCACAGAATCAGGGAACACTAACCTTAAATAGGATATTTTTATTCAATACTTTTCGAAGTTGAAATATGTAAGAAAGTATATTAAAATTAGCGCAGATCTGATCGCCTCTGTTAGCAGTTCTTTATAAAAGTTTTACATTTTATAAAGTCTTTACCATTTAAAGAGAGGATATGCTAAAATTTTGATGCTTTCCCCTTTTAAAAAAGTTTGATAAATTTGATTCTTTTTTCTTATTCATTCTTTTTTCAAAAAGACTTGGACGAAAATTAAGCATATAGTTAAATGTAGTAAAAAAATTTTATCAAGTAAACTTTTTTTCGAATGTTCAATAGCGAATCTCAAGCTACCAGTCATTCTGTCTTAAGGACCAAGATGGATAATTTTGACATTATAATTTGGAAGGGCAATTGGCCCTCATGGTCGGATTTTTATTCGGGGGGGCTCAAATATTCAAAATACCAACAACTATACACATAGGTATCATGGGGTCCTATGAAAGGTGTCAAGAAAGAGCCCCCACCCTCCGACCATAGGCGCGGCATAGTGATCATTTTTAAATACACTGGAACTTTTTGTTATTTTTAGTCCTGAAGTGTCTGAAATACTGAAATAAGCCTTTCTCTAGAAAAAAGGGCCTTCCCTAGAATATAAGCATTTCCCTAGAATACTGGGTGGATTGTGGTAATGGGGCCATTGGATGAAGGATAGTGGTAATGGGGCCCCTTGGGTTGCCCCTCTCTTGTACTAGGACGCGGGGGCAGCAGAGCCTGTTTCCCCCTAAATCCGCCCCTGTATTAACCATTTTTACCCCATTATTTGAACTTTCCGGGGGGGGGGTGTCAGCTCCTCAAGCCTCCCCTTCCTGGTTACGTTGCTAGTCGAGAGGGGACTTTCACAACACGTGCTGCTGGAAAAAGTTAAAATTATAATGCTCCTAGGTTGTTTGCTAACAAATTTCAGTTTATAGATGACCTAGTCACAAAGTAAAAAGTGATTATTTTTAAATGCGTTTAATTCACTGAAGGAAAATTAATTTTGTTTCTTAGGTGTTGCTTGGAATAAATCCTACCAGTAGGATGCAAGAAAGAATCCTGATGTGAAAAAACGTGAGGCCGTTGAATAAGAAAATTCTCAATTTTACTAAATAAAGGTCGGCATAGGAAGCTAATTTGACCACTTAACTATATATTAAGAAGTACCATGAATTACTGCGAGTACTTTATGAATATATTCCTTTGTGAGTACTTTGTAAATGCGGTATTTTTTTTCTTATCCTTTGTTGTACTTTTGTAAATGCGGTATTTTTTTTTTAAACTAAATTAATTTTACAATTTTTCTAGACGATATTTCTTTGATTATTAATGGATATTCACAAAAATCTAAGCCATAGGATATATCATGGCAAGAGTAATTTTAAACTCCTAAAAAACTATTTCTGAAAAATAAGATGCATGTATTGTTATATACCTATTAAAACCTCTACTAGCGGTCACCTCCGAAGACTGGTTATCTCTTAAAAACAGACACTGTGTAGAAGTTTCCAGAATTGAATTGAGACTATTGAAATAACATTATTGTGAACCTCCAAAGAACGATTGTCTCTAAACATGGTCAATATTTTTATGGGGACCAAACGTAGCTCATTGTTCAGAGGTTTTAACTCAACTACTATATGTAGTGATTTTTTGGAACGGGGGACGCCATCCACTACATTAATTCAATAGTTTAGAAGCAAACCTATTATATTATTTTAACTACCAATGACACGCTACAATACCTAAAAAATACACCTTACAGTAAATACTTCATAACTTCATTTTACTACAAGTACACCAACCATATTATTTCTGGGCACATAATGTGTGTGTTGTACAACACGCTACTCAAAACTGTGTGTGGTGTGTTAGGGACATTTGACACGACCAAACTGATACGCTTCCCTCCCAGAAAACATAGACATTGATGGATAACTTGATAAATATCAAAGAGAATAATTTTGAAAGCATTAATTAAAAAATAAACATTAAATTTTATGCTTGGAACATCTACACTCCTACCCCTCGATCCATTGCTATGTGTATAAATATTCGTGCTTTGAAATGGCATTGATTCATTTGAAATCAGCTTCTCTGGATTACTGTTTTACTTGATTGATAGCAATCGATCTTATAAATCTTTCTTTTTTCAAACACTAATATTTTATTTTGTAACAGTTGCTTAAATTTTAAAGGATGCCCTTGGATGGAATTGATTGAAAAATAATTAATGTCACCTATGATTTCAAAACATACTCAAGAATTCTATTTTCATAAACCTTTCGTAGCAGAATTTTTTTTACACCTTAACAGGGCCAAGGGTCGTCGAAGAAGTAGTATATGGCTAAAATGACCTGAATTTTTTAAAGTGATTGTAAGTTAATTTTTTTAACTGATTTTTTATGTAATTGTAAGTAATTGTTTTAAGTAAGGTATTGAATTATTTAAAAACAAAAGAAAGTTGTTATAAAATACAAAATTATATTTCATAAATAAACTTTATTTCTGTAAATTCTTAAATTCAAGCCTGTAAAAAATGTTTAAAGTCAGCTAGATTGGACAGAATAATACCGTCGACAAAACACGGGGGAATCTGGAAAAATTACAGATTTCTGGTAAATTAGGATGGAGTATCTAAAAAAAAAAATTCGAACACTTCTGTAAAACACACAAAATATTTCTGTAAAATTGATGAAGAATCTGTAAATAATTACAGAGTAGTTCTGTAAAACCACACAGAGGATTTCTGTAAGAATTGAAGGAGAATCTGCCTAAAAAAATTAGGGAAAGACTTCTGTAAAAAAACATACAGAAGGATTTCTGTTTTAGGAAATAAACGGAGAATCTGTTAAAAAAAACTACAGAAGACTTCAGTAAAATCACACAGGTTTGCTGTAAAATAAACAGAGATCTGTAAAAATTAACGGAGAGACTTCTGTAAAACATTACAGAAGATTATTACGGAAAAGACTCTCTGTAAAACATACAGAGATTTCGGTAAAATAAAAGGAGAATCGGTAAAAAATACAGAAAGAAAGACTTCTGTAAAACACACAGGGACGTTTTCTGTAAAATAAACAGAGAATCTGTTAAACATTACGGGAGAGCACTTCTGTAAAACATACAGAAGATTTCTGTAAAATAAAACGGAGAATCTGTTAAAAAACTACAGAAGACTCTCTTTAAAGGAGGGCAGTGCAGGGTGGTCAGAAGTTTTCTGTTAAAATAAAACAGAGGAATCTGTAAAAATTACAGAAAAACATTCTCTGTTTAAATATACGGAAATAAACTGGGCGTCCTGGCTGACATTTTTGTTTTTTTCTGTAAATTTGACACGACTTGTTTTTGCAGGTGTGGCACGTGGAAAAAAACTTTTTCAAATCCAAAGTTGAAAATACTTTCGCTTTCCCTAAAATGATCAAAGATAAAATTTACTCTAGCAGTATTTGCCTCTTTTTTTCTCCTCAAAACATGAACTAAGTTTTATTTTACCCTCCAGTGGTGATTTTATTTCAATAAACAATGAATTTGTAATCGGAATTTGCGTGCCTAAGTCAATAAGTGCCTTTATGTTTTCACTGTCTATGAATAAATATATCAGCATATTGCAACTCGTGAATAAAAATGACTGTATTAACGATTGTTTTGTTTTTCAGTGCTGTCTCCTTATCGGATTCGGTTTGTTTATTAAAAACTCTTGGGCAGTTGGGAGCGTAATGAAAGCTCTTTCCTGTCGGAGACGGAGATACAGATGGTTTTTCGCTTTTGCTTGATTTTTTTTTTTTTTTTCCGGCAGAGTGACTCACTCTTTAAAGTTTCAGCGTGCTGCGCCTTATGAAGCACTTTCGTATCGTGGGGATGAAATTTATGATTATTTATTTCCGATAAAGATTTCCGGCGAGATGAGAAAAATAAATCACATTCTTGCCCTAACTGGGTGGGATTGAACCATGTTTTCCCTTAGCGAACACTTATGTATTCTTTTGTTTTGAAATCGAACGTTTCATATAATTTATCTGCAATAGTTTAATTACATAACTTTTTATAGTCCTTCTCTATTTCTCGAACCTGACAATAATGTTCGAATGTTACCATTAATCTTGATGCAAACTGAGAATGAGATTCGTCTGCTAAGCGTTGAGCGTGTTTAAAATTATCCAGACTTTCTCGAGGTGTCGGCTGAAATTCAGCTAAAAATAAAGCTTTAAGTTTTCGTAATTCTTGACTTGCATACGTTAAAAGATTATTTGCTTTAACCCCTAAAAATTAATTTATTATTCAGCTTTTAAATCTGGTGGGACATCTTTTGTTGCAAACGCTTTTTCCAATGAAGTAAAAAACAAATGAAATGCTTCTGGCATTTCAGGGACAGAGATTGTGAGCGTTTTTATGCTTTTAATCAAATTTTCTATACTACAATGCGCATTTCGTTTTTCGCCAGACATTTATTGACTTCTTAAATTTTCTAGTTCTATCTTCTTTACGCTGATTTAAGGCGCTCTATTTCTAACAAATATTCCTAGTTACTTGGGTTAGGCGTTCAATCCTCCGTGCTCGATTTTTAAAAGCCACGAACATGTTCAGGATTGGTTTTAAAAACCTCTGAATTCTCAATAATTTTTCTTACATCGGTTTTCTTAGCATTATCTAGCACTTTCGCTGCTATTTTTTCAGCGACTGCTTTTAAATCGTTTTTGTTTATACTATTTAAGAAACTCATATGTAGTAAAGTATGAACAGCAAGAAATAGTATTATTTTGAGAACAAAAGTTTTAAGGTCTTATTACACGAAGGAATTTTAGTGCGATTTGGTTGCTGCAACCAGTTTCAGAAATCTCTTTCCTGGAAATTTCCCTCGGTTACCTAGGACAGTGGTGCGCAAACTATTCTCATTTGCGACCCCCTATTTTGTGTAAAATTTTGTCGCGACCCCTGGATAGACAGTAGACATTCTTTTTAATTGACAACTAAGTTGCATTGCAATTCTTTCTGGGATTTGCTCTTACAGGGTGTTTTTAAAAGAGTGTCGTGACGTCATAGACTGAAATAACGCCTTTTTAAAATAGCGCATCAAACTTATAAACCATCATAAAAATGCTATAAAAGTTTTAACATAATAAAATCAGTTAATGAATCAACACATAATTTTATGAAACAATGCTTTATTTATGCATATGGATATAAATATTTTTTAATGAAAAAAAAAATGAAAAAACTTTACATCATAAAGAGTCAATGTAAAGTATGTGTTTGCAAAGAACTCATGATTGCTTCTATGTTCGGATCTGCATTGGAAATCGCAAGCCGTAAGTCATTTTCTGGATCCAATCGAGATCGATATTTTGTTTTAATGGAAACTAATTTTGAAAAGCCGGATTCACATGAGTAGGTCGATACAAACTGAATCAAAACATTGATTGCCTTTCTTTTCAAATCAGCATATTCGTTTCCAATCGATAACCAAAATTTTTGGCAAGTTTCCGAAAGTCATTGCCTCAAAAGTTCTCTCCCTTTCCAATACAACGCTGTCTCGGAGTCACCATGAAACGACTTGCAACAATGAAGGTGGTCTCGATTCATTGGCTCGTCAGTACCACAAAGAGGGCAGTTTGGATGGTCCAAAATCCCTAAACGATGGAGATGCTCTCCAAGGCATTCGTGACCACTCAAAAGACAGCTGACAGCTTCACGACAGCTGTGAGACAGCTTCACCATATTCTTTGGCTTCACGACGCGGGTTGGGAATGGCCAGGAGATCATCAATTTTCCACTGCTTTGACTGCAGACGGTCAAGAAGCTGTATTTTAAAATTTTTAGACATAATTTATTTAATATACAGCTTAATGGAGTGATAAGAAATTGTTGAGCATTTTGACTAAAGCAATCTCGAGCCCCTTCTTGCAAAGAAATCAGCCTGTGCCCGTTTACTCCACAATGACCAGGAATCCACTGAAGAGCCACATGCTTCTTCTTTAAAACCAACTTTCGCACAGAGTCTCTAGTTTAGTCAACAGCCTAGATTGCTGCTTGGGGATCGGAGAACAAAACCAGTCTTGTAAATTAATCTTCAAGGGCCAATAGCAGCTTTAGAGCAATCCTGATGGCCTCCACCTCTCCGTCAAAAGCTGTTCTGAATCTCCCCGCTGTCTTATACAACTGGTCGACTCTCTCCTTTCCTACCCCCTTTCACTCCTCAGATTCTCCCCGCAGTTCGAAAAGCCAAGCTGATCTCTGACGAGGGGGGCTCTACGGAAGCTGACCGTTTTCACTCCCCCGCTTTAGTCGACCAGTTGTATAATGAATCGGAGCGAACGGAGCCCTTTTTCCCCCAAAAAAACCCCAGGGATTTCCCTTGAACAGACGAGCTGAAAACTTCTTGTCAAGCTTTCTAAACTTTCTATTTATGCAATTAAACAGGTTTTGGCACATTATCTTTTAATAAACATTTATGAACGTTTATTCACATTTTTATACATTTAAAATTCTTTGTAAAAAAAAAAAAAAAAATTAATGTTTTTTAAGGCTGTAAGGGTATCGCACATTTATTTATGAAATTCTCACAATTTCACATATTTTTATACGTTCGTATACATTTTACCGCACTTTTCACTGGCTTAGCATTGGAAATATTTGATTTTTTATTTTAGTTACTTTTCGAATTCCGCGCTCGATTTGTGTGCACATTTAAAATTCAAAAGTTGTGCGCGCACAGGCCGCAGCGTGACACAGCTGGTATATGCGTACGGTATACATAAGCGATACACATTTTTCTCCACATGTTGTATTTTGTTCGATTTAATCAATAATTATGTACGTGAATTTATTAGTTATCAATAATTATGTACTTACGTTGTAATGAACAGTAATCCTGTTTATTTGTAATGAATGATCGATTTGTAATTCAAACTAGCTGTGTACCCTTCATACGGGAGGAAGCAGATATTTTACTAATACACCTGATTAAAATTTATTCAATCAGAGCAAAACTATGGAATTGTTTCACTCGTAACCTGGCATTACGATAGTTGGAAAAAAAAAACTACTTTACTTCGTGCAAATTTGTAATATAGTTTGTTTGTTTAACGTTTAGAGTTCTACCCACAACAGAGGAAGTTATTTGAACTTCTGAGGAAATAAATATTTTTGAAGTTTTCTTGCACCGCAAAAGGACTTTTGTTTGAAATTTAAAAGTAAATTATTTTTAATCATGGGTAAATATTGAACGATAAGCATCATCTATGAAACCATAGCTCTTGAAACGGTTCGAATATTTCCGATAATAACCTAACCTGAATGGCTATGCCTGAAAGGGCACAAACACATATGCTCCTCCGAATATTTTGGATTTACCAACGTTTTTTAATGGACTTCGTAAAAATGTTACCACACATGTGAAGGAAATATATTGCAAAATAGAATAGAAACAAAAATCCTATTCCTTTTGAAGCACCATCAAATTAATGTTCTATTTATTTTATTTTGGTGAGTCTAAGAACTCCAAGAGTGTGCATTCTCATCAAATCGCAATTCGTAATCCAATAAGATTCCGCAAACATATGGTTTACATCAGTTATAGTTAAATTACCAATGATAATTCATTCAGAATTTTTAATTAAATAAATAAACACGTACATGCGATACCATTCTTTATTTTTATTTATTTATTCTAAAGTTAAACAAGTATCTCTCTATTCTAAAAAAAAAGTAAGGGCCGCTGTCGTCGCCGCTGTCAAAAGCTTGTTCGCCTATCTTCTCCTAAACCGTGGGGATTTGGAATACATTTCGACTAAGGTGCCCACAGATTCGAAAAATTCCGAGGAACCTGCTAAGATGACTTAAATTTCGAAAATCGAATTATTTTAGAAGATATTAATAAAAAAATAAACATAATGGTTGCCAGATTTGGCATAAAATCATTCATTCCTTTGCAACAAAGCGTTTCCAAGTATCTAGAATCGCGTGTAATTTACAAACATGAGTTAGAATTACGCCTATTTTACGCCAAAATAAAAACTATATGAAATAAGTAACTCAAAATGTGTTACACAAAGTTGACAATTTTCAAATAGTAAGTTCACTTAGACAACAGGAGTTTAGAATTAGTCATTATTCGTTTTTCCAAAACAAAATAACTAATATCTTGAAAATTAAAAATAATTAAAATGCAGATTATTTTAAAGCCGGTTCGGTCCAGCTGGATTATTTGCTACCAGTAAAAATATATTATATATTTAAACTATGCCATTATAGCAGTTATAGTACACTTTGGATATCTGCTAGCGCGACGAGATGGTACATTCGTGGTGCTAAGTACGCCAATCTGCAAACGATTATGTAAATGAAAATATGGATAACGGTTTTCCGGTAACCTTAAATGAACAGTAATTATAGGTTGTGAGCATGTGTAAATCGCCAAATAATGAAAAGTCGCCATTGGTGGCAAGCTATCCTATCTGTTCCGTAGCTTTTATTAACTTTACACGTACGCAAGTCGCCAAATAATGAAAAATCGCCATGGGTGGCAAATTCGCAAGGTGTCCAATAGTTTTTACATTATTAAGAATACAGCTGAAATAGCTGTTCTGATTTTATTACGCTTTACCTCCTAATTAATATAAATTTGAATGGCAAGCTTAAATATCATTGTGTTTCTGAGGAGTGCACATAATTTTTCCAGCGATTATAAGCGGAATCCGCACTCCAGGTGTAGTATAGCTCAGGACCCGTACAACACGGATTCCCATAACAACATACCTTCCGTGTTATGAGGGGGAGGGGGTCTACTGTAGTGCGAAGTTTAAATTTTTATGTACCAATGAACATGCAAGAACCAAGCAATGTGTAGCTCAGTAACATTCTATCTGATCCAATCTTCGGGTTTTGTCTGTTGAAATTATGTCTTTTTTACGAATAAGCCTGATTAGGGGCTGAATGCCTCATACGAAAAAGCGAGCGTAGCGAGTCTGGGGGCCTTGGCCCCTAGTATTATAAAAACATTCTCACCATTATCTATCTCTCATATATTTAGGTAGAAAATATTTAATTACAATCAATTTTCTAAGACATAGAATCCAAATGACCCCTGTCACGACCACGCCCATGCACTGCTATGCATGATAAGGATTTCATTAATAATGATTATGAACATATTATTACTGTTCACCTCAAAATAGTAAAGGATATCTATTAATAGAAACTTGTGGGAAATGGTACCGAACATACGATTCCTTCTAAGTTTACTTTAAATCGTATACTATAACAAGTTTCATATAATCGAGATTATTTTATACTAGCTGTGTGCCCGTTCTTCGCACAATAGGAAAAGAATATTTTCCTAAAATAAATACCTGTGCCATAAAAAAAATGCAATTTAGGTAGTCTCTTTTGTTGAAACTACCACGGTAAACATTAACGCAACGTAGGATTATACTTTAGTTAGTTGCAAGACGACCGTTGAAAAATGATGAAGAGACCACTTTTAATTTCACGAAACATTTATTAATGTGGGATACTGTGCTTCAATTCATATTAACCTAAAAAATCTAACACTACCTATTACAGTGAAACCTGTTTTTAAAGACCACCACTGGGACCAAGAAAATGTGGTCTTTAAGGAGGGTCGGTCTTTGAATTCAGGTAATACGATACATTTTGACAAAATTTTAAGTGTACTTAATTTTATCAATAGAATTGGAATTTATTTGATAATTACCTGTCATCACTGAAAGGACTTTTATATAGTAGATATAACATAATAAAAAGCATGTATGTACTTACTTTTTTATAATATGTAGAGAAAGACAGTGAGATTTATATATATTTTAATAAATGAAGTTAGAATATCTTTAAATTAAAAAAAATTGAAAGATATAATAAAATTTTGTGTTGAATTTTGCGCGCTTAGCTCTCGCCAGTATCGGCATCGCTCGTCGGTCAAAACAAAGGTGTCATTCTCTGTAGTATTTTCCTACGGAGCACAGATTTTGTGATGGAATTATTTTTCGAAGAAATGTTTTTTTTTTTTAAATTGTGCTAAACGATTCACTGTAATGTCTAAATGCATAAAATTCTATTTTCAATAAATATCCACCAAGAAGCAGTAACACAAGTAACTGCGTGCATGGCGCTATTGCGTTCACTGACTCCATGGATTATTTAGTGACTGGAAGCTGCGTTACAACTCAACTAAACAAGTGTCAACTTCTGTTTTCATGATACCGCGTGATTGCTGATCATTCGAACAACGAACTTACTCAAATAGGGGAAAATAAGATTTTTTTTTTTTAAGAATTCGCGGTCGTTAAAATAGGATTTTAAATAAATTTGTTTCTTATACATAGCGGTCGTTGGTCGCGTCAGGCAGGTGGTCGTTCAATAAGGAAAATAAACATTTATTTATTATTATATGGTACTTGGGACCGCTAAGGCATGGTCGACAAGACCAGGTGGTCGTTAAATACGGGGGTCGTTCAACACAGGTTCTACTGTATTAGGACAGAATAATCACAATATAGGAACCCCACTTTTATATATATATATATATATATATATATATATTGAGTGATCGTGCTTTTAATGCACATATACAGGATAATTTTACATCTGTTATCTATATTCTAATTTTTGCAAAACAGAGTGAAAGAATAGCATGGAATTTTAAAGAGAAAAGCATATTTAAAAAAAAAAATTGGATTAAAATTGCTCAAAGACAGCATTTTTGTAGCAAACTGGCAGGCATTGATTTGGAACAATCGGCATATCTATGCTAGAAAGTGTTCGGTGTAGTTACTCAATAAATATCTCACTGCAATATTGTGATGCAAAACAACACACCTTTTTAAACTCTTTGAAAAATGGTCAAATTTGGCTACTTCCATTTTTTAAAATTAATTTTGGCGACCCCTTAAATATACATCCTACACTGATTTTCGGTGCTAAAAATGCCGTTTTTGACCGCACCAAGAAAAACAAAGTAGCTGCGAAATCGCGTTTCAAAACGTGTTTTCCAACCGGAAAACACGTGTGGTACCCTAATAAAAATTCGAATATTTGTTAAAATACTTTAGACTTAAGAATCTACACAACATTTCAATTTCAAGAAGATTAAATGAGAGTGAATGACCCCGAATTCGCGTTTTCTAACTGGATACACAAATAAAATTTGAATATTTGTTACAAGAATTTAGGGTAAGGAATCTATACAACATAAATTTCAAAAATATTAACTAACAATTGCGTTTTATGCGAGGGTGACTGGGACTCTGCAACCCTTAACCCCCTCGTTTCATTTTAAGGATAAAAATAGCCAGAAAACTGAAAAAGAACATCAAAAAAGAATTTTAAAATGTTAAGAAAACATTGGGGAAAAAATTAAAATCAGAATGTAGCAAAGAATTCCTTCGCACTTCCTGCAGAAGGTCAAATATTACATTTATCGCCAATTTTGGTGCCCCCCAAAAAATGCAGGATGTATATTGAAGCTTAGCCTTAATTTTTTATACAGTCTTTCTATAAATTTTTGGATAATTAGTAATAAATATTTTAATAAAATCGCATAAGTAGACACGTGCATTTCAATTACTTTTGTAAATAGAAACCTTTACAGGTGATAAAAAATTTTTATATAAAAAATCTGGAGTGACTCCACTCGACATTCTGAACACTTACGCTTAAGATCATTACCAAGCATTTAAATAAATTTTAATCGATGAATAACTCAGGAAAAAATAATAGTGAAAATATGATATGGTATTTGAATATTTCCCCCCAAATTCGTGTATACACGTCATTAATTCATTACAGGTCTTACAATGGTGGTTTGTAACATATGTACCCAAATTGAGCCCAATCGAATGCCCTGTGTAGGAGCTATTGTGTTCACTCACATACACACCCACACACACATACATACATCTCGTAAAAATAGCATAAATGAATTCAGACTTCAAAACGTGTTAATACACTAAAGTCTCGAAGTCGAATTCTTTCGAGATTACAATATTTTCCTTGCATGGTACACGTTCGAAAAATATTAACTCCAAAAAAGGAATTTAAAAATGTTAAGAAAACATTTTGGAAAAAATTAAAAGTAGAATGTAGCACAGAATTCATTCGCACTTCCTGAAGAAGATCAAACATTACATTTATCGCCAATTTTGGAGCCCCCCAAAAATGTAGGATGTATATTGAAGCTTAGCCTTAATTTTTTATGCAGTGTTTCTATAAATTTTTGGATAATTAGTAATAAATATTTTAATAAAATCGAAAAAGTAGACACGTGCATTTCAATGACTTTTGTAAATAGAAACCTTTACAGGTTATAAAAATATTTTTCAATATTCATTTTAGCTATTTAACTCAAACAACATAAATTTATTTTACTTTGCTCTAGATAAACTAGAAAAAAAGATAAGAAAAGAAAAGAACTGTACTTTACCTTTGATCAAACAAACGTTGCAAAAGAAGTATAATTACTGACTGCCACGGAGAGCGCCCAAGCCAAAAATGTTCAAGAAATATCACGGTGACTGTACTTGGCAGAGACCTTGCAGGTTCATGTCCACTTTTTCAGTCAAATATGGTTGGTCTTATTCATTTTTTCCCCCAACAGCGTGTTAGCTTTCCAGATTACCGATAAAACCCCAAAGTACTTAATTGAAGCCGCCCCCTCTCTCTCCCACTACAACAGATGCACCTTATATTCTTTGCTTTCCCCTAGTTAATCTGTTAAAGATAAGTTGCACAGAGAGGTGAAATCCTACCTTGTATTCCAATGTGCGGGCTTGAAGGTCAGTTGTGGTGTGTCGTGGTACTGTCATGTGGGTGATTTTCATAAATTAGGACAAAACTAGACCCTGCTACTTCTCTCGAGCTTTATTTATTTATTTCAAGCTTTAAAAGATTTTTCTTAAAGGGGAAGAAGGAATTTTTTATGAAAAACATAATTTATTGGGTATTTAAGATTTTATTTTACAATTTTAGTATCGTAAAAAGCATTTTTGTCCTTTCGGTCACAGCCCCATACATTTATGATCCCATGTGCATCAATCCTGTCACACCATGGTTACAGAAGATGCCAAAGTAAAGAATGTAAAACGAAAAAAAAAATTAATTAAATAAAAATAGTAGTCTTAAATAATAGTATTAAATAAAAATAGTAAAAGCTTCGTAAAATGTTTTCGTTGTACAACAGATCAACAAAATTTCTGTGACACTTGAAGAAAAGTTTGAGTTGATAAGAGCTTCTGTATAGCAAAGCTTCAGTATTTTGGAATCACGTTTCAAAAAAATTACTCTATTTGCCTAGTGCAAATCTCGAAAATTTCCTGTAAAGAAATACTTCAATAAGCAGCGATAGATATACTATACGGCCACGTCTTGGTCTGAACGATAACGCTTTCTGGTAGTTAATGGCAAAAGTTCGCCATCCGAATACAGTCAACTGTTTAAAATTCATACAAATGTCAAGGACTAAAGAAATATGCCCTTCTACGCTCTTTATATTGCCTTTTAATAATTTACGTACCTTTTTAGTTTTTTTCCAATTTTAAAGAAGCGTAAATATGCGTCGGGCACGTGCTCATTTGGTAAATTTGAATTGTTTCTTGTATTTCCATTTTTAAAAGATGATAGAAATCGAAGATTTCGTGCAACTTCTAAAGTTAATCTTATTTTATAGCAAGAAATAAATTTACATTAAACTTTAATCGGGCTTCCAGTTATTCATTTCAAGTAAGACTTTTTCTTCAAAAGGGTGTGTTGTTAATTTTAACATCTATTTTTCAATTACTGCAGTATTAATATAAAATTATAATTTGAAACACATCCGAAAAGTAACTGGTTTATCCATTTATTTCACCTTATTGAAGTATATTGATTGATAAACGCATCAATGCCTACTAACCAAGTGGTAAATTCAAATTGTTTATTGCATTCCAATCAAAAAAGATAAAGAAATCGTGCAACTTTTAAAGCTACCTTTTTATTTCTCACCTTATTTTGTAACAAAAATCGGTTTGCATAAGTTCTGGCTATCAGTTATTCATCGCAAGTAATGATTTCCTATTAAAAGAGCATTTTAAAGTTTTAACCTACGTAAATATTCAAAAGTAGGTTGTTAATTTTTAAACATCCAATTTTCCTATTCTGCCACATTAAAAGAAATTTTCTCTAGAACAACAACCAAAAGATAAGTTGTTTTTCCATTCATTTCACCTTCATGATTTTTCGATTTTTTAGTATTAATTTAAATAAATTGTTTTTCAGTTGCATTATGCTTGCGAGTTTTTTACAAGTTCACACATTAGCATTCCTCCCCCCCCCCCCCCCCAATGAGAGTTCGTTTTGCTATAGCGTGACGTAGCTGAAAATAAATGTTCTTATACAGGATTAGTTTTGAACTTTTATCGCTTGAGTGTTGGTCAGAAAATACATTATGACAACTTTTCCTACAGACGATCATATTATAAGCGGAGAAAGTAAAATAACAAACAACGTTACATCATTTTGTTCCAGTCGAAAAACACGAAATCGTAAATTTAATCTATCCCAATTAAAAGATATATAATTTAAATATACGGATACTTAATTATTTAAATTATATAAATTTTAGTAGCAATGATTTATTTTGAAATAAAGCAGGCGAAATTTTCTACAAAAATTGAGGTCATTTTATGTGTAGCACTGTATTCGTGTATTTATGCTACAAAGAAAAAATATTACCTTCTATTTAAAAAAAAAAAAAAAAAAAAAAAACTGAAAATACAACCACTTTCGATTTTTTTGGATATTTCAGGAAATTTTTAACGGCTTTTAAAAAAAAATCGAGTGACGCCACTCGACATTCCGAACACTTACGATTAACACCATTACCAAGCATTTAAATAAACTCTAAGCGCACTATCAAGAATTACTCCCTATACGCCATAATGTAAAAGAAATCTTTCTTGTAGCCCTGTAGAAAAACAATAAGTCCTATACACATCAAAATCAATACTGGTATTGCGACGGTGGTTTATAACATATATTCCCAATTTGAGATTAATCGAATACCCCGTTTAGGAGCTATCGTGCTCACTCACATACACACATACACATACAGACACACGTGCATACATACATCTCGTAAAAATGGCATAAGTGAATTCAGAAGACCTCAAAACGTGTCAATGCACCAAAATCTCGAAATCGAATGTTTTCATGAATACAATACTTCCCTTACATAATACATGTCCCGAAAGTAAAATCCTTCATTCTTCTTCGCTCAGAGATTATTGGAACACCCTTAGAAAAATTTCACGTCCGTATTTGAAGAAAAATCTAAGGAAAAAAAAATCCTAGCTTTTTAATAAATATGAAAAACTACCGTCCTTGGATTTTTCGGCAAGTTCAAGGCTCGGAAATAGAAAGACGTATCCAATTACCTCAAAACAAATCAGCTCCAAGTTTTGCAAACTTATGCATCAAACCGTCAACTCCAAACCGTCCCCCCCCCCCACTCAAACACACACGGACCTTTTATGAAACGCGCAAATTATATGTAACTAGAAAAAGCAAAATTATTTCACTCTTGACTTAAAATTTGCGTCATATATGTAATAACCTGAGATCATTGCAATATAATGACACACACATAAAAAACAAAAAAACTATGTCAGCGTCATTCGGTATCAAAAAAGTGAAAATGGACCGTTTGCAGTGAACTTCTCACTTTCAAAAATCTCTAATTTCCTCAGACATGCTGTCTTTTAGGTTCAGTTTTTAGCCTTAAATACCTCAGACACTACATGAAATGGACATTTTTTTTTATTTTAAAAATACCTCACTCTCTCTTGCAACCCTTTACAAAAAGAAAAGAGATAAGAGATAGGACTGCCCTATTTATTAAGGCTTTAAAATTGTTTTTTAAGATTATGCAGTTTAATTTTTCTTCTCACAAATAAATCCAGTATTTATAAAAGGAAATCGAGCCAAGGAAAGAAATCGTCTGCTCGCGGGACCCGTTTTTATTTATTTTTTTCAAATGGCAATTTGAATCATTGTTACTGTATCCATGACAACCAAACCGCAATTTATATGTAGGTGCTACTGAAATGAAAATCCTTCTTTACTTAAAAATTCGTAAAAATTCTCCTAATTTATATTATTCCTCCGTTCTTCTTTTAAAAGTGGGCGAATTGTGTGCTGCGACTTTTGCTGTAATATAAAAAAGTTATGACAGATAGAATTCAAGATGCAGCAGTTTTAAAAATATTTTACGAAAGTCAGCGTCAAATATAATTTTATTTGAAAAATTCCCAAAAATCTGCAAATTATGTTACACAGTCCGAACAAAAAGTTTTTAAAAGAACATTTTCTCCTCTATACGATGATGTAACTACCGTTTTTTTGCGAGTGCAATTATCGGCGTTATTATGTATTACGCAAGAAAAATCGCTAAAAATCGGACAAAACATAAAATAAAACACTTCTAATTCGAATTTCGAAAAAATCGCTTCGAGTTGTGTCGAGACTCGTCTTGGAGAATTTCCGTACAAAATTTGGTAGGTCTACGATCACCAGTTTCGGAGCTATGCGACACGCAGACAAACTAACGTACAGTTTACACACTGTTTCATTTATATAGATTCCTCTAAGGTTTCGTAATATAGATTTTCTCTGGGAGATTAGTTTGTATGAAATCACTGCGATTTTGACTGTTGTTTCATTTAGACGTTTTTCCATTCAAAATAAGCCAAGCCATGGCACTGCGGTTATGTCACTGAAAATGGTAGAACGTCCAAGAGTGAAGGTCTCGGGTTCGGGTCCCGGTCTAACGGTCAGGAGTTTTGGTAGGTTTTCTCCAGATGTAACGTGAACACGCGCTAGAACCTTTAAGAAAGTCCTCTTACCAAGGCACCTCCCATCCTTGGCAGATCGCCGTAGCATAGCGTTTCCATAAACAAACAAACAAACATTCAAAATAAATCTGTTAAAAATATTCTGTATGCTAAACTTTAATGGTGAATTTCAGTGACGCACACGGGATTCACACTTGGAAGGGTTAAGCTCATAAAGTTGAGACAACGAACAACCACCTCTAAAAAAAAGGGAACAATTTTTTCTAGTCTTCACTGGAGTCACTCATAAAGTTGTGACACCAACCAACCACCTGAAGAAATATAGGACATTTTGTACATGACCATCACCTCGTGATAAAGACATCCCACACTTCAATGTACTTATGTTTCAACGTGTTTCTGAATTATGATTTTATTTACTTAGCTACTGAAAAGAAGAATTTGATAAAGTCTTTTCATCCTTCGAAGCGCAACCATTTATCAATGCTGAAAAGAAGGCAGCCGTAGCCATCGCTCGATTTACCTACCTACCAGCAAGATGGCGGTCAATCGAATCGTTCATCGCCTGCCACGGATCTATTTTGCCACAGCTGGCTCTGCATGGACAGCCAGTCTGTCAGACGATGGCAACGACTGCCCTTTTTTCAGCATTCGGCAGTCTATCCAGTTGTTCTTCTATATCTATGTACTTCCATCGTATTCTCCAGTTTTCTGCAGGTGCCAGTGCTGTTAAAAATAATCATAGCACTAATCACTGACAATTTTAGAAATAATCGACAATTTTTATTCGAAATTAATGTACTATAAAGTAAAGGATTCTCGCGTAGCTATGCCACCCTAAAGTATTTTTATAGACATCAAATTCATTCTTCGTGTTTGTCATGCATCAAAACGTCAGTCAAAACGTCATGCTTTTGCGTCCTCACGGCGAGGACATCGCGCATTGAAGGGTTATCGTATTAAAATGTAAAGAACTAGACGTGATGATTTTACGATGCAAAGTTGATAAGACTTTTGAGAAGGGTTCACATCCACTGGACCCCTCCCTTGTATGTGCCACTCGACTGAATTTAAAAATGTAGTATAATATTTGACTCACTGAAAAATAAGAAATGCTTATGTATTAATCTTGCTGTGTATCATATCTGACACGTTAATGCTGTAAAAATCTTTAAAACCTGATTATTGGGTGGGTGTGGGTGGAACGAATAAAACAAAGTTCTTTTGTCCCATCTTTATTAAAAATTAAGATTTTAAATCAAAATGTTTGAGCGGGGCATGTCCCCAACAACAATGGGGCCAAGGCTCCTTAAAAAGTTTTCCTCTTAAATCAGCCTAAGGAAAATATGAAATATCCATCAGACTTGCAACTCATGTAAGAAAATTTAAACTGAAGCAATCAACTGATTAATTGTAAGCAGGTAATTAGATTTTTAGTTAGTGGTTTTTTACAAATAAAGTTTTAGATTAATGCTCATTTGAGTTAATTTTTTCTTAAAAATAATTGTCGCATGTCACATGCTGTTATTTCTCTCTCCTTTTTTTTAAATCTGGAAAAAAAAGAAATTCAAAGAGCAATATGTGGTCCAGATTCTAACCTTATGCAGGCCAGATAGTGGCTCGTGGGCCGTATGCTGGACAAATCTGTGTCGAGGAACATTTCTCTGACTAAAATGGTTTCTGTGCGTTCTCTGAAATTTTGAAATTTAAATATAAACACTAAAGGAACAAAACTAACTGCACACTAGCACAATCGCCTTGTTCTATTTCATCAAAATGAATAGAATAAGGCGATTCAAATGTTCATCAAAATGAAGTTATGCATAAATTATCTAATTAAAAAATGCAATAAAAAGATACTGGACCCTTTAATTTTCGTGCACCTTTAACCTCCGAATTTTTGTGGACCCTGTTCTCAACGCCAAGTATAGGGTCCTTTTGGGAAATTTTCGAAGTGTGTGTGTATGTGGGTAAGGGGTTGTTTTCAACCTTCCCAGCCCCCTTCCAGACTGCAGCACTGAAAAATTTTATGTTTTATTTGTCCCCCCCCCCGACTACTGAAGAATTGTATTTTTTATTTGTGCCTCCCCCCCCCCTCCGACTACTGAAACATTGTATTATTATTTGTCCCCCCCCCGAATGATTTGCAGGTTGAGACGCCTATGCTGTCTGCCATGGGCGCTACTTTACCACTGAAAGCAAGAGTCAAGTACAAGCAATTTATAAATTAAAAAAAAGGGAAACCAAATGTGGCAAAACAAAAACATTTATTAAAATTTACATTTACACAAACTTTATTACACTAACTTTATTGCTCAGACAACCACTTTGAGTTGCACAAGAGGAAGCGTTTGATGCTGTTTGGAAGATGCAGGAAGTCGAGAGCTGCAGGCAAGGTAACCGGTCCATTCCGCGCGATGGCTGACCTCACCGTGCAACGGCAGAGGTGAGAAAGGGGCCTCGGCTCGTACGCCCGACGGCCGAACAGGCGGACAAACGCTTCGACCAACTGGTCGACCGCGTCCGTCCTTCCGTCCATCACCAGGGACAGAAATTCTTCCACTTCCTCCTCGAATACCAGGGGGTCCGGTATCGTTGACCAGTAAGTCTCCAGGAAGCGGGCGTGCGCCTCTCTGATTTTTTCCTCAGAGTGACTCACCGCAAAGAGGGACTCTAGGATGTGGGATATCCGGGCGAAGCCCCTCTGATTGCGGCCGCCCATGCGACCGTGGTTTTGTCTTAGAGTCTGGTAGATTGTAAGGATTCGTGACCGATCAGGGTAATCAGGTGGCGTATCGTCAGTCTTGTGTACAAATTGGTACAAACGATACCTAGAAGAACAGAAATCAAAACAAATTAAGAAAAGGCACGTGCAAACTTCTAGATTTCTTTTATTTATAAGAGTGCAGTTATTAAAGGGAATGAGGCATAGCTGTTGAAGTAAAACATTAATTACTATAAAAAACATGTGCGTAGAATTCACAGTGCAAAAGGTGTATGATAGATGAAAGTTTTTTTTTAGCACCAGGGTGCTATTTCGTTCAATACAAATACAGTACTCTCATAGATTATGACACATTTTCCAAATGGTATTAATAAGGTGAAGTATAGTTTGATGGCGAAAACTGTTAACTGTTACACAGTTGGGGTTTGGCAGGTAATTTTATTATAGATTTCAATTCAAAAGAGGTGTTTTAGGGAACAAGGAAGGAAAATACGACACCCTCATGGATTATGATGTCCTTTCTAAACAGTATTCAAAATGGTACAGGATAGTTGGAATATGCCTGCCGGAGGTTGTAAAACAGTTTTAGTAGGCGATTTTAAGATAGATTTCCATTCCAAAGGTGTGTTTTATGGTACAAGAAAGAGTTGATTCCTATTTTAACTCTTCCACTCTCGCCAACCTAGAAAATCGCCGCACTTAGGGGACCTTTGCAGTCATGGGTCTCTAGGAGTTATGCACAAGTTTCAATGCTCCCAAAAGAACTAGATGAAAACTAAGTTGAATGATTCGCGATAAACGCACCAGCGAAGGAATTTGAAGACACTAATTTTAAAACTATAATAACTGGATTACCCAAAATAAATGAATAAATAACGGAATGCTGCAATTACATGTTAATCCAAATCGCCATTTTAATTCTAAATTACGTTGACACATAAATACAAAAAATCGTCCTGGTAACTACATAAGTTTAATTATCACCACCTTGGCGAGATTCGGAGCGTTAAAGTAGGAATCAACCCAAGAAAGACAAACACGATATACTCATGGATTATGATGCACATTCGAAACAATATTTAAAACGGTGAAGTATAGTTGGATTATGCTTGGCGAAGATTGTAAAATAGTTTTAAGTGGCGATTTTAACATAGTTTTCGATTCCAAAGGTGGCTTTTATAGAACTGAGTAGAAAAATAGGGACGACGCATAAATTATGACAAGCTTTTAATATATAGCAGAGGTTCCCAAACTGGGTGCCGCGGCACCCTAGGGTGCCACGAGCGTATGTCAGGGGTGCCGTGGAGATAATCAAGAAAAGTGTTTTGGCGGAGTATAGTAAAATAATTTCGTCTGAACCGGTAGCCCCGTAGCCTCTCTTTTATAGAAACTCCCTGAAATGTGGGTATTGTCAAAATTCTATATCCCTTTCCCAAGAGAGTACTTTCTTGATAGTTAGCCCTATAAACAAACAAACAGAAAATAACATAAAATGCATCCAAACTGCTTCATTCTAACCTTCATATTCATATTGCTTTAAAGGAAATCTGACGCGAAAGTTTTTAGCCTGAAAAGGGTGCCGCGAAATGTTTTTAGCCCGACAAGGGTGCCGCGGGGAAAAAAAGTTTGGGAAACCCTGATATATAGCACTTTAGTGCGTATTTAAAATCTAAAAGTGTTTACAATTTCCTTCCCTTTTTTTTTTCTTTTTTAAGGAGAGATCGGAAGATTTTGTAGGGGGTCCAAAATGTGAAAAAGGCAACATTTTCTTCAAAAGGACACTATATCATTATCGTGTTAGTAACAAAAATTTAAATTAGGTGGGGGGGGGAGGATCGGACCCCTGGACCACCCTTAAATACGTCCTTGTCCCTGGTGTTGAATTTTTGAAGTTTTTTCCGCCGACAATAAATCCTGAAGACCACCTTTACATAATTACCAAGTTTGATAACATTTCGACCAGTAAGTTTTCTTTTTCTGGTCGTTTTAAAGTGGAACCTTAATTATAATCGACTTATACGCTGTACTTATTGCTTTGAGACAGATTGAAGACTCGAAATATTTTCATTAAAAACTGGCCTGGAATAAATTAGGGACATAGCATTTTATTTCAGGTAATTAATGGTGTAGCCACTTCAAAAGTAAGCATTTGCACATTCCAAAATACATAATCGCATCAAAAATGGAACCATCTCCGAACTCTTGCCAAATATCCTCAAAATTAATGGTAGAATTTTCTTCGTCAGCAGTTCCAGAAGAGCAGTTTCAATCTCCTGTTATTACTATTTTTCCCTGAACTTAAGTTTATTCTTGTTTATATTCCCCAACTCTCAACGTGAAAGCGTAAGGAAGTGAAAAAGGTGCTTGAATTGGCGATTGACTGTCAAGAAAAGAAAAAAAAAATGGCGAATGGTATCGAAAAGTTTGGCTACCTCTCATATAGAACATATTATCCCTTTATAAATCTTACAAACATCAACCATCCCCCCCCCTCCAGAAAAAAATTAGAATAAAATAAAATAAAAGTAATAAATAAATAAATAAATAACTGCATACTTGCACATTTCTGAAATTCCTAAGGTATAAAATAACGTGCGGATAACATTTTTGGATGAATTTTCCCAAACAGTGTGCGAACAACATTTAAAATGATTTTTACCAAATAGACCACACAAACAGCATTTTAAGGCATTTCATCAAATAAACTCATGAGACACTTTTAAGTTTTACCAATTTAGATATTTAAAACGATATAAAATATTAAAAATGTTTCTACAACACACACACTTAATACATATTTCTTAAATTTAGTTATTTTCACAAAAAAAAAAAAAAAAAATCATGCGAGGCCCAAATTTGTATAATTTTAAACACATTAGGGAAGGGAATAAAAGCTAATCTGTAGTAAGAAAGGACTGTAAAATTCCACGTGAAAAGAAATTTTAAAAAAGGCACAGTTAGTCTTTGCTTTCATGCATATTATTTCCTAATCAAAACAGCCTTTGTTTCAGTTTCATTACTATTACTAACATTTTGTATCATTTTATTCATACCTGTACAATGAATATTTTCTGTATACTTTATATTTAGAAACCAGCTTTTAAAAAATAACTTAAATTTAAAATACAACCAATTTTTGCTCTTACGGTATTTTCGCTAGCCCAGCTCATTTTCCCGGATCATCAACAAGCAAGGAACAAATAAATCACTTTTGGGTTTCTCAGTAATGTTAATCCCGCTTAAGTAATTAGATTACTTAACGATAAACAACACGGTAATCAGTTAATTATAAAACAATATATTAATTAATTAACGTTAATTAACATGGTAGTACGTTATATCGCTCTTAATCATTGATTAAAAAAGACGATTAATTGAATTTATAAATGTTAATTAGCTAAATTATTGTGAATTAAATACGAAATATTAATTAATATCCAAATAAGTATACAATTTAAATATAAAATTTACGAACATACTAGATTATTGTTAATTAATTTGTTAATAATTAATTTCTTAATATTAATTAATATCCAAAAAATATTAAATTTTTAAAAATAAACATACAAAATATACTCACATCAATTGACAGTTAATTGATTATTTATTATATTATTTAAGTTTGTTAAAAGTCCAGAAAAACACCAACAAAATACATGTTATTAAATGGACTTGAAAAGTAGATTAATTCTTAATGGTAAAAATATAATAATTTTTATCATGAAACAGGGTAGCAAAATAATTGAATATATTATGATGTTTTTCTGATCTCCAGTAGTCATTAAATAAAAAAGCAAGACCAATGATTTAATTACAACGTGTAATTAATATTTTATAACTATATATTTTTTTTTACTTGAATGAGCATGATAATATAACAATGTTTAAAAACTAAATGGTCATACAAGCATAGAAACACGGACACAGAAGAGGAATCTTAGTCACTATTGCGTTTCTTTAGTGTCGACTACAAGATGTTGGGCCACAGCAGGGCATTTGGATTCATTGTGAGCAGTAATACTTTTCAAATAGGTGATATCTGAATTTCTTGAATTTTTTTAAGTGTTCAATTTGTGGTAATTAATTGTTTAAAATTTTTCTAAGTTTTTTTTTTTTTTTTAATCGGGTACTTTTAGTATTTTGAGTTTACAATCGGTATTGCAGTATTGGAACAGCTGTAGTATGATCCCTTTTTGGCGATTTTGGCTCCGATGCAAACCCGGCTTTGTCGAAAGTAAACAATGGCGCAAAAGCGCAAAAAATCGGCTTTCTAAAGAGATTAAGTTTTTAAATAAATCATTGAAATTAATTTTTTTAACTTAAGAATTTAGCGATAATGCATTTTTTTTTAAAATTTAGACTCTCCAAAAACAGCGCGGCGCTGGTTTCCTAGATAATTGATCGTCGCCGTTAATGTTACTATGATTTATTTTAATGGCTTTTAAATATTTTTATGAAAAAAAATTAAACAGATAACAAGCTTACATGTACATTAAGATTCGGTTTAATAAAATCTAATTACTTTTCTTTTTATGTGAGGGGGGGGGCACCCCCCCTTCTCTTTTCAGTAGATTAAATTAAATAATGCAAACAAATAACATTCTTTTTATAAATTAATAAACAATTAAGACAATTTTTATATAAGACAAATATTAATAAACAAATAAGACAATACCTCACAAAAATAACAAATAAAAAAGACAAAACATTAAAATATATTTTAGCATTCTGACAAAAGATTACGTAAGCAAAAGTAAAGAACTAGTTTAAATCATAACAAACAATGCTTATCTCATACCTTGATTAAAATCGCTAAATCATTGCAATATGGAAATAATAAAATCAAAATATCTAACATTATTTCACTGTATAAAATATTAATAACGTAATTATTTGTTGTTTCTACCCTTAACAAATAAACAATCGAGTCTGCCCATTCTCCTAACACAGAAATTTTTTTAAGTTTTTTTTTTTTTTTTATCACACGAAATTTCTGCTATTTTACTAAGAAATTTCTAAATCTTCTTTTTTTTTAGTGTCATATTTTTTTTTTTTTTTTTTTCTTTTGGGGGGGGGGGGGTAGACTGCACATTTTGCAAACCCGGGAGAGCCACGGGAAAAGTCTGAAAAAAAAAAAAAATTCCAAGAACTCGGAGGTTTAAAAACAAAGCGTAAGTTTTACGGCGAAAGCTTCAAATTTGGCAAATATGATAATGGCTAACATTATTATTATTTCTTTGTAGTAATTATCCGACTGTTTCAGAAATCAGCCCAAGTGGTTAAAATGAGCCGTGTCTGTATCTGTTGATTCCAGTTTTTTTTCTGTTAACGAGAGAATAAATAATCTACTTACACAGTCATCAGGAGAAAATGTCTTTCAGATCTCGGTGGCACTGTCCCCCGCACATCCAGACCATAGTTCACAAGAGTTCTCAAGAAGCGGCGGTCGTGGCTGACGAATATTCTCTGGAAATATAGCACTCTTGAAAATGTATAATTTAAAATTTTCTCGGGTGACGACATGGAAGCTGATTCACTCCCAAGAAGAATTCTCCGAAGGCGGTCCAACATTGTACGGTTGTCGTCTAAGGTATAACTGGACAGGCACTGGCAGTACGCCTCTAGTATCGTGTAGACCACGTCTTTGCTGGGACAGCCGGGTGGCAGCAGCAGCATTTTCAAGAGGCATCGAAGAGCCTTGTCAAAGGCAGATATGTTGTGAAGGAAAGCGAGGTGGTGCTCCTCGCGAAGAATGTTCTGGAACACCTCTCTCCATGACCTTACTTCTCGTTTCTCGGAGAGAACAGACAAGTAACGATACAGGATCTTCTCTGGTCGCTCCATGTTCTGTCTTAAACTTGCTAGGCGAACAGGCCGGTGCTGTTGATGTTTT
>JAWZYV010012495.1:0-164881 GCA_038373885.1 Cheiracanthium punctorium
ATATATATTAAGTGCGTGTTGTGTAAATTTTAATATTTTATACTATTTAAACTATGCAAATAGACTTAAGACTTTCATGTGTTTATTTCATGGGGAAACATTAAAATACTGTTCGTATGCTATTTATAAAATTCATTTAAAATGTCATTTACATGTTATTTAGCAGAAATCATCAAAAATGGGGTCTGCCAAAAAGTTGTATATTAAACTGACACTAGTTCAATTTGTCAATTGCGTGTTGTTTTACACCTTGGGAATTTTCAAAAGTTGGAAGTATATATCTTCAAAACTTGAGAAAAGTATATCAGTTACCCGCTTTCCCTACACACACACACACAAAAGTTTAAGTTGTTGGAAACAAGAGTAATTTTTTTTTTCTTCTTTCATTCCTTTTTAAAGTCAATGTTTTGCTTATTTTCTGCATTTTTTTTTTTAAAAACAATTACTCGGATTCTACTTAAAAATTATAATTATCGCTGATCTCCATGTTTTATAGCTAATAACTTCAATATTTGTGCATCCTTTTGGTAAATGAATATTTACCCTTAAGTATTTTTATATTTATATCACTAAAATCACTTATCTACACAAATAAATATTTTGAATTAATATAAATTTCATGATTTTTTTAATGCATCTGAAAGTTTGTATGCAAACTGAAAAGCTATCACATCACACTGATTCTGTGATTTTGAAAGGATACAGATTTGGATTAGACTGATTTTGCATGGCTAAATAGAGAAAAAAAGAAAAATGGCTGATTTTATTTTAAATTCTTCTTTTTTTAATGCAGTTTTTAATGTTTGACTTTAAATTAAAATAGGACATTTTTGGTAATTAAACTCAAAAGCTCGAGTGCACTCAGAATGTTATTACAGTGTGTACAGTGTAAACAATTGAAGTAAAGGAATTTTATTTTAAATAGCTGATTTAAAATAAATTTTAATCAAGATGTTTTTTATATAAATCTTTAAAGAAATAAATTTGTTTGAAATATTTTCAATTTTACTATTGTTGGCAATGAATTACTTTTTAAAGTATTACATATTATCATAATCTTTAGGTAATACTTTATTTTGTTTTCATTTATTGAGTAACTCATGCAACTTAATGTTACTGTACAAAAATATTTACCAATATATATTAATAATGTTAAATTTAAAAGTATAACTTTCCTTCATTCTATCGGCATGATGCTGGAGTATAGAAAATGTTTTAAATCTCAACATTTTGCTCAACGCATATGAAAATTTCCCCAAGATTTCATGATATGTTATAGACTTGCATAAGTTATGTATTACCATAAATGTAAAACGATCTGCAATGTACAAGCTACATGCATGTTTACTAAATAGCAATTGATACAAGTTAACAGAAAGCAAATGGCTGATCGGTGAAAATATTGAAAAAAAAAATCGTTTTAAAAATGATAAGGGGAAAGAAAAACTCGAAGAATTTTGTAATTCATTGTTATAATTGAAACCAGTTGTATATTTTTCTGCAAAATTTCCCCTGATCAGCCGTTAGATCGCCGGATCGCACATATTCTTCATCCCAGGCACAATGTATTTTTGATATTAGGATTTTGTATTTGCTATGGTCAAGAAATCAAGTTTACTTTATGTGGTAGACACCCTGTTAATGTAATTTTAACTCTGTAAAAGAATTTAAAATATTATTTCTATCTTTTAAATGAAAAGAGTAAACCTGTATAAATGTGTATATACTTAACTGTATTGTGCTTGAAATAGATAAGTGTCTCTAAACTGCCCGTAGTCCATAATGTGTTGGAATTCCTTGAGTTCTCCTGTGAAAAAATTTACACCATTTTTGATGGCAGGCCTTATTTTGTAATGCTTAACAACATATATCAATTTTATTTTGTTTGAAATACATGAATATCTCTAAAATGAGCTTTAAACACTGACTGCCCATAGAGCATAATGTATTGAAAATCTTTTGTATGCTCCTGTAAAAAAACTAAATACTAAGTAGACCATTTTAAATATTATTGTATTGTCATCAATTCTTTATCGGCCTGCAAAATTTTAAATTAAATAGATGAGGGTGAAAACTAGATTACAATATTCCATTCCATTCCATACATACATACATACAGGTGAAATTAATAAAAGCATGTTAAAAATAAAGACATTTAGGCATCAAAAATGTAGTTTATCTTTAAAATTTTCAGGAATACTTTGTCTTTTTAATATTTTGATGTGCTGCATCAAAAATGATAAAATAGTATGTTTTACACCATACTAAATATTTCTGTTGTAATTATTAATTATATTATTACTTTTTTAAGGAATGGAAAAACCTTCAACAAAGGAAAACAGGATGCCTTCATCACCATTTAAGGTATATTTTTATTATTGTCTTATCTTAGCGAGTTTGCTTTTTTTTTTTTTTTTAAATCATTTTAATTGAAGATCAGAAGCTGAAAAACCAGTATCTTGTATTAGAACAGAACAATAAAACTAACAGTTTATAACTTTTCCCAATTTCTTTGTGCCGCCCAGGTAATGTAGTGGCTTAAGAACCATTCTATCACGCCTTGAGTCACTTGAACATAATTTTTATAATGCTGTAATAGTGCTTTATGATTGGAGTAGAATGTTGTATGTTGCTTTGTAAAAATTGTGATGCAAAATTTACGTTGATATTGTAGTATTACTACTCCAGAACACTACAACTGATTTTTACACTGAAAGAAAAGTTGTCATGCATTGTGAAAATTTTGCAAAAATAACACAGGTTAACACTTACCGCCCTTGTGTGTAATCCTGAACAAAAATCCTGAACTATGTTGCGATGACTCATCACTAAGCAAAAATTTAATGCAAACAAAATATATTTAAGTAAAAAAAAATATATATGTGCTTCAGTACTGCACAATTAAACAGGCCATATTAAAACATTGTTGCAAAAATATATACACACCAGGGTACCCTAGGTTGATTATTTAGTAACATGATAATTACGCACAAAACATTGTAGACACTGAAATTAACCACTAGGATGACAAATACATCATTACAAACCCTATTTTTGTTGTTCTATGGCTTGAACATGACAGCAGGATAAGAAAAAACAAATATAAAAGCTAACATGTAATGTTCGGGCCTTTCACCACATTCAAAGATATTTACGCAAAAGTAAATGTAAAGGCATTTCAGCTTCTTGCAATTTAAATTTTTAAGTTGGGTATTAAAAGAAACCTAATTAAAAAATATTTTTAAAAAATTAAAGGGGTGAGAACGGAAAAACACACCAAGCATCAAAGGGAGTAAATGAAAATTGCAAAAAAAAAAAAAAAAGAAACATAGACACAGCACCTGCAAAACGTCAAAAGGTTAAAACAAAAGGGGGGGTAGGGTAATGAACTACAAAATGGTAGCAAAAGGATAGCTCATGAATTCAAAGGGACGCTAGGCGACTTGCACCTGCTGGTGGGTGGCACCCATTGCTGGGCTTCGATTTAGATGTGACCAATGCAAATCACTAGAAAAATGATACAGCTCATCTCACAGATGATGGATTGTCAACCTGGGCGTCAGTGACGTCTGGGGATGTCAGTTCCTCATGAAGACAGTGGTTGCCAGATCTGCACGGGCCAGGCCCCGCTAGAGTGTCGGCTTGAAACTCGTTGACCAAGAAAAATTATCTGTAAGGGCCTCCAAATTCATTTCGGCATCGATAAGAGGCGAAGGGACTTCGTTAAATCGCCACACTTTTGACCAGCATTATTAACTTTGACGATGCCCATGGGACTGGTGCAGGGCGGGTAAAAACTTACAAAATTATAGTGCTGTCACTTCTTTACTCCACCTGAAGCCGGTGGATTCTCCCACCAAAAAAAAGCCATAATTTACTGTGAAGCCATTTCAAAAGGGCTTAATCGTTACGTGCTACATGCCAACCCTGGACTAGGGGACAATGTCCAAAAAATATTGAGAGACGCCTTACGCATTAGCCTCGCATCATCACGACTCTAATGCAACTGTCTCTAAATCGTGCGTCCCCTCCAAATTCCCGTCCGGAAGTCCCGTCGCAACAAATCAGAGTGAAGAGAAATCCTCATGTCATTCCAGGTGCGCCCAGGAAACACATGCAATCCAGGACAAACGGCAGGGAAAATGCTTCTAGAAATTTCGAGAGATCGCTAGAAAGCCAAAAATATCGATCCCCAACTGAATGATGCAATCGACATGTAAATATGGAAAAGGTTCAAAATATTGATGAATTACCTAGAAATTTGCGAGGGAGCACCTGACAACAGTGAACAAATGCTGTTAAAATTTTAAAGGGATGAAAACACAGGTTATCGGCCAATTAAAAAATTTAAAAAAAAACCAGAATGCACTTCTATCAAAAAGGAGATATGGTGCATGGCAATAAAAAAAATCTCAAATTAAAGCCCATGAATTACAAATGTTAAAAGAAAATATTAATCCTAACGATCTAATGTGAAGAAAAGTGCAGAAAAAAAATAGGAAGAAAAAACTTATTAGATAAGCCAAAAATAAACTGATTAATTAGTAGCACAAAAGAAAATTAGATTTTACATAATTAAATTTTAGCCAGGAGGAAGGCAGAATAAAAAAAAAGTTCTTAGACATTTTTGTACACTATCTCTCGGAAACAATTCAAGATGCATGGAGCTTTTTTTATTAAAAGGTTAAATGTTAATACTTTGTTTCATTTTTGAAATCAAAGCTCTGACAGTTTTGTTAGTGAGATATAGAAATTGCAGTGGTAGGCATGAGTCACTTTTCCCCCTAAAAGTCACTAATTCCAGCATTGGTCACTTCTTGTCACCATTTTGTACATTTGGTCACTATTGTCTTTTTTGCACTTGAGTCTCTCAATTTAAAAATATTTTTAAAGTGAGAAATTTATTAGTACTGGAGTGATATTTCATTCACGCTTAGATTTTTGTCTACCTGATTTTGTAGACATGAACTGTCACGGTGAGAATCTTTTCAAATTTATTTGCCAGATAACATGGAGGGGGGTGGAGAGAATAAAAGTTGAAAGTCGCACAAGGTTTACAATTTTTGATAATTGAGCACTTAAATGAGCAATTTTCCTTTAAGACAAATGCTCGACACATGAAATTATTGATGGTTTGGAATAGGACTTGTACAGTTTGTGAGCACATTTGATCACATCACTAGGTAGGATGGTAGGTGGAAGCCAGAGAAAATATTTTCTGGTGATTCACACTGATAAGAAAAAAACATACTATTAGAAAGAGAATTTCTTCAAAGATTATACAGGAATATGTTTAAATAAACAATATATGTATTAAATATACACAATGAAACACTTGAAAATTTTTAGGATGATTCTTCACAAACTGTACTAAACACTGTAATAAAACGATAAATCGCTGCCAATTATGAAATGTGGAGAAAAAATTTGAACATTCAATCTAAACATGAGGGTGTTCTTTTACTGTAATTTTAAAAATCAGGAGTAACTCAACTCGACTTTCCGAACACTTGATCCTTACCAAGCATTTGAATCGGCGAATAATTCAACAAAAAAGAAAATTATAACCCAAATTCATATATTCCTGACCAATTTATCCTGTTTTAAATAATTTAACAATATTAAAATGTACTTACAATAATTCGAGTCTATATGCTGGTAAAATGTACATAAAAGTTTTGATATCCTGGTAAAATAATCGTAAATAGTCCTATACTCATGTAAACCTCGCATTGTGAGACGGCAATTCACAATATGACTATCAAATTTCAACTCAACTGAATGCAGTGTTCAGACTTAGTGCACTTAAATTAATTTGTCACAATGTACTATGTATTACTTTTTTCAGACCTGTAAAAAACGAAGTCCTAAACACGCAAATCTATAGAGTATGTAAGACAGTGACTTGTAATATGCATAATTAATATAAGCTGAATCAAATGCACCATATAAACATTAAAGCACTTAAAATAGTTTGTGTCTGTAGGCCGTAATCTATCAGAATTCCTTTTTTGCAACCCTGTGAACAAACTATAAATTCTACACATGCTAAAATTCCTGCAGATCCTGTGACCCCATCACTTATAATATACATAACCAATTTGCTCTCAATCAAACGCATCGTTTAAATGACAGTGCACTTTCAAAAATTTTTGTCCATGGGCCGTAATAAATAAGAATTCTTTCTTGTATGCTTGTAAAAAAAAAGGTGTTCATCCTATACACACAAATCCAATACCTGTTATAAGAGTGTGGTCTATGATATATGTACCAAGCTTGAGCTCAGCCAAATGCATCGTTTAGGAGCTTATCATGTTCACACACGCACATACATTCATACATCGCTGTCAAAATAGCGTAATTGAATTTGGAGGACCTCAAAACGTGTAAGTATCTTAGAGTAAGAATATACTAGAGAGTGTATCGCTATTCAACACCTCTTGGAAATGTTAGGAAAGATGAACCATTTGACTTGTGGCATGGAAATGCGTAGAAGGCTAGACTTGTGCTCTATCTCTGCATTTGGCAAAGTTAAAATACAAACCAAATTGACTGACAACATACACACTACAAATCCTCTTGCATGAAAAAAATTATCACCAAGGTTAAGTGGATGTGGATATATAAAAAAAAATTCTTTTATAAAAAGTATATTTTTAAAATATGGAAAAAATAATTAAAAAACCACATACACACCTGTGAAATGTTATACCAGAACCTTGCACAAATCATTAATTGCATCCATATGCAGAGCAGATGTATGCCATTCTTCCTTCAAAATATAATTGTAAAAACAAAAATTAGCATGCTAGCCACAAATGCTCCATGGAGAACTAAAAGGCGAGTTAGATTCGCAAATATTATGCTCGTGAGATCTTGCCATAAGTCAGCTGTTGAGACAAGTACTTTAAATTACGGTTGTCAAGTCACTCTCTATCCCTTAGATCTGCCATATACATCAAAATCACATAGTTGACTTTTTCATGATTGCAATACTTTCCTTACATGGTACATGTTTGAAAAGTAAAAAGCATTAGTAATTACGTGTAAATACCATTGGCATATCTAGGAAGGGGCTAAGCTCTCCCTAGAAAGATTTTATCTCCCTATATAAAAATTAAACTTTTTATAGCAATAATAAGGCATAGAGCCCATTAGTGGAGGGTGGGAGTGTTAATAAAGCCCACAACACAGTGCCGATCCTAGACCTTCGGCCGCCCACGTGCAAATTAAAATTGGCCGCCCCTTTTTTACAAACCTTACGCTTTAAACGTTTAAATAAATTACTATTAAGCACTTGAAAAAATCGTCTAAATATAAGTATGGAATGGATGAAAATCAAAGAGAGAAACATATTAAAGTACACAATTTATTTTCAAAAATATACAATCTACAACTACAATAAATATTTCTGATCTTTCAAAAAACTTATAACAGCATTTTTCAAGCTTTCTTAAAGGCGAATCTATAAATAAAATTAGACGTTTGTCGGTACATTACATGAAATTCAAAAATTTTGTGATTTCTATCAGTTTACGGCCCCAGACAACACATAAGCTTAAATCAAGCTTGACATTTCTTTGATTTTGACGTATTAATATAAGCTTGACAGTTCAATTCATTTTAAGCTTGCAGCAAGCTTGGAGAAGTCACTTGAACTGTCAAGCTTGAATACAACTTGATTACTGCTTGATTTGGAAAGCCACATACTTATAACAAATAATTTATCATCAGTCATAAATGTACTTGACCATAGAATTTTTTAAAAAAACATTCTATATTTCCAAATATTGAAATTCTTCAAAATAAAATACAATTATACTACGAAATTGATTTCAAAATCAGTCGTTTGTATCGATTTTGGCCAGTATTGCCCAACATGAGTGTCGCGATATTGAAAGTTTTAAAATGTGCGCTGCTTTTAAGTTTATATTATGCTTATTTCCCTATTAGTAGAGTCTCTAAATCACACATAACATTATTTTAATTTTGATTCATCCCATGGAAAAATAAAAGAAACAGATCAACACATTGGCCACTGATCGATCTCGCCAGAAAACGGCGTGATAACGATAACAGCCACTTCAAACTTTAGTCATTTGAGCGCAAGACAGGTTGGTCGAGTGGTTAGGACGCTGGATTTCCAACCCATAGATACCGAGTTCCATAGTCAGATAAAAAAAAAAAAAAAAGTATCTGCGCACACAATCCCAAAGTATCTGCAAAAATAAATTGCAAAATTAAAAAACGGTAAAATTTGCAATAGTTTTCGTTGTAAATGTAAACTATAAATCCGCCCGTCGCAACAAGATCAAACAAATTGAATTGTATTATTGTAATCTCAACACCACATGTATTCCTTATCGTTACTGCCGACAAGCTTCGAAAACAAGACGCATGCGCTGCAGGAACGGTGCGAGCAGACCATGGAGACAACTGGAGAGACAGGGTGTCGACGGATCAGGGAAATCATGGAAAAATCAGGGTATTTTATCTATCTGGAAATATCGGGGAATTTTGCAAAAATATTTAAAAATCAGGGAACTTTCGTTTTTTGCCTAGTGAACTAGATCATTTTTAATTGTCAATCTGATGCGCGGCTCCGTTCTGGATCACACGATACTCAACTGATGCACAGATACAGACATTTTACGAATCCGAAACCAGAATACAGATCATATGAGGACATAGAAATATGAATCCGAGACTCAAGTGCACTATCACTGTACGAATCCGAAAAGTGCATGTATTCGGACTCGTTCTAAGATGCGGATCATACAAGAAACCGGATATGCGAATCATATCGGCATGTGAATCAATTTCGCATGTGAATTGCTTCCTGAATAAAGTCGTAGGTAAAATGAATGGTAAAAGATGATTTAGTCTTCTACTGCGTCGTTATGTTTTTTAAAGTGATGGGACATTTGAGTGATGCCTGCTAAGCTCCCCCGCAAGACGATTTTTTTAAAAATAGATAGTGCTCATTTTTAAGCCTTTTTACATATTTTTTAAAATTTCAAACGATAGATTGGTTGAACTACAATTTTATTAATATTAAGCATTTTTGTAGTTTTCTATTATTTATTTCCCTATATGAAGCATTCACCTGTTTGGTGCATGATACACAATGGTGATTTACATGAAAGATTATGGTATGTATATAGTAATTAGTTCTGGAAATTTGATAAAGATAGTCAGGGAAATCAGGGAAAAATCAGGGAACTTTTTTTCTCAATTTCTGTAGCCACCCTGAGAGAGCATCTTTTCGTAATGCACCGGAGTGAGGACGAAATGTGTTCCTTCGCGCCGCATCACAAATAGGTCGAACGCGTAATAGGAACGCACACCACACGTGACCGAAACACAATGCTGCACACTGAGCGCGGGCGATTATCTGCGAAGCTTCTGAGATTTTCTACGGAGAAGACGTAGTCAGTAAAATATGTATAAGCAATGAGCATATCTATACGTACGTACACACCTACATATATCGCGTTTGCGCTAAAGTTGCTTAGAAAATATTTTCTCTAGGTAATTGTTGCTCCATTATTTAAAAAAACGGAAAACTATCCGCAAGACCTCGAAATTCTTCGCGAATGTATCCACGCACGGCGTGCGCGCGTGCATCAATATTATCTAGCTATGTCGAGTTCGATCGCGGATGCTTGATGGAAACAGATTAAAATAACTTGAAATTTCAGCGTAGAGTGGAAAATGCATGGAAAAATAAAATATGTGGGGCGAGTTCACCAACGGGCGCCCCGTGTATTTAGGAATTTTTTTTTTTTTTTTGGAAAATTTTTGAAGCTTGAAATTAAGCTTGCTATGTCAAGCTTGATTCAAGCTTGCTATGTCAAGCTTAATGCAAGCTGGGCAAGTGTAAACTAGAACACTTGATTCAAGCTTGCATTAAGCTCACACGCTTGAAATGTTCAAGCTTAATTCAAGTTTATTGACTTGATAAATCAAGCTTCTGCAAGTTTGCTGTGCTGTGTGGGGCACTTGAGAATCCAGTTACGACCCTCAAAATGAACTTTGACTGTAATTCTGTCCGTGACTTTTTTGTTGTTGTTGTTGTTCGAGCATCATGTAAAAACGACAGAAGCAAATGAAATGAAATTTGGTGATATGATAGGTGGTCACTCAACTTTAAAAAATAGGCGTCGAATTTTAAAAAAATCTGGATTACATTTCGAGATTTTGCGAAAATTGTTTCAAAGTCTGTAAATTTTTGTTCGAGCATCGCGTAATAACGACTAAAGCGAATGAAATAAAATTTGGTGACATGATACGTGGTCATTCAATTTAAAATACAAATATCGAATTTTTTTAAAATCTTGATTAAATTTTGAGATTTTGTGAAAATATTTATTGATTACGTAGAAACCACTGAAGCGAGTGAAATAAAATTTAGTATCGTCACTGGTAATCGCTTGAACTCTTTGCATCAAAGTGTTTTAAATATTTTTTATAGGTTTTGAGATTTTGAGAATCTTTAGTGCATGTTTGCGCTATTCCTGAAAAGTGAATGGAATAATAATATTATATGGAATAGAATAATATTTGGAGTTATGTTAGATGCAAGTTAATTTGAACTCCAAATGCTGAAACAGTTTTAAATATTTCATAGATTTTTGGAATTTTGTGAAAATTATATACATATTTGTTTTCATATTCTGTAAAAATGGAGTAAGAGAATACGCTGAAGTTTAGTAACATCATCAGCAATGACTAAAACAAGAAAAATGGGATTTTTTTGAAAAAGTTATATAATTTTTTTAAATGTTTATTTGCTTTTTTAGATTTTTGTGAAAATTGCACAAATTTTCAAGGAATAATGTTAAAATATTTACAGTGAATCAAACAATATTTTGTTGCATGTTAGAAATGACCTCTTGACTGAAAAACTCATTCAACCAGAATAAAATTTAATTTTTTTTAAATGAAAAGAAGTTCTCTATAATAGTCAAATTTACTGATCGCTTTGTTACTCCCAAACCTGTAATCTTTTACCAATACACAGGAGATATAGTTTTTATTTCTATACTATTGCTAATGTACTATTTCCACACTTACAATGCCGACAAAGATTCAAGCTTTTTGAAAATTTTTTAAGCAAAGTGACGGATCGTTAAAATCATTAAAAACAGGTAAAAACACATTAAAATACGTATGTAGCAATATCGGTGGCAGCCACCACCTTCTTCAGCACAGGTCTTGGTTCCAAATGGCCAGCTCTCTTCCTCAGCAGGGCGTTCCACCCAGGATCGATCTGCGCATGCGTCATATCATTCACTGCACCATCTGTGGTCATAATCTGTAGGGCTTCCATATTTAGGGCATATTGACTGTTTTTGTAATTGGTGAGTTTTTGGCTATTGTTAAAGTTGATTTCTATGGGGTGTTCCTGGGCTATTTTTGCGAGGGCAGTAGTGGTTTTATTGAATTTAATGTCAGTTTGATGTTCCTTTTTTCGGTCTTTGATTTTTCGTTTTGTCATTCCAATATAGCAGCCCTGTTTTTTGGTACTATTGTCTGTAAAGCTTAGTTTATAAATACCGGCGGTTTCATCAGGATTTATATTATCTTTGTCACTGCGAATGCGTTTGAAAATATTTTGATTGGGTTTTATTGGGATTTTGATATTTTTCTTTGCAGCTTCATTTGTGATTTTTAGGGCGGCTCCCCTGCAGTAGGGAATGGCATTGGTAAATTTTAGTTTTGGATTTTGATAGTTATTAATTTGTTCCAGTTTTTTGATTCTCTTTTTATAAAGGCTTTTTACTATTGAATTCGGATACCCTGCGTTTTTACATTGATTTTTGATAAACTGGAGCTCTTCATTGAGGAGTGTTTCGTTTGAGCAAATGGTAATTGCGCGATTGACATAGGAACGTATGGCGGCTATTTTATATTTGTATGGAGTTTTTGAATTAAAGTGTACTATTTCGTTATTATTTGTGGCTTTTCTAAAAACTGTAGTATTAATATTATTCATCATATCTCTATTGATTTTGACATCCAGGTAGTTAATGGTGGCATTTTTCTCTATTTCAATGGTGAGTTGTATGTTATTGTCTATTGAGTTGATTTCTTTGAGGATATTATCAGTTTCATTTTTCTTAACTATTGCGAAGATATCGTCTACGTAGCGAAACCAAGTTTTTATGTGGTTGGATAATTTATCAAATATGGCCCTCTCCACTAGCCGCATTTTCCAGTCTGCTATGACACCTGATATCGGCGACCCCATAGGCACTCCTTTCTTCTGTTTATAGAAATTATGATTAAACTGAAAATATGAGTTGTGAAGGACAAGATTAAGTGCGCTATTTAATGTAGTGGAAGTAGAGCTATTATTAAAGTTGGAAGTGATTTGTTTATTGATTATTGCATTCATTTCTTGGATATCTATTGAGGGGTAGAGGTTAGTAACGTCAAAACTGACGAAGCATTCCTGGGAGTTTATTGTAATATCTTTAATGCGTTGAATAAAATCTTCAGTTGAGGTTAAGATATTGTTACTTTGGGGCATGAGATCTTGTAAGATGGGTTTCAGATATTTTTCCAGGTCATAAGTTGGTCCTTCACATTTACTGACTATTGGTCTTAAAGAGGGAGGGGTTTTATGGTCCTTGTATTTAGCAAAAATTCTTGGGGCTATGGGGGCAAAATTAGTTAAAGTGGCTTGTCTGTTGTCTGGCCAGGATCCATTTTTGATTAATTCTTTGACTTTATTGAATATTTTTCCTGTTGGGTCTTTTGGTAATTTTTCTATAGTTTATTAATGGTTTCTTCCATCTGGGTGCGATAATCATTTTTATTCATTATAACTATTTTGCCGGTTTTATCTGAGCTTAAGCAAGTTAAATTATTGTTTTTCTTTAAGTCGTTTATGCATCGGCGATCGGCGTCGCCGCGGGAGGGGGAGTTAAGTTTGTTGATAAGTTCTTGTTGGGCTATAATTCTTAAGTAGTTTTTGTCTGGAGGGGGGAGGTCGGCTATTGCGGTTTCAATGCTGGCTATTGAATCAAAAATGTTTATATTATCATCCAGGATATATTTAGGTCCTAAGTTTAGGACGTCGTGTTGCTGTTGAGTTAGATGGTAGTCAGAGATATTTATATATTGATTTTCTATTTTGTTCTATTCTAACTTGCTTAAGCTCAGATAAAACCGGCAAAATAGTTATAATGAATAAAAATGATTATCGCACCCAGATGGAAGAAACCATTAATAAACTACAAATAGAAAAATTACCAAAAGTCCCAACAGTAAAAATATTCAATAAAGTCAAAGAATTAATCAAAAATGGATCCTGGCCAGACAACAGACAAGCCACTTTAACTAATTTTGCCCCCATAGCCCCAAGAATTTTTGCTAAATACAAGGACCATAAAACCCCTCCCTCTTTAAGACCAATAGTCAGTAAATGTGAAGGACCAACTTATGACCTGGTAAAATATCTGAAACCCATCTTACAAGATCTCATGCCCCAAAGTAACAATATCTTAACCTTAACTGAAGATTTTATTCAACGCATTAAAGATATTACAATAAACTCCCAGGAATGCTTCGTCAGTTTTGACGTTACTAATCTCTACCCCTCAATAGATATCCAAGAAATGAATGCAATAATCAATAAACAAATCACCTCCAACTTTAATAATAGCTCTACTTCCACTACATTAAATAGCGCACTTAATCTTGTCCTTCACAACTCATATTTTCAGTTTAATCATAATTTCTATAAACAGAAGAAAGGAGTGCCTATGGGGTCGCCGATATCAGGTGTCATAGCAGACTGGAAAATGCGGCTAGTGGAGAGGGCCATATTTGATAAATTATCCAACCACATAAAAACTTGGTTTCGCTACGTAGACGATATCTTCGCAATAGTTAAGAAAAATGAAACTGATAATATCCTCAAAGAAATCAACTCAATAGACAATAACATACAACTCACCATTGAAATAGAGAAAAATGCCACCATTAACTACCTGGATGTCAAAATCAATAGAGATATGATGAATAATATTAATACTACAGTTTTTAGAAAAGCCACAAATAATAACGAAATAGTACACTTTAATTCAAAAACTCCATACAAATATAAAATAGCCGCCATACGTTCCTATGTCAATCGCGCAATTACCGTTTGCTCAAACGAAACACTCCTCAATGAAGAGCTCCAGTTTATCAAAAATCAATGTAAAAACGCAGGGTATCCGAATTCAATAGTAAAAAGCCTTTATAAAAAGAGAATCAAAAAACTGGAACAAATTAATAACTATCAAAATCCGAAACTAAAATTTACCAATGCCATTCCCTACTGCAGGGGAGCCGCCCTAAAAATCACAAATGAAGCTGCAAAGAAAAATATCAAAATCCCAATAAAACCCAATCAAAATATTTTCAAACGCATTCGCAGTGACAAAGATAATATAAATCCTGATGAAACCGCCGGTATTTATAAACTAAGCTTTATAGACAATAGTACCAAAAAACAGTGCTGCTATATTGGAATGACAAAACGAAAAATCAAAGACCGAAAAAAGGAACATCAAACTGACATTAAATTCAATAAAACCACTACTGCCCTCGCAAAAATAGCCCAGGAACACCCCATAGAAATCAACTATTAACAATAGCCAAAAACTCGCCAATTACAAAAACAGTCATTATGCCCTAAATATGGAAGCCCTACAGATTATGACCACAGATGGTGCAGTGAATGATATGACGCATGCGCAGATCGATCCTGGGTGGAACGCCCTGCTGAGGAAGAGAGCTGGCCATTTGGAACCAAGACCTGTGCTGAAGAAGGTGGTGGCTGCCACCGATAGTGCTACATACGGATTTTAATGTGTTTTTACTTGTTTTTAAATGTTTTTGAAAATTTGCATTATGTACTAACTCGTCAACAACGGGTACTTCAGCTAGTTAATCTATAATACTTGAAATGTCTACCGCCTTACAGGTAACCCTTTCAATTGAAATAATAGCCAAATTCATAAGCCTTTCTTGTGAGATTGCTGATATTCCGTAATTTTGAAAATCTTCTTTCACCTGAAGCAACACTGATTGGTATAGTCAAAAATATTGTGAGTGCTATAGATAAATTGGGAAAATGTGTTGTTAAATCCTGACATATGCATGATTTAAAATTTCTAATAAAAAAATCTTCAAAATTTTAGTTGGAGCAGGCTAATTAGGGTTTAAAGTATTCTTCACTCAAAGATTTTTTTAAAAACATTCATGTAAGGTTTTCATTTTTTCTACATTGTTTGATAATCATTTCGCCGCCCCTTAAGTTTGGCCGCCCACGTGCCGTGCACCATCTTGCCCCCCACTAGGATCGGCCCTGCCACAACATACACGTAAAAATATTTAAAAAGCTTACTAAGTAATTCCAGCAGTAAATGCAGGTTAATAGCTTTACATTACAAATACCAATTTACTTATTTGACAAAAAAAAGAGACAAATAAGATCACTTATAAATAATACATATTATTAAGTTTTAAATAATAACAGTTATGTTTAACTAGCAGTCCCACACGGCATTGCCCGTGAACCCCTTAAATTATGCGATTTACAAAATCTGACATGTAAACTGCAACTCCAGATTAGTACTCTAGGCCGCAATTGTATAACAGAATGTGCAGATAATGGTTCCAGAGTTTCAGGTACGTACTTACAAACGCACCACTAAAGACAACTCACTGCCGTGGCCGTCACATATTTCCCCAGAAATATCGTGTAATTTGCATTAAAATTGCTGGAGTTATTAAATATTTCATCCAATTAAGCAAATTATGTTGTAAAATCCACAATTTTCGATTTAAATTTCTTAAGATTAGGAAATGTTAGGTCATTAAACGTATTAAATACCATAAAAAGTACCATAAAAAATTTCATGAAAAGGTCCTAATTAGGAAAAACGCACCAAATGACAGAAAAATCGTCAAACTTGGCGAGTTTTGGCGAAATATCGGCAAAATTGGCACCAAAAATAAGTCCCCAAAAATTAGGTTTTCGAAGACCTACGACCCATAGAACCCGAGATTTCGAGAACATTCCATATTGATGCAACAAAAAGCAAAATTTAACTATTTAACACGTAGAATACGAATTTTAAACTGTTTTAAACCCCAGAACAGCGGGTTGCTCCCAAAATTCGTAACACAGGGTAAGAAAATCTCCGTTTTAGAACAGTTTTTAATTAATAATTAAAAAAGTGATTAAAATTTTAAAATTCTGATTCTCAGGTGCACATTATCGGACTCATGGGATTATATATTCAAATTTTCAGTGTTCTAACCTCGCCAAGCATGGCAACGTAAAAAACGGTTTTTTACTTTTGCGGTTACCACTCACTTCAAGCATAAATCTTTTCATGAGGCCAAAGTTCGCCAAACACGACGATCTAAAATCGGTTTTTAATTAATAATTTAAAAAGTAATTGACATTAAAATTTCAAAATTCTGAGCCTCAGGTGTACATTACCGAAGGAATGGGCTCATATGTTCGAATTTTCAGAGTTCTGCATCCAGTAGTTTTTTCTGGACATCGCACGCATGCAGATTTTCAGACATTCATTTTTACTGATATAGATTGGCGCAAAACTGACTAAATTTCCATGCCATTATTGTTTTCCAATGCATGCGATTTTGTTTCACAGTATCATGCTGGCGAAACTCGCCGAGCATGGCATCCTGAAAACGGTTTTTAATTAATAATTAAAAAAGTAATTAAAATTTTTAAATTCTGATTCTCAGGTGCACATTATCGGACTCATGGACTTATATATTCAAATTTTCAGAGTTCTGCGTGCAGTAGGTTTGTCTGGAGACCGCACACTTACAGACAGACAGATTTACAAACATTCATTTTTATTATTATAGATTACAAAATAAAATAATTGGATTTTTTTCATTTCTTTGACTTGTCCTGAAAAGCCATTAAAAGATTTGTGGAAGATCCGCTGGGGAAAAGCAGATATAGATAATTATTTTTTGCTCTGGCAGATCCATATAATTTTTTTTTAAATCTGACTGATCCTGGTACTGATAGATATTTTTTATCTTCGAATAATCACGGATACAGATATCTGGATCACCTCTAGTTATAAGGTACTTCTTTGTATGGTGAGATATGAATGTTGCTTTCTATTGTATAAGAAAGTTTTCGTAAGAGGACGCCCCAATGCTTTTGCCCTGGGCCCCCATTCCTGCAAATCACTCCTTGAATATATCTACAGTCAAGAAATGTAACTTTCATCATACTGCACCTTTTTTCCTTAATAAAATACTCATATTTTGGAAAGTACATTATTTTTCATATTTAGTTCAAACATTTTAAGTAAAGCTTAATAACTAATATGTTTATAGGTATATGCACTGACGAGCCAAAGCATTATGACCATCCCCACATTTTTCAATGAACCCATCTGGATGACATAGACAGCATGTAATTAAGTGGGAATAATATTTAACTGTTGCTGGAGAAAGTAAGGAATCATTCTTGTACTGATGTTTGTGAGTGATGGGAAAGGCTGTTCATCTAAGCGAATTTAATAGAGAACAGATTCTAATGACCTGAAAACTCGGAATGAGTATCTCTGAAACTTCACAATCTGCCTTTGTTAGTATTATAAAAAGTGGATTAATGATGATGAAACCAGCAGTAGATGCCAAGATGCTGGACATCTACGCATCATCAAAGAAAGAGGACGTCGAAGACTGTCTCGCCTAATACAGCAAAATCGGCAACAGACAGTGGCTCAGTTGACAGCCCAATACAGACGTAGGTCCAAGTACAAGTGTTTCGGAAAACATAGTTCAGCGAACACTGTTGGATATGGGACTGCAGAGTAAATGTACCACTTGTGTGCCTCTACTTACCAAGCATTATTGTCAACTATGTCTACAGTACTCATGGGAACATTGAGACTGGACATGGATATGTGGAAGAAAGTTGCCTGGTCGGATGAATCTCAGTTTCTCCTTCATCACATCGATGGTCATGTCAAGGTATGCCATCTTCCAAAAGAACAGCTACTCCCCTTAACAGGCTATACACAGGCTGGTGGTGGCAGTAGTATGTTTTGGGGGCCGATCTCTTGGGAGGCTCTGGGACTTGTAGTTGTGGTAGAACAGACCATGAAAGCTGCGGACTATCTGAACATCAATGCGGATCAATTGCACCCTTGCGTGGCATATGTCTTCCCAAAAGGAAATGGAATCTTCTAACAGGACAATGCGGCATGTCACCAGGCTGAAATTGTGTTGGAGCAGTTCGAGGAGCATAGTGATAAATTCCAATCAATGTCTTGGCCACCTAACTTGCCGGATCTTAATCCCATAGACAGGGATGCTACGGCTGCTACATTTGCGACGGACTGAGACAAAACTGACTGCCTGCACCATTTTGCGCCATTTGATACAATTGTGGCCGTTTCTGCACCAAAACGGCGAATATTGCCGTAATTTATGGAAGAAACGGCATGGCATTTATGAGTATGAAAATTAAAAAATAGTAAGTGCAGCGTTTACGATATTTTAAATTTTTTTTTAGCTGATCTTCAACAAAAAATAATTATTTAGTAATAATTGTCTCAAAAGATGGCACCACCACTATTGATCACGTACTTTTTAACGGTGCGCAGAGCACAGCATAACAAATCAGAATGCGAGCCTACCCTGTTGAAAAGCGGTTTGATCCAACACTCTGGATGGGTATATAAATCCAACCGATGTCTCCTCAATTAAGTCAAAAGAAAAGAAGCTTTTTATGTGTGCATTTTGGAACTATAATTAAATTTTAATGAAGATTTTAATATAGATATTTTGATGGGCTAAAGTTCCTTAAAATACCGCAAAAATGCACTACCCTCGATTAGCCACACCCCTGTGTTCTATGAACGTCCGTTGTTCTCAGTCCCGGACTGGGCTGGTCGGCGATCGCCGATCGTCCCCTGCATAAGGAAGGAGCCCCCAGCAAGGCATCCCGAAATGGATACAAGGGCAGATCCATAAACTTTTTTCGGAGGGGGCGCAAATCGTGAATACTCATTTCATCTAGTGTAAAGCACACTTAATATTGGTGAAAGCTCCATTTATCTAGTGTAAATACATTTTTCTCGGAGGGGGCACGCGCCCCCTGCGCCCTCCCCCTGGATCCGCCTTTGAATGGATATACTACTTAGAATTAAAGTAATTTGACATACATCAGAGTAATGTACTAAAGTAGTTCGATTATTTATTTCTTTGTAATCTTAGGACCCTACAGACCACGTGTCGCGAGGGATCTCCCGAAGAATCAGGGGCCCCCAATAGCTTTAAACAGTTAAATATGATTTTTAGGCAAGTAAACCTAATTTTTAATTCCCTCCAAATTCACCAGTAAAGGGCCCCTTTTCAATAGCCAATGGCCTTCATAGGATCCAGTCCAGGCCTGGTTATTCTTAAATACTGAATATCAACCAAAACTAGTCTGTTGCGCCTTATGCAAGTTTAACCATATAGGTTATTTGTATTTTTTCACCGTGCCGCTTTGCACTCAGTGAAGGTGCACTGTACCGAATAAACACTGCTTTATGCTATTATTACGGTAGAAAGTTAACTAGGAGTAACTGGCAAGCTCAAGAAACGCGGAGTGCTTTTAAAATAAATCCCAATGTTGTAAATATCAAAAGTAATAAATGAATAGAAACATCAAGAGTTATCACACAACATTCAAAGCTTAAAACAATTTGCTGAAGCATGCTCATTACATAATCAATAGCTGGACGTCCAGAAAAAGAAAAAAAAAATTGTTTACTTTTGACTGGAGCCTCCTCTTCGGCTCGCTCTTTTCGTTTTAACATGTGCTATACTGTCCAAACTTTTGCGAATGCAAGAAGTTTTTTACAAGTTATTTATTTACTTCTATAAATTTGCCTTTGTGAATATATGAATTTTATATGAAATCGGACACTGATTAATTTGAAAATGGAAATCGTGAAATAGCGGTAAATACTTTAAAACATTATATGGGAAGGGAGGGGGGAAAAAAGAATATATTTTTACCATTCATCCATACCCCTCCAAAAGTATATCCCAGTGTGGTGTTTCTTTTCTTTTGGAGGTAGAAGGGGTGGGGGGAGAGATCGTGGATGTGGCATTTCTGTTGATTTTCTAGTTAATTAAGCTCATTTGCATGGGTGCAGCATTTCTTCCATAAATTATTCTAGTAATTTTGAAGGTGACTCACACATGGGAGCTCGCACAATGCGGGCCACACACGTCGTAGGGACCGCAGCGCTCCTCCTGTTTTTCCTTTTTTTAGGATTGACTCCTGTTTTCCTAATTTTTCATTGTATTGCAATTTCTCCTCCTATTATTCTCAGAATAATGGTGATAACGTTACAGGGTTGCCACTGTCGGCTAAATGACGACTATTCTTGAGCTTCAGTGACTTTTTGGGGGCAAAAACATGGGCAAAGAGCAACTATTTGAAAATGCAACTTTTGCAAGGTTTAAGCGACTATTTCCAAGCTCTATCTATGTTAAAGTGGGTGGCAGCTACATCGTTATTATTTGCGCCATTTATATGTTTTAAAACCCAATTAGCGTCATTTTATCACAATTGCTGATAACATCATCGTGGCGTCAGTTTTCCGGCCGGATGTAGACATTCTCCGCCAACTGAGAGTTTTGTAAAAGTGTAGATTTTATAATATGAAAAAATTAATTCCTCCACACTTTTGAATTTTCAAATCATGAAAAGTAAAATCATTAAGACAGCTTAGATATGGTTATTCATACTTGCCAATTTTTACACTTTCAGCTTAAAGTTTACGAGAAACTCCCACTTTTTCTTTTCTTTTTTATGATTTTACTCGAATTTACCCCTTTTTTTAATGCTATTTAATGAATTTTGAAGTTTTTTATTTTAATAAAGTCACGATCCATATTTTGTTTCCCAAATCTCTTAAAATTTACTATTCATTTGAATTTTCTGCTATTACTTAATTGGAAATAAAGATAATCGCAAAAACAGGAATCTATGGTAAATTAATAATTCCCGTTTTTTTTTTTTCCCCGATTACAAAACGGAATTTTTCTTGTTTTTGCTGAAATAAAGAATAAAGATATTCTTACACAACTTTTGAAAAAGTGTAGATCTTATTAAATGAAATAATTTGGTGTTTTAAAATACAAATCCTACCACACTTTTTATATGTTCAACACATGAAGAAAGAGTAAAATCATTAAGGCAGCTTAAATTTGACTATTCATACTTGCCAATTTGTGTACATTCAGTTGGAAGGTTGCACATTTTCACTTATTTTTACGATTTTATGCAAAACTGCCATTTTTTAATGTTTTCCTCACCTATTTTTACGATTTTATGCGAATTTGCCGTTTTTTTTTTTTACACTTTTCCACTGATTTTTACAATTTTATATAAAACTTTTTAAATGTGGTATCTGAATAATAATTTCGTAGAAACCCCAAACATGTGTGTAAAATGCAGTTGCAATTGTTATAATTTCAGGCTTGTTCCACTAAAAAATGAGGTGGCCACCCAAAAAACTTAAGCCATTTATTGCAAAAGAGCTTGGAGAAGCTGAAGGGGGGGAAAAGATTTAAAAAATTTATTTTAGAGATAAGAGATAAAATAAATAAATTTAGTTTAGAAACAAACTTAAAAAAAATTAATTTTAGTTGAGGCATACTGTGACAGAAAGGAATTTTAATTGAGACAAACTGAAACAAAAAGGGATTTTGATTGAGACGATGCTGAGACAAACTGGGGTTTTGGCTGTACCATCCCTGCATATAGCATCGTTGGGATTACATGGAGTGGCAGCTCAGAGCTCAAACATCATCATGTTTGTATTCACCCAATTCCCCATGTTTGTATCCACCCAATATCTCGATTTTGCATGACCGTTGCTTAAATATTTGATACAACCTTTCTCCAGTTATTTACCAAAAACTCGTGGCATCCATGCCCAGGTGAGTTGCAGCTGTTTTGAAGGACATTTACAAGGAGACGTAAGCCATTATTGAGTAGGAGGTCATAATGTTTTGGCCCTTCAGTGTATAATTTTTTGTCTGTTTCATTGTCTAATATACTAATATTAAATGTATGTATACCTATGCAGTTAAAAAAACATTAAAATTAAATAAATCAATTTTTTTGAAAAATATAAAAATCGAAAACCCTGCTTTGGATATCAACCTAAAATATGTATGCTAGAATTGAAATATTTTTTCTGCTTAGAAGGAGAGTTATTTTTTCTTAGGTGTGTGTGTGTGTGGGAGGGGGGGGGGGTGTTAAGAGTCTTATGAGAAGTATGGTGATAATTGATTATCAGTCGTATTCACGAAACGGGTAGTAACCGCCTGATCATGAAACTAACATTTGACCGTTACTTGCTGGTAACACACCGGTAACCTCAGAACGGTATTCACCAACTATTTAAAACCATTGGTTTCCTGACCAACGTTTGACCACCGATTAACTTGTACTTGTGCATTCTGCTTTGTAAGCTCGTCTGTGATTGGCTTAGGGCACTGGCTATCCAACCAGCTGATTGCCGTCCCTTGACCCCTCTTCGCGAGCGCTCCAAAATAGTTGAAAATAAGCAGGAGTGTAATGTGTTTTCATGTATTTTTATAATCACAAATGCTTCAATTATTTATTTCGGGGATTTCTGATGACTTTTTTGCAATTAATAACTGATATTTTATTTGTATACATCTATGAATTTAAAAGATATATTGATTTTAAAAGATAATAGTTTTTAAAGGTATTCGAAGGTTTTCTATTTCTATTTTTTAATGTATCTGACAGTCAAAAACAATACGATTGTTTAAAAATTTGTTAATACATACTTAAGAGCTTACTCTGGGGATATTTTATTTGTTTTACTGTAGGAGATGGGTTTTTTTTTTTTTTTTGTATCAGTAATTAAAATTGCAAATGCATAAAAAAGCAAATATTTTTACAATGTTGTAATACAATTGTAAAGATTCTAATGTTGAAACCCACTGGTGGCCATACTTTAATCACAAAAATATGGATCATAGAGCAGCTCTGCCAATATTTTGTAATTTTATACAGTAAAGAGTAAATATATACGTGAATATTAAAATGTGATTGTGTTGAAATGGTTCTTGCTGGGCCTTAAATAATGATTTATGAGGTAGTTATTACTCTATTTTTAACTGAAGTTATGAACTAGGCTGTCTCTTGATTTTTCATGCAAGGACTAGAAATTTTTGGACACCCCCCCCCCCAAAAAAAAAAAAAAAAGGAATTGCAGATCTCTACTCAAAATTGCAAGTTTTTTCCCACAATAAAGACACACTTTAATCACTCTGTAGTCAGACATTAAAGTAACACTTTTTTTTTTTTTTTTGGGCATGTGATTAATTTATGAGTAATAACTTAGCACGAAGTGTACAACTTATTTAAATAAAGCAGGAACGGGGAAAAAGAGTATTCAATTTAAATATTAATAGTGAATAATGACTCTGATGTATTTTTATTAATGGGATAATGCAAAAATCAAGAATTATATTAGTTATTAGGGGGGGGATATGTAGCGCTGAATTTTTTTTTACCTATAGTAGAACTGCAGAATCAATGCAAATAAAAAAAACTACTTATTTCATTGACTAAAAGTTCGGGGGGAGGGTGGGAAATCATACCCTCATGATCTCCCTCCAGTGGGGGTTACGGCCTTGTGTTTTTGGTAATACGGAATACAGCTAATATGATACGACTAATACTAATTAAAGAAACCTGTTCCAGCCCAGCTAACCCCTGCTAATTCACATGGCTTTGTCTATTAAATTTTGCAATGCTCTTGCTGGGAAAAAAATAAAAAACAAATTAATTAATAAAATTAAGATTAGTTCTTTTTTTCTGACAGGATTGGGATCATTATTGATTTTTATGGTATTGTAGTATAATGTCGAATTTATACACCTAATTAAAATGGTTAAGTACTTCATCCCAGAGGGCCTTAGTTTTTTAGAAATAAAAAGATCATGTTTTTGGAAATTCAGTATTAATTTTAAATATAATATTTTCACCGTTTCAAAGTAAAAAGAAAAAAATGCTGCTTATGACTTGGGGAAATGCATTCCTGATTTTTATAAGTCAAATAACAGATATAAATAGATTTTGAGTGAAATAAAAGTAAACAAATTTGTTAAAACGCACAATAAGATTCTGAGTGTTTATTATTTCTTTAGTATTTAATGGAACTTTAGAACGGATGTCGTTGAAATTACTTAACCAAAAACTAGTTGTTTTTCCGTCGGTAAAAACATATTGTATTAGATTTCATAAATTACATTTACATAATAAATGATATCATTTTCATGGTAAAATATATATATATAATGGAACAGACCAAAACAATTTAGATATTTTTAGATGTTCTAAGAGATGTAAAAAAAAAAAAAAGGAGAGAGAGAGAGAGAGCAAGAAGGGAAACTTTGGCTGCAGCGAGACCAGAACCCTGGAACTACTGCTTGCCAATCGCTCGCTTTACCGTAGCGCCATAATTTCAATGACACATTTGCTGTAAATTTCAAACATTTCCTTTTTCTCCTGTTTACCGTTTACTTACTTTGATGGTAATGTATTGGAAAATCCTTGACACACAAGTCTTCTAAACCGTTTACTTTCTCCTCACACATAAATTTTGCAAATCTATCAATAAATTCTAAAATTTCCATATTTTCTGTCTTCAACAGCACTGTAGTCCGCCATGTTTGTTAACAGATTAGAGCCTCACAGCGCATGCGCCGAATGTAACAGGCCGGTAACCACCCGAATTCGGCTGGTTACATTCGTCTGTTAAAAACGAGATGTAACCAGCCGATTTGACCTTGTGAATACCATTTTTTAACCATCTGATTCTATGGTAATCCGGCTGTTACCAGCTGGTAGAAAGTTTCGTGAATACGGGTGTATATGAGGGTCCTTGAAACATTTAGAGATAAACTTTTAAGTTCCTGTATTGTGCTGGAATTTTTACCGACAATTCTGCTGGCCATCCCTATATGTAGATACCATAATTCCTAGAAGATATACTGTGGTGTTTACATGTTTAAAACCTAATATTTCAGTAGGTGCATCGTTTCTACCAATGTGGTGCTTATGTAGTATAAAAAGTTTATAAACCTAGAAGATGAATTTGATGATGTGAAAGACTTGGATCTAGATTTAGTTCAGGATATGCTAAATCTTTTTAAGTGGGGACATTGAAGAATCACCCTTGGATGGCTTACATAATGTAAAATTTATTGTGATTTCTGTTAGCAAAAGTAAAATTTGAAAATTTTATTTTTCATTAAATTATTATTATTTTTTAAATAATTAGTTATGATTGTTACATATATGGATTTTTTTAGTAGGTAAATATAAGTACAATCATGAAAGTAAGTACATTTTCGTAATTTCTTACCTAACATTTATTTTCTGTTGTGATTTGATTTCATTCATTTCTCTTAAATGATATGCCATATGTCATGATAAAGCAAGGTTTTGCAATTACGATGTTTATGGTAATGTCACATGCAATTTAACTTAGTGTGACATTTATGCCAATGCATTGTTTCTCTGCATTTTTTAAAATGCCATTTTATTTGAGTGCGGCATTTATGCTGATGTGATGCTTTTTCCAGAAATTATGGTATGTATATACACATACCAACCTTGTGATCTTTATTTCATTTATTTTTTTTCTTAGATCAAAGAAATGAAACAAGTAGGGTAAATTAATAATTCAATAACTTATCACACATGCACTCATACACACAAAACCTTGTTTTTAAAATACAAATCACTTGAAACAGTGAGTAAATATTCAACTATAATTTCAAGTTGTAAAAATGTTTTACTTTCATCTTGAATTATTTTTATCTTCTTATTTAATCTTTATCCATATATATTTGAAGAGTTTTATTTGTTTTTGTTTAAAAAAAAAATAAATAAAAATAAAAAAAAATCCGAATCATTTTTTTAAAAATTATTCCTAGGATAGAGGCTCTTTTTATACTCCATGTGGAAATCCCAGTGCTGAAGTTATGAAAAGTCTAGAAGAATTCAAAATAAAGCGACTACAAAAAAATGCTTCTAAAAGCTCCAAAAAAGTCACTTTTAATTTGAATATCCAAGGTAATATTGTCAATTTCTTTTATTACAGATATGCATGTAGTTTAGTAATTTCATGATATTAATTCACATAATGATTAAGTAAATAAGACATACAGTCAACTCCGGTTATAGTGAGCCTCTTTGGACTGGCAAATTTTGTTCACTATATCCAAAGTTCACTCAAATTAATGTTTCCAAATGTTGAAAAATAAAACTTAACCCTACAAGGCTCAATTTTTTTTCTGTGTCTGAAATAAATATATTAATGTTTGTGATTATTATTTGGGGGAAAATAGTTTTAAAAATAATAACCTAATATTTTACTAGAAAATCACTTTTTTATTTCAGTTTTGTATATGGTACACTAGGCTTTTGGTATTTATTTTGAAATTAATACGTTAATTTAATAATACGTTAATTTTGAAATTAATCGTCAATATACGTCAATATACGTTATCGTTTAATATACGTTAATTTTGAAATTAATCGTCATTTCTTGATACGACGAACTCCAACACACAGTCATTTTCCGGGTCAAAACTGTTTGCTAACTATTTTTTGTTAATTTTCTAAAATAAACAAAACCACATTCGAAAGATTACTGTTTAAATTTCAATCAGTTTTAGCAATAATATGAACAGTATGTACATCTACATGCAACAACTTGAATTACATCGTTGCTGTATATGTAGAAATACTCATAAAAACCAACAGATGTCCATGCTAGCATTTTATAGACATAGACGAATAATTAAAGTGGTTCCATGTATGGTACCAGGTGCCTTGTAGGGTTAACTAGAAACTGGAAAACATTTTATACTAATACTGAATGTTTATTAAGCAAATCAAACATAATGGATTGCATTTATGATTCTAAAAATATTTATTAAGTAAAGAAAACATAATTAATCCCATTTATGAAAATAACGTAAGAGACATTCTTCATAGAAATTAAATATCACCTCTGCCGTCTAGAATTTTTAAGTTCCGCCACTGTAAGTTAGCCTTTGTTGGGGGGGTAACATTAAAAGGTTGGAAACCGCTGCTCTATAACAAGAAAAATGATACACCAAGAAGGAATTGTCCGATTGCAATAAAAGTTGATGGATGGAAAGAACATACATAAAAAAACAAATTAAAATATCCGAACAATTGAATGATTTATAGTAGAGTTTGACTATTACAAAGGGAGGAAGTCAATAAGATGTTGCCCCACCTCTGACTTCTATGCAAGCTGTCACCCGGAATGGCACAGATTGATAAAGTTCCTGGATGGTGTCTTGTGGAATTTCTTGCCAAATTGTCTCCAACTATTGGGCTAAATTGGCAACATTTTGAGATGGTTGCAATGGCCTTCCCATAACGTCCTAAATGTGTTCTATGGGAGAGAGATCAAATGACCTAGCTGGCCAAGGAAGTATAGGGTATGCTTGAAGACAATATATAGCAACACGTACTGTATGGCCGGGCATTATTCTGATGAAAAGTAAGTCCAGCGTATTGCAATCAGAACACTAACACAACCGATTGTAGGATGCCATCAATGTACCGCTGTGCTGTCAATATGCCAGAAATGACTATCAAAGGGGTCCGGCTATCAAAAGATGGCACCCCAGACCATAACAACTTGTTGTGGGCCTGTGTGGCATGCGATAGTCAAGACTAGATTCCCCCTCTGCCCTGAACTTCTCCAGACACATCGCCATCAGGACACAATTGGAAACGGGGCTCGTCACTAAAGACAATATGTGCCCGGCACCACAGTAATTGGACTTGACAGTGTATAGTCATGAGAAGCAACCGGTGTAATAGTCGGCATGAGCATAAATTCCCTCTCTCAATTTTCTGTTAGAGGGTCATGTTGGATACATGTGTGCGGATCACACGGTGAATAATTGATAGCTACAAATCTGGTGCTATGACAGTTGCTCTGACAATCGCTCTGTCTTCCTGTTCTGTTGTGGCCCTTGGTCGACCGCTACCATTTTGACTCTACCATTGATGACCCACCTGTGACCCCATAGTGATATCTACCGTTGTTGACCCACTCTTGCTAGCAACGTCTAATAGCCACATCGCTTCAATGCAGATGTCCAGCGATTCTTTGATTCTTCCAACCAGCCTCTTTCAGTCCGATTGCATGACCTCTTTCAAACTCCAACATGGGCTTGTAATGTGCACTAATCCTTCTGTGAGGCAGTGTTACAGCTCACATAATATCGCAGTCGAAATGCAATAGAAATTTTAACCATCAGATTGAGAATTGCTCTTTATATGCACCTGCTGAATTTTCAGTTCCAATGCGCTAGCGCTTCCGCTATTCTTTCATTGGACTTCAGATTTTAATCATTTGCATCTTTAGCAGAGCATATTTTAAGAGAATTTCACTAGGAGGTACTAATGCTATGAGCTAAACTTATTACACAGATGCGTATACATAATTTGGCGTATACATACTTGTCAAATTTCCCTCTTTTCGCATAAAGCAATAATCCACATTTTTACTTCCTTGTACGAAGTATGAGGAAGTAATGTGATCGCGAAAAATTTCAGTAGCCAAATTTTGACAGAAAAACCGATTTTGACTCTAAATTTACTTTTAAGAATTTTTGCGATGCATCTCATTGTATGCATGTATGTACATTCATAAAAATGCATGTACAATATATTTTGACCAGTTTTTTTTCCGGACATCTGGACATACATACGTATGTATGTAACTGGTATATTTCAAAAACTCTTAGTCGTAGAATGTTGAAACCTTATATTTAGGATTGTTGTAACATCTAGTCAGGCATGAAAGAGTTCCACTTTTAAGCGGAAATCCACTTTTTTCAATGTCTTTGAGGCTGTTTCTGAGATCGATGCAAAACTGTAGAGAAATCACGACCGAAAAATGTGTGTGGGGGGGGGGGGGAGCGGAGCGAACGAACGCCATTTTTTCTCCTTCACAGTAAACCATGCTGTAAACAGAGATGCGTTCCTAAGCCTACACATCGTATCTATCACCCTAAATTATTGGTGCAGCGGAATGGAGAAAGGCATAACTTGTGCCGAATGACGATCGCGCAGGTTGAAAGTAGGTCACGCCTTAAGGTGGATTCATATCTGCCGCGCCGCACCGCAACCATGCCGTACTGTTTCGCCGTTTTGGACCGTTGGCTGTCCGCGCGGCGAGCTTGCGGTGCCGCAAGTAAATACACCAATGCTCTTCTGTAATTGGCTGTAGCTTTGCGGTCGCTGCGGAATATCTGTTCTCGCCAGATAATGCGCAAAACCTCGGCGCTCGCCGCACGGGCGACGTGTTGTTCCGCCACGTGACATCATTGCGGCGTCTTAGCGGTGCGGTACGGCCAGTATGAATCCGGCTTTACTGTTGAAATCGCACCGGGGAAATTGCCGAAGTTGAATTACGGGATGACTGATAACGGCTGTTATGTGAACCAGGCGCGTAGCCAGGAAAATTTTTCGGGAGGGGGGGGGATATGAACTTATATGTGTATAAATAGATGGAATTTCATCACTAATCCAAACATTTCGGGGGGGATATATCCCGATATCCCCCCCCTCCCCGGCTACGCCCCTGATGTGAACAACTTCTACTGCTACTTTTATTTGTCGTGTGTTTGGAATTGTACCGCACACGCTCTGAAACGCATGTGGGAAATTGCGTCATCAGTTTGTGAAGATGATCTTTTGTTAGTTAACCAAGATAACATTATAAATATGGATATTAATTTAAACAATGAGCATAAAGCTTGCTCAGTAGATGCGAGCGAAAAAAATAAATTTAAATTCGAGTGGTTGAATAAATCTATTAAAGTCAAACTACCGGCAAAAGTTATGGATCATGAAGAAGAAATAGAAATAAAAGTAGGGGATATATATATGCGATATAGATTTAGTAATAATTAGAGGTTATTTTATGAGAATTTAATGACATTACGTTTTACGACTCAACGTAAAAGTGTAGCAGTTAATGTTTCGTAGATGTATTAAATTAGTAACGTGTCTTCTGACCTTAAATTACAAGCCAAGAGCAAGCTGCGTTTAGTTTATTATTTTGCATCAAAATTTAAGTATAATTAGTACAGTAGGGAACCCGAAATCCGGAATGCTCGGGACCGGACCCATTCCGGATTTTGGGATACCGGCTGCGAACTTTACCGATTTCCGGAAGTCTTCCGAGGTAAGCTGTAGCATAGGCCCTTCTGCGTTTTAGCGTCTATTATGACGTTAATTAATATTAACTGAAACTCTATTAAATAAAAACTTTAAAAATATGCACACGATTATATATCTCTGATTAAAAAAAAAAAAAAAGAATGAATGAATAATACAGTATGTTAAAGATGAAGTAATCCATTAAAAAATTCGAAAGCTATGTTATCGAGCCGAGCAACGATTATTTCAGACGGATGACGATTGCTGCAACTAAATTGGCTGAAAATATGCAACTTATATAATCTTAAAATTTTACTTAACGTTTTTTCATACATAGTTTCCGATTGAAATAACTCATCCTACACCGCAATTCAGCGGGCTACGGAAGGACGGATAGAGCAGTTGCGCAATTTTCGGATCAACTGCCGCCTTTCCTCGGCCCGTTGATTTGCCTAGCAATTTATTACGCAACCCGCAACCCAACATTTCTTCACACATCTGCAGTTCTTTGAGAAGGGGGGGAGGGAAACAGTCATTAAGCAGACCAAATCCCGTTCATCTTTGTTTACATTTAACAGACTAGATGAGTCATCAACACTTGAAGCTGCGCGCCTGTGTGTGTGTGTGCGTGCGTAAAGGACACATATTTTTCTCCCCATTAAAGCAAGTCATTCTATAATAGCATAGAATCTATTTACGTTACGAGAAATCGAAAATTACCGCACAAGATCTAACAGCAACTCGCCGATCGCAAAGCGAAGAAAGGCGCGAGTAGACAGGATTGATCATTCTCCTGGTACGCGCCCGCGCCCTCCTTTTCCTGCGTTTTGCCGCGATCGACGAAATTCTTTCCAATTTAACAGGTTTCCTTATTTTTACGTATACTCAATTGAAAACGGTCTTTCAAAGAAGAAAATGAGGAATAAAAAGGAAAATTATATCCGTTTTTATATGCTTATAGGGAGGGAGGGAAAAAAAAAAAAAAAAAAAAAACGCGAAGGGGGGGAAAAATGCAGAAAAAAAAAGTTCCGGATTTCGGGTCCCCTACTGTATTAGGTAATTAAAGTGTGCTTGGAGTTTAGCAAGAATATAATCTTTGATTACATAATTATTATTGGGGGGGGGGGTCGGGATTGATTTTTATCCCTCTCGACACTGGTTTAGGAATGTCCTGATTTTAGGTTCAGAAAAAATGGTCACTTTAATAATAATAAATAAATGAATAAAATCAAAACTGCAATAATGAAAAAAAAAAGAAAGTTTTTGAAAACATTTTGATTTCAACACTTTTTAATGTATTTTTATCATGTATAGAAAATGGGGGAAAAATTTTGTACTATCGTTTTTTAAGAATGGAGTGATATATTACTGGAAGAAATTACTGTACAAAAACAGTTGTTTTTCAATCTGTAAAAATTTGGTTACCTTTTTTTCCACCATAAATTGACCCTTATAAGAATATAGTGTACTGGCTGGTGAGAAAATGTATACATGCATATATATATATATATATATATATATATATATATATATATATATATATAATATAAAATAGCTTAACTCACCTAAAATGGATTCCCAAGTGAAATATTAATTGAAAGCACATTATAACAGATATAATACATAATCATGAAAATAAAAATGAAATCCAGAGGCTATAAATAAATTTGAAACAGGGCCATCAAAGCCAAAATTTGGGAAAAACATGCCATAAGCAATCACATGTGCTTAAATATATACATACATATGTATTATATATACACATACGTATATATATATATATATATATATATATATATAATTTTTTTTTCACGTTAAATTTTGCATTCGGGTAGAGTTCAGCTTTTTTGATCAGCTTGCACTTTCATGCCTGCATCTAGTTGTGCAGCTTCTCTTTTGGTCCCAATCGACCGGATAGTTTAGTTACAGAGCCAACCTAAAAATTTAAATACATTATGCTCTGTGGGCAGAAATTGATTAAAGCGTATTTTAGAGATATTTAGCTATTTCAAGTACTCAGAAGTGACATATGTTGTTAAGGGTTACAAAATGAATCTCTCCATCGAAAAGTGTCTTTTAGTTCTTCTGCAGGAACACCCAAAGCATTTCAACACATTATAAGGTCAATGGCAGTTTTATAGGCATTCATCCATTTCAAGCACAATACCGTCCTACCATATGGTTAGATAATAGTCAGATCACGGGCACGTGCCTCCCTCAAAAATTATGCCAAAAGTCGCCAAGCTTGGCGACTTTTGGTGTATGTGTGTATGTATTTAACTCTCTTATCTCAAAAACTATTAGTCGTAGAATGTGTAAATTTCATAATAAGATTGTTGTAACATCTTCTTGTGCATCTCACTTTTTGGTTGCTATCTACTGGAGAGTTTATTTACAGGACCACCCCAAGAATTTCAATACATTTAATGTCTATGGACATCTTCAATATATTACGTCTGTAGTCAGTCATTGTTTGATCCATGCACAAAATCTCCCCATTGGTCATCAACCTTGGCAAGTTTTGCCAAAATATTGCCAAATTTGGCACCAAAAAAATTACACAGGTCACTGCTTATCAGTGTTGAAAATAGTTACTTTAGTAGCCTTATACCTAAAATATAGTATCCAAAATAGTATTCTTCATCCAAAAATCGTAGCCAAAATAGTAGCATACTAAAATACCTTTAGTTCACGAGCACATGGGATATCAATGTTTTTATGACAGAAGGCCATTGGAAGCACAGATATGAGAGTTCCTAGCATTATCGAACCATTCTAGCTTCATCATTGGCAGTCTTTTTCAAAAGCATATGCAGGGATGTTAATTCTGCGCCGATTGCGCCGAGCTGCTCCAAAATGCAAATCTTGCGCCGAACTGCGCTTTTAGCCGATTTTTGCGCCGAATACGTCATTTTGACTCTTTTGCCACGCTTGCAAACTTTGCTTTTTTTATCTGCATTTATTGTAAGTGTTGACTCTAGATTGATTTTGCAGGGCGCAGCACCCGGCGGCCCTTTTATCGTCTTTTTAGCGCCCTCTTGCTTTTACATTTTTATTATTATTGGTCAGCAATCACCACTTTTTATTTCTTACATAGCATTTGCGGCCCATCACGAAAATACGTTAATTGAAACGGCTCCTTCACAGAAATACGATTGAGTACAATAATTGATGATGATTGAGTACAATGAGTACATATTATTCTTAATGTATAACAGCTATTTACTAACCATACATAATTAAGGATGATACAGAAAGTATGCCATAGCTGAACGGCGTTTTGAGATTCGAAAATTTTGCGGGATTTGCTTGTTTGTTATGGCAAGCTTAGACAAGGGATATCTCCTAAGGGGGGTGCCTTAGTTGGATGACTTTTTAAAGAGTTCTAACGTGTATTGACGTTACATTTGATGAAACCGACAAAAACTCCAGACCGACAGTCGAGCGGCCGCACTTCAACACTTCCGGCGTCTACTATGTTCAGTGGCTTTATCCACTCAAATCGATCTAAAAAACGTGCGATTTGCGACGTTTTGCAAATAAAGCAATTGAAAGACATTATACTTTTGCCAAAAAAGGAGCATAATAATGATCTTTTGCTTTAGCAGTGTAGCGCTAGGGTTATCGGTGCCCGGTGCGGTCCTTCAGTTTGCCGCCCCATTCATTCTAAGTTTCAGAATTCTGCCCCCATTTCGGTCCTTTAGTTTTCCACCTTATTATTTTTAAGTGTCCTGCCGGCCACCATCTTTTTTTTTTTTTTTTTTTAATCTTGCCACCCGGCGCCCCTCCCCCCTCTTATTACGCCACAGTTTTAATTATATAAAATTAGAGTAACTGCAGAATTTAGTAAATCAGACTATTGACAAGATTTGGTATTCTAAATATTCATATTATATATTTTCTGTTTTTTTTTTTTTTTTAATTCTCAACATTTTAATGAATGAAGAAAAAATATTAAAAGCAAAAGATAACTAGTTCTGGGAAAGGATGTCTTAAGAAAGCAAACTGTGTCATAAGTTAACAGCTAGGTTATTCATAAAACAAACTGTCATCAATTTAAGCTTATTTTCAGTTTTTAAAAACTAAAAAAAAAAAAAAAATCGAAATAATTCTGGAAGGTTTTTTAATATATAATTTGTTTGAGTACTTCTGGCAAAAGGATGTTAATTATTTTTATTATTTTAATTATTTTAAGCTGATTAAAAACATTTGATAGTTAAAATAAAATATTAATGCTTTTTTCATTTTCAAAAGATTAAAGCAAGGTTTAAGAAAGAAAATTTTTAAAGAGACCTTTTTAAGTATGTTACAAAAAATTAAAAATAAAGCTTTATGAAAAATAAATTATTTAAAATATGTTAAACTGTATTCCATACCTTTGGACAATTCTGTGAGTTAAAAAAAATATTTATTTTATACCTGCTAAAAAACTTACATGTAGTAATTATTTTTATTTATTTTAAAGAATAGTGCTTTTTAAAAATCTTATATTCACTTTTCATGAATGAGCAAACATTAAATTTGAAGTGAAAGAGGAAGAACAAATATATTTCAGTGATTTGATATGGTGTTGTACATTCCAACCATTGGATGTAATACAAAATTTGCATGACTATGTCATTTATTCTAGTAATCTTCTGTGTTCTGAATTCAATTTTCCCAATTTCTATAGTTATCAATTGATGGATGAGTTGAATTGTTTGATGCAATTCCAAATAATGTCTAATAGTAATAAAGGTATATATTCAGTAACTTTAAAAATCTTTACTTGGTAATCATTCAATAATTATTGCGAACAAAAGAATTTAAATAAAATCATGATTTATATTATTAAATTTTATACATCCTGCACTGCAGAAATTTTATTATTTTTATTACATGCTAAACACATCTATCCTAATCCACTTACACTGACAGTCCTTTTCTGTTTAAAAGTTTGTACCAATATAGGTGAAATATCATATATGAATGTGATCCAGCAATTGTGGTCCAGTAGTGATAGTGTGATAAAATTGAGGAACAAAAATTAACAGTCCCTCTGCCTTCCCCTACTGCCTAACAAATCATGTCTGGCTAAAAATTTCTGAAACCTTCTTCAATAAATGTACTATTCTTATAAATAATAAACATCTACATCACGTAATTTTGAGAAAAAAAATTAAGCAGAAAATTCAAAATTACTTAGATTAAAACTTCTTTTTTTTTAAATCAAAAACTTCTAGTTATGTACAGATTTAATTCACATATTTATGTCATGTTTAGAGCAAAATATTATCAACAAATCATTTTTCCTATTTCGCTTACACTTACTTCTACAGGATATTTTCTCCAAAAGAAGGGGGGGGGGAACTAAAGACAAACTGGAAAAAATCTAACTATGCATCGTAAGTCAGAACACATATTACAACTCTACACATGTTAAATTTTCGGGGATCAGATAGTTTCAAACCAGTTTCTAGATATGTTATCTACCTGTACATTCTCGTGGAACCCCAGAGTGCCCTTTTTGAAATTTCCTCCCAGGCGGCCCTTTTTTTCTAGAGTCAACACAGTAAATCTTCAATTTTATGCTCCAAAATCATGTTCATTCTGATCCCAAATCTTAGTTTTCCTCGCGGAAGCTAAATTTTTTGTGCTCCCAAATGGAATTTTTCTGCTCCCGAGGTGCTCCCAAATGAAATTTTTTCTGCTCCCGGGGTGCTCCCAAATCGAATGTTGGAGTTAACATCCCTGCATATGGTAACCTGAAAATCTGTTCTCATTTGAAAGATCTGCATAATAGAGGACACACCATGAAGGAAACATTTACTTGCAAACTTTTGAAATTCAATCCGTAAAATAAAGCACTAACAACATTTCTGATGATTTTTTCCAAATAGTGCCTGAACGACATTTTAAAAGGTTTTAACAGCACATGAACAGCATTTTTAATGCTTTTCAAAAAATAAACTCATGAAACACTTATGTTTTACCAATATACATATTTTAAATAGTTTAAAATATTAAAATATATCTATATAACATATACACATATGAAAAAAAGTTAAAATTTAGTTTTTTTATTTAAAAAATGCTAGGCTGAAAATTTTGTATAAATTTAAGGTCTGAAAGGAAAAAAGCAAGTTTGTTATGCATAGAAAATACTGTAAAATTACACCTAAAAAGGGTAGGAGAGGAAGAAAACAAAACTTAAACATGCCTTTATACTTTGCTTGCTTTCATTAATGTTTTCACCCCTATTCAAAACATCGTTTGTCTCAATTTCATTATTATTATTTTGTATCCAGGCTCGTCGCTAGCGGGTGTGCAGGTTAAGTTTATATTGCAGACACCCAGGAAAAAGCTTTCCTCGTTGAAATGCCCCTCTACAATGTTTTTGCAAGGTTTCATCTTACAAGTTCTAGTATACAGCAATGCTTTGTTAGCACTTCCCCCCCCCCCCCAAATCCCTTAGACGAAAACCTTCTCAGAGTTTCCCCAAACTTGTCTTTCAGTGCTATCCACAAGGTGAAATTTACTGATATGTGATACCATGCTCACTATGGTGAGAATATGGATGATCGTTTTCAGATTCCTTCCCATTCATGGGCATCTGCCTGAGGTCCTAATGCTTCATTTACATTCACCCCTTCCCACTTCTCTCGTTGCAGTTTGTTTTCGAGGAAATAATTCTGCGTCAGCTCCAAAAGCAGTGAGCGTTTAAATGCAGCTGTTCTCGCCTTCTCCTGTATTCAGTTTTCTACTGTACTACCCTCCTTCTCCCTTAAAAATCCTCTGAAGGAGTATAGTGCCGGGCACAGAGGTCACCAAGAAAGGTCATGGTATGAGCAGGACGAGAGAGGTGTTTACACTCCTGTTACTGCCATTTCTCTCGCTCGCTGCCGTGAACGTGGGCTGAGTGTAAACGAGGGGTGAGATGCACAGAGAAGCACTGTTGCATTTGTTGATAGGAGGGGCTCATCTTGGTTTTTCCTGCACTTCAGCAGTAAAATAATACAAAAATTTCAGCACATTAATTCACTATACCGACGGCTTGGGGAGAGGCGATCCGGGAGTCCACGATGACAAATACAAATCTGGGAATGAGCATGGACCCAAAATGGGCGGAAAGAAAAATACACTTTATATTTGTTTCTAATCGAAGTTGCCTGGTACGTAAATGAGTGTTCTATAGAAAGGTAGATCGTGCCCCTTCCTTAGGTGTTTCTGAAGTTAATTTTTTTTTTCTTCTGTACTGAAATTTGTATTGTTTTAGCACAAGGGCAGTCTGTAGTATTTTACAGCCTGATAAGAGCATTACCCTCATAGAAACACTAGTATAGGCATTCTTGTATGGGTCTCAAAATTTAAAATGCTTTACCAACCTAACAGAAAAGTAACATGAATTGGCGTTTAAATGTTAATTATTTTCTAAAATACATAAATACAATCTACTTTATTTGTATTGCACATTAATTGAAATCCGAAATGTGGGATCCAAGGGAGGGCGATCTCTCTTCCCCTGAGCACGTTTAAAAATTTGCGAAGTTGCTGGGGCATTTAACCCACTTTTGAACCTAGTTTTATTCTGTCTGCTCTCATCATTGAAGAGATGCAATGGAGAAAGCTCTCCTTCTGTAACCAGTGTTGCTTCCCGGATTGGGTCATTAAATGCTTCGCCGGAACCCAGACCCAGCAATTGCGAAATCGTTGACAGCATTCAAAGACTCATGCTGGGAAGCAACACTGACCATAGAAGGAGAGCCTTCTCCATTGCATCTTTTCAATGATGAGAGCAGACAGAATAAACCTGGATTCAAGATTGAAAATGAATTGGGCGCGATGAACCAACAGTGGAAAAATTCTTTGTGATACTGATCTCTCCCCTCCTTCAAGCATTTCTGATTCCACTACTGATCAGCAATTTAACAAGTCGAGCCATATTTAAATAACTTTTGATACAGGCAGTGTTTTACATTACATATTCAAACAGTGCTGCACGCCCCTTCCCCCCCCCCCCCCCCCAAAAAAAAAAAAAAATAAAATAAATAAAAATAAAATAAAATCCTAAAGGGTAACATTTTGTTTTATTATGCATTTTGTATTGGTAAAATACGCTTTTTTAAAAATTAGACCAAACTGAAACTGATTACATTGCTTTAGGGTAAAAGTTTGCTCTAATGTATAACTTGTTTAGGTCAAATAAGCTTTTTCATTAAAATTAACCCTTTTCACACAAATTTTTTTTATATTCGTGACTGCACTCAAAATTAATGTAATTACTATTAACTTTAATTTACTTTTCTCCAATCGTATATAGAGAAGTAAATTATTTTCGCCTTTTTTACAACTACACTTTTTATAAAGAAGTAAGGAGTAGCATAAGTGGATACAATTTCATACCCTCCAATTGCTACGGATTATCCGTAGTTTATACGGATAAGTAGCATGAACTACGGAGCTACGGATGGTACGAAAAAACTACGGAATTGAGCAAATGTGTACTTTTTTTAGGGCATTATGCCTGCACGGAGGTACAGTTTGCAACCCTAGCTGCTTTGTTGTGAGTCAACACTCCTGTGTGTCGGCGCCGATCGTGAAAGAAGGGAATTCAACATTCTCCCTCGGCGCCGGCAGCCGTGAGCGAACTTGTGTCGCCGAAAGTGTGGTGTGTGTGGGAGGGGGGGGATGCCGTTAGCTGCTCCTTCTCTTGTTACGTCACGTCTCCTCTCGCATTTCCCGCCACCCTATCTTGCTCCGTCCTGTGTTTGGATGTAAGCTTAGCTCTTTTGTGGAAGGAAAGTGCAGCGCACATTGTTTTCTTTGTTCACATGGATCGTTTTTTAAAACGTGATAGTACTACTGATATTGAAAAAAACCTCTAATAATGATGTTGCAGGTGCAGGGTGTCTACCACTCTTGAAAGTCTGGTAAAAGCCGGGAAATTGGAAAATGGGTCCGGAAAGTCTGGGAAAAAACCGGGAAATTGGATAATGGGTCCAGAAAATTCACCAAAAGAATCAATTTTTTTTTCCGTGTCTTTGTTTTTTCTACCCTTTCTCTCTAATTGTCAGACTGGAAACCGAAAGCAGCTGCGACGCATTTTTCGGACCGCGAAAGCATCAAGCAATGTGTTTGTGTAAGGAGGGGAAAATGGGGGACTCATCCATTGTGACGGGAGGGTAAAAGACAAATTAGCATACTTGGTAACTTATATCTTAGGACTTTGTTTCCAAGAACAGTGAGTTAATTCTATCAGAAAGTGCAACTACTTCTGTTTCTCAATGGATGAAAGCTTAATCCTGTATACTTCAGTTAAAATTGATTTAAAGAAGTTGTACAAAATATGCAAATATAAAGACAAGCATTGTGCAATTTCCCTAAGTAAAATGAATTTGTCAGGAATTTTTTTCCCGGGACCTCCCAAAAGTCAGGAAATTGACTTTCAGAAATTTGGTAGACACCCTGTGTTGAGAAAACCTCTAAAAAGCGGGAGGTTACGACTACTTCAACTCATATATATGTATAGGTGTTTGTGATAAGGGAGTGATGAATATACATTTTGTATGGCAAAAAATTCCTCATGGGGGGGTTATGACTCCCCTAACACCCCCCACCCCCCGGCGATATCACTTAAGTGCTACTGATGAGGTGAAGGCCAATGTTGGAGGGTATGCAATTTTAAAATAAAATAATAATTAATTTTATTGACATTTGAATAATTCATTTTAAATACACTTTATATATATTTGAAACAAAATCATGTATTCAACACTAATTATGTCTTCTCTTGTGTGAACTATAGCAAAGAAAGGGTTAAACTGACAGTTTCTGTCGCGTTAAACAAAGGAATTGTTACAATAGGTGATTGAGCAAGATAATTCGAAGGATTATTATTATATACCCTCTATAACAAATAAATCGACGCACGAAGAAGGAGGTGTCCGATTGAGACGAAAATTAGTGGATAGGAAGACAATGTACAGAATAGTAAATGATTAAAATTTCAGAACAATTGAATAATTTATTTCAGAGTTACAGTAACAAGTTCAATAAGGTGTTGACCCGCCGCTAGCCTGGATACAAGCTGCCACATGGTTTGGCATAGACCTATAAAGCTCCCGGATGGTCTCCTGCAGTTTTTTCCTGCCAAATTTGCTCCAATTATCGAACGAGGTCATTAACAGTCCGTGCTATGCAGTCGATGCAATCGCCTTCCCATCATATCCCAGACATTCTCGATGGGAGAGAGATCTGGCGATGTGGCAGGTCAAGGAAGAGTTTGACAAGCTTGCAGACAGTTTAGAGCAACACGAGCCATATGTGGTTTGGCATTGTCCTGCTGAAAAACCAGCCCAGGGCACTGCAAAAGGAACGGTAGCAAAACAGGTCTTAGGATGTCGTCCACGTACCGCTGTGCAGTAAGTGTACCTCTAATGACGACCAAAGGGGTCCCGCTATCAAAGGAAATGGCACCCCAGACCATAATGACTTGTTGAGGGCCGGTGTGGCGTGCAATAGTGAAAGCAGGATCCCCCCTCTGCCCTGTGCGTCTCCAAACACGTCTTCGATGCAAAGTTCAGCAGCTTCAGCTGCAGACTAGCTAATAGTATCTGAGAATCAACTAAGAGCAGCAGATCTCCGGTGTCACTTCAAGCAACTGAACTCCAGTGTGTCCACTCACTGTGAGCATGCGCCGTAGCTCTTGCTGCGGCTTAAGTGATGGCAGCTCTCTGTCGCAAAATTTTCAATAAGATTCAAGCCAGAATTTATGAAATTAATTTTTATTCACATAGGCCGAGGTACTTTACCCCCTATCTCTTAAATAATTTCCCAATTTTTAATCTTTTACTTCCCGAGAAGGACTTATCCCTCTCAGTATTATGCATATTCTTAGTTTTTAAAGTGCCAGCAAAATTAGTAACAGTGTATAATTTTATATAAAAAAAATTATATATATATATATATAAATAATTAAAATACAAAAAATATTTATGACCAAACTCAGACTTTGTGAGAGCTATTATGTTAGTAATACCCACACATTAATTTGATTTATTTGTGATTGTACTGTGCTTTTTCCTTTTGATTTGAACTGTGCTTTTATTTTTAAGTGATATTTTTTCCTGAAGTGTATAAAGAGTATTATGAACTCAAGTAGTCAACTTTATTTAACTTGTTAGCATTTGTGTATCTCCCCCCCCATTTTCTAATGTATCTGGGAACTGAAGTGTTATTGAATCATATTCCCGTAAGTAAATAGAGCTTTATGAGCACTGTAGAGGGTGCTTGCGCCCAGGAACAGTGGAAACAACTTAGAATGGAATGGAACACGTCTTCGATGATCGTCAGGACACAGTTGGAAGCGGGATTCGTCGCTAAAGACTATACGTCCCCAGTCGGCATCATTCCAACCTGATCGAGCCCTGCACCACTGTACTCTGGCTCGGCAGTGTGCAGGCATGAGTGGCAGGTAGCGTAACGGTCGGCGCAAGCGTAGATTTCGCTCTCTCAACCATCTGTAAATGGTCATGATGGACACTGGTGTTTGGGTTGAACGTCTGATGGTTGATAGAGATGAAGAAGACGCTGTGACAGCTGATTGGACCATCACTCTGTCCTCACGATCTGTTGTAGCCCTAGGTCGACCGCTACCATCCTGACGCTGCACTCTGCCATTTTCCACCCATCCTTGCCAGCATCTTCGAATCGTCGCATCGCTTCGACTCAAATGACGAGCGATTCTCCGATTAGTCCAACCGGCCTTTTTCAATCCAATGATACGACCTCCGTCAAATTCTGACAGTTGCTCGTAATGAGCACGAATTCTGCAGCGAGGCATTTTTTAAGTTGTTGAAAGGTCATCTGAATCGCAATCAAACCGAAAGTTTTAACAACCATTGAAGAACTGCTCCTTATAGTATACGTCTGCTGGATGCGAAGTTCCGATGCGCTAGAGATCAAACTATTCATTCATTGGACACCAGATTTGAATCATTTGCATATCTTTTCAAAAAATTCATGCATACGAAATTTCAAAGCAATCGGGTGATTGTTTCTTGGTGCATCGATTTTTTTGTTATAGAGTGTATATTCTTCATAAACAATCTTGTTAATTCAACAATTTCATTCGAAATTTTAGAGAAATATGATGATATGTTTATACTTATATCACAAATAAACATGCTGTCTGAATGGGGTGAAAAAGAAATCTTGAAACATTTCAAAGACTTACATTTAAAATTAAGTGATGATATAGATGATGAATTTATTTTCGAGGAACTAATATCCTTAGAATGTTTTTCAAATACCGCAATCTCGTTATGAATATATTTATCAATTCCAGTTAAAATCGCTTCCGAAGAAAGAAGTTTTTCCAAATTAAAAATTATGAAAAAATTATTTACTACCACAAATGAGCCAAAAACGGGTGCCAAATTTATCAATCATTTCAATAGAAAATCAAGAATTAGATAAAGTAGACATAAGTAATATAATTGAAAGGTTCGCTAGTGCAAAAGCTAGAAAAGTTTCATTATAAATAATACTAGTGCTTCCTTTTAAAAACGTCTCCAACTAAACCAGCTTATTCCAAGCAATACCAGCTATAGTTATCAAATAATTAAATTTTTTATTGTAATTTTAAGTTTTTTACTCTTACGAAGAAATAGTTTTACTGTGAATATATTTTCCTGACATATTAACAAATTTTAGATATGCAGGCAAAATTTTAGTACTCTTTTAAGGATATAAATTTTTTAAAAGAATTTTAGACATTATAATGTGACTTTCTTGGTTTTCTTTGTGCAAACTGTTTTATAATTTTTGAAAGACCTAAGTCAATAGTTGACCTAAAACATTTTTTCATCAACATTAAAAGAATTTTATTTCGTTTTTATTGATAGAGCTATAATTTTTAATCATACGTATTTTTATTTTGTACCATGCTTTTAAACATTTTATTAATGCATTGTCATGCCTTTGAAAACATTTTGAACAGTGCCATGGTTAAAATACCTTACGGTGCTTAAAATACCTTAAAAAGTACTTACTTTTTTTTTTTTCATTTTTAAGGCCTTTAAAAAGTGCTTAAAAAGTACTTAATTTTTTACCTATATCCTTAAAGTTTCTCAGTATAGCCGCAAGGTGCTTAATTTCTAGTGGCAATCGACCGTAAAATCGTCTGGCATCGAAACTTTTCGTTCCCCTTTTCCTGCCTCAAGCTGCGTTCATATTGATCGTACCGTAACGCGATGATGTCATATGTTGGAGCCCCTTTTCAATAGCCAAGGGCCCCCTTAGGAGCCAGTCCGGGCCTGATTGTTCTTAAAATACTGAATCTCAACCAAAACTAGTCTGTTGTGCCCGATGCGAGTTTAACCATTCTACCCCCCACCCCCCACCCCCCCCAAAAAAAAGTTCATCTAAAAGTTTATCTATAAGTTATTTCTGTTTTTTGGCCGTGCGGCTTTGCGCCCTGTGAAGGAGCACTGTACCGAATAAACACTGCCTTATGCTATTAAAGGAAAAACTCAACTACACTACAAGTAATTGGCAAGCTCAGGAAACGCCGAGTGCTTTTAAAATAAACCCCAATGTTATAAATATCAAAAGTAATAAATGAATAGAAATATCAACAACATGCAACATTCAAAGCTTAAAACAAACAATTCGCTGAAGCACACTCATTACGTAATCAACAGCTGGCCGTCTGCGTAGAAAAAAAAAAAATGTTTACTTTTGACTGGAGCCTGCTCATCGGATCGCTGTTTCACTTTATCAGCATGTGCTATACTGTCCAAACTTTTTGCGAATGCAAGAAGTTTTTACAAGTTATTTATTTCTATAAATTCGCCTTTGTGAATATAAAAACTGATGTTTTATATAAAATCGAACACTGATTATTTGAAAATGGAAAGTGTAAGCTTCGTAAAATAGCGGTAAATACTTTATGGGAAAGGAGATATTTTTACCGCTTATCCCCCGAAATACATCCCAGTGCGATGTTTGTTTTTTTTTTTTTCGGAGGGAGGGGATCGCGGGTGCGGCATTTCTGATAATTTTCTAGTTAATTAAGCTCATTTTCGTGGGTGCGATGGGTGCAGCGTTTCTGCCATAAATTAAGGTATATAGAAATACATGTTACTTGAGAGAAAAAAAGGAATTATTTTGTCTGTATTAATTGCTTGTACATACATGTGCCAGAAATTGTGGGCTTTTCAATTTTGGAAAATTGGCACATTTGCACTTAAAGCAACAACCTGCCAACTTTACAATAAGAAAATCTAAAGTTTGGTAATAACGAAAGTAATAAGGGGCTGTCCATAAATGGTGTCACGCTTTTTAAAAAATATTCTTTGCCTCCTGCTCACACTTCACCATACCACCCTTGGCACATGTCATGCTGTATTACATATACATATACTTACAGTTTAAAAACAAAGCACTATGCTAGAAATCAAATTTAATTTACTGATTTTAAATGTTTTTATTTTAATGTAAATGTATGTCACACATCTTATCCCCCCCCCTCCCCCCTCGTCACAATTTCACAGCCCTCCTTTCCTCCAAACGTGACATCATTTGTGGATTGACTCTACTTAAGAAAATTTTGGGGTCCTTAAAAAGTGCGTATTTTTTTTGCTCTGAAAAGAGTCTGAACCATGAGTGCACAAATTTTTAAATTCTGTTGTAGAAAAGTGGTTTTTTTTCCCTATTCCAAGTACTTTACATTCAAAACAAAACTCATAATTTAATTTAATAAAATACATAAGCCATGTTCTTTTAACTTTTTTGTTCCATTTTCCCATATTGTTGCAATAAGAGATACTGCACTTTCCATTTGAGTTGTCAATGTGAAAGTTAAATTAATCCGCCCTTTGTTTGACTTTTTATTAAAACATCTACTGTTCTTGAAATTAAATAATATAATAACCATCTGCCATTATCTCCAATGCTGAAATCGGTCACTTGAATTTCAAACCTATCTTATGTCAGTCTCGGATTAATGAAAGTTTGTTGGGGGCGGTTAGTTATAAGATTGACATACACATCAATTTTATGGAAGTAAAATAGGATCTTTTACATTAATTTCTTTCTCTTCAGGGGGGGGGGCGGTCGTCCCCTCCCCCCCTTTAATCCGCCCTTGTCTTATGTAAATCTGGATAAACAAAAAGCTTTAATAATCGATGCTTCCAAATAATATGGACATTTTTGGAATTATTAACTATGTTAAAACTTGTCGTTTGTAGTTTTCCCTGTGTTATATTGCTTTATTTATAAACAAACAGTGCACATATAAAATTAAAATATTTTCTTGCTTTTTATTTAGATTTAAGGATTTCTCATTACTTTTGAATCAATGACCTGGTGTCTCTGAGTAAATTGGAAACGTTATACCAAAGTGAGCCTTCTTCTAGTTGTGAAGCGCATTCACTCATTAAACATTATGGCAGTGTTCTGTAATTATTGTTGAAAAAAAATCTGGAGTGACTCCACTCGAAATTCCGAACACTTACGATTAAGATCATTACCAAGCATTTAAATAAATTTTAATCGATGTATAATTCAAACATATATACCAAATGAACATAAAAATAAACACTTTCAATACTATTAATGGAAATGTATTAAAGTGTACACACCTCACAAACATGCAATTGATAAGAATAAAAACAATTGATACATAAAATATATCATGGTAAAAGAATATATGATATAATTCCCCCAAAACAAGAAATTATTGCTGAAGAGATAATTCTGAAAAGACGTCCAGCATCTCACTCCATCCTTCTGTTGGTTCCAACATCAGGCCTCCATGTGTACCTCTTCACCAGTATAAAAATTTTCGCATGCATAATACAACAAAACATTGAACAGACATAACAAAAAGAATAGAAAAAATATATACAGGTGAGCTCATTTGGGTATACCCTTAAAAGAAAAATATAATTTTAATTTTTGTTTATAACAAAACCATGTTTGTCTCTAGGACGCAAGTTGTAGGATTGTGGTCTCTGACAAAGAGTTTGGACTCTGTTTGTGGTGAGAGAAGTATTTTGATTGACAGACTGCTTGCTCACTGTCATCTACAATTTCACTATCCCTGTCTAAAAATGAAATTTGGCTGTCCGCACTTGATAAGTTATCAAAGAGCCTAGGATCCCAATCAAAAGGTGACTGTGATCTATTTTCAGTCAAACAAGTCTTGTTTTGCGTTCTATCGCATCCTCATCACTGTGAGTAGTGCCCGCCAGAGCAAAATTTGAATTGTAAAACAATCTAGCTCTTCTGCGTCTCCTAGCAGTGACATATAATGTCTGATATGAGAGATCTGTTTCACCATACACCTGGGAGTCATTATCTTTTTGGTTTTTAGTTACATCATCAGTATGATCATCATTTAATGGTAGGGAGGGAAAAACTATACGTTCTTGCAATTTCGTTAACCTATCAACATGTACTAACTGGGTATCATCAGGATTATTGATATGAGTTATCACAAAGTTAACAATAGAAGTTTTCTTTTTTATTCTGTAAACTCCTTTGTTAAATTTTGAACTTTTTTTGCATTTACCAGGTTCTAAGACAGATGTATACAATAAAACAAGATCTCCCACTCTCAACTGTTTATCCTTACAAAAAGTACTTCTATATTTTTCTTGTTTTTCTGCAGCTTTAGTTAAGTTATCTTTAATTACTTCAAAAGTCTTTTGTAACCTAATTTCTAAATCTTCACTAAGTTATCTCTGATCTGCATAAGAACGTTTAGGAGATGATGTCAAGAGATCAATAGGTAAAATAAGGTCCCTACCATAAATTAAGTGAGCTGGTGTGCCATTTAAAGCCGAGTGTATGGCAGTTCTGTATGCTAAAATAGCAAAGTGTAAATATTTATCTCAATCAGAGTCTGTCGATTGAATCAAGTGTGTTAACGCATTAATTACTGTAGCATTAACGTTCAACAAGGCCGTCCGAACTTGGGTGGTAACTGGTAGTATTATGTTTCTTTATCCCTAATTTTTCATACACTTTTTTAATGCTTTCAGAAATAAGTGAACTTCCTTGATCAGTGATCAGATGTTCTGGAATGCCATGAGTTGAGATAAACTTTTCTAAAACTAAAGCGATGGTATGTGTTTGAATGTCTTTAACAGGATATGCTTCAACCCAGCGTGTAAAGTAGTGCTGTAAAAGTAACGACAAAATGAGTATCCGTATGTATTTGTTACTTAGATGTTCGTTATTCGTTACTAAGTATTCGTTACTCGTTACTTTCGTTACTACTAATAGAATCGGTAATAGGGTGTTATATAGTGCCCCATAACAACACATCCGGGACAGTGTTGTTATGGGTATATGCCGCCCATACATAAACCCATAACCAAAAAGAATTTTTTTTAGCGAAGTTGTACAAAGTTGTATTTAGAGCTTATTTTCTCTGATTTACAGATTGTTTTTATACACATTTATGGTTTTATACAATGCTAAATTATCCGAATTACTGAGTGCACATAGAAATCTTCCAAAGACATATGCCATTCTTTTTTTTTCTCAACCCCCCCTTTTTTTAATTCTGAATGCTGGTTTAACCTGTTCATTCTTATCATAAAAAGTGTAAAGGAAAGCTTGTGACTCCTGTTTTTTCTGGGAGCGGGTTCTCGAATACTGAAATCCAGGGATTGGGCCACATATATAAAATTCACAGGGCAGGGGATCTCAGTATGATATCAACTACTTTGCGTCTCTAAAAGCATAATATCTTTATTATTTGTGAGATTTTATTTCATATCAAAAACTTCTTTTGCTGGACCATTTTTCGAAGTAAATAAAAAATTACCATATTTTAAATTAAAATTGTTTTATTCAATGAGAATTACCTATTTTTAAGATATTTCCAGTTCTATTTCTGCACTTTTGGGATGAAAGGGGTTAGCCCCTTCTGTGGGTGCATATATGAGAGCATATTCTTTAAACAAAAATTATCACTCCTTTCATACAGAAAGAATGGTTGCACCGGGCTATGCGTATTCCATGAGTTCATGGAATAAAATGTACCATAAAATAGGGCAGATGGCCCCCTAAACGCCGACATTTTAGAAACATACTGAACTTCATTGAATTATTTTAATACCAGTGGCTTACGCAGGAGTGGGCATAGAAATCCCGGGTCGCTCACAATTTTTTATATATTTTTTAAACAATTACTTAAAAAATGTGTTTAGGTTTCAATGCTAAATATTTTTTTTAGTTCCAAATAATATTTTAAATAATAAAAATGTGTGAATTCGTTTACTTTATAAAAATATATTTTTTAAAAGGTGTATTTAAATAATTTGTTATTTATTACTCATATTTCGATTCTAGCTAAAAAAAAAAAGAAAAAGTTAAGTTCGCAATCCTGCTTCGGAACCACCCTGAAAGAAAGAATTCTGATTGCACCACTATTTAGTACCAAAATGTTAGAAAGCCCGAAATTTGCACCCCTTACTAACATGCTTCTCTTATATGTATTGCTCCTCTACAGTTATAAGAACACCCCCCCCCCCCATCCATCTCCCTAACTGTAACGATACATACGGATTCTTCCAAACCTCATCAAAACGATACCATCCGGCTCGGCACAAACGTATTGCAACCAGAACATACTACTACTCAAATACCGAAACTGATTTTTCCCTTCAAACAACGAGAATCCATAATACTTCCGGTATCTAGTAACGGAACGGAACATACTATTACTCAAATACCGAAATTCATTTTCTCCCTCCCGCAGTCTTGTATTCGAAGTTCGAACCTGGCCGATCCGAAATGCACACTCGAAAGTCATTTTCCCCCTTGAAACCGCGATCCGATATCCAGTAACTGCCAGTAACAAATAACAGAAGATATTAGTACTCGATTACTGGAACCTGTTTCCCCCTAGTTCGCCTCGCCTGGCACTCTGTATTCGAAGTTCGAAGCTGCTCGATCCGAAACCTTCGGATCGAGTAACGATATCAACCGAAAAGTAACAATTCGTTACTTCGAGTCTGAGTGATTATCCGTATCTTAGTACCGAATACATGCGGTTTGCTTCAGCTCTAGTGTAAAGTAATCTGAGATGACTATTATGTATTTATTACCATCTTCCGTTAATGGCAAAGGCCCTACTGCATCCATCCCAATTCTCTCAAAAGGTCTACTTGTGATATCAATTCGCTGGAGAGGGGCTTTATGCTTTTCCTTATAACCTCTCACTTCACAACATTGAATACATGATGCAATGTAGTTTAACACATGTTTGTATTGTCCCCACCAAAAGTATTTATTCTTGATTCTTAATAGAGTTCTCCTAAAGCCAGGATGAGCTGAGGTAATGGAATCATGTGCAAGTTTGAGTACTTCATTAATCAATATTTTAGGAATTACTAACTTTTCAGTTCTCTTTTTTTTATTTTTTTATTGTAGAATTTTGAACGCTGTATAAAATGCCATTTTTTGTGTAAAAGGTGTTATTGTTAATACATAATTCACTCTGGTTATTAAGTTGATCTAAAATTTCTCTACATTTACTGTCATCAGCCTGAAGGGTTTTTAATCTAGTGGGTGGAAAAGGTATATAATCTTCAGTGCTTATTATTTCAGTTACATTGACATTTCTTGAAAGCACATCAGCAGGAATGTTATGTTTACCTGGAGTATGTATGGTTTGAAAATCATAATTTTGTAGTTGTAAAGCCCAGGTGGGCTTTTACAAGTTTGCTGGATTTTAACTTTAACCTTATTATATCTGAAAATTTCTGGCTGAGTATTATTTTCTAATATATTACTATGTGGGCTCTCTGATATAGTATGATTCGTGCACCAAAGGCAGAGGCGTAGCCAAGGGGGGGGGGTTAGGGGGGTCATAACCCCCCCATGGGGAATGTTTTGCCATACAAAATGTATATTCTACATTATCACACACACGTATACATATACAGTAGAAGACCCAAAATCCGCCGATCCGAAATCCGCAAGGCTCTAAAATCCGCACTGTCTGTTCAATGTAAACAATGAAATCTGCCCTGCCAGCTGCAAGTTCAAAAAACTACAGTATAACCACAAAGTAAAACTAAATAAGCTATTCCCACTTGGAAAAAAAAATTTAGGAGTCTGTGAGCTCTAATCTTAACATTGATCACTTTCAAATGACTGACAGTGACATAATTGACACTGAATTATGATCACATGATGCAAACTCTGACACAGTAACAAGTGAGGATGATCAAAAAGTGGATAAATTAACATTTAATGATGGTTAGGCTGTGAGAAAGAAATATCTCAGATTTGTAGAGCAACTCAGCTGTGTCATGAACAGAAAATAATGAAAAAAAAAAATAAATAAATAAATAAAAACTATCATTAGAACATCCCAAAGTCCTAAACTATTGAATATACATGTTGAAATAAGTTGTACTATAATCTCATAATTTTGTATATTGCATTAATCCTCTGTATTTTTATATGATGATTCTAATTATAAGTAACATGATTTGTTTTCTTTGATCTCTATTGTATTTTTTTTCTATTATTTTCTGAGTGGGCATGGAAATAGAATAAATTTTCTATTATGACCCAAAATCCGCAAAATTCTAAAATCTGCACAAGGTCTGGAACCAAGCTGTGCGGATTTTGGGTCTTCTACTGTATATGAGTTGTAGTAGTCGTAACCCTCCCCATGAAAAATTTCTGTTTATGCCCCTGACCAAGGGGTATTGAAAAAGGCATTACCTATTAATTTATTTTCAGTCTACAAGAATTTGGTGATTAGTTAAAAAATTGATACCCAAAACAATATGATAAGATCTATTTAATGGAGTTTGTGACACAGTGAAGACATCTTTCATTATATACTGATCAAAGGTGATAGGCACCTGAATAACTCTATCCAATGTCATCACAGAATTGGTAATCCCTTTGACTTGTACATTACAATTTTGTTCACTTAAACTCAATTCTCGTCTAATATCTGTCAGAATGGAGTTGTTTATGATTGAAATAGCAGCCCCTGTGTCAACCAAAGCTTTATAAGTATGTGTACCAATGACAATATCAATAATAGGTAATTCTAAATTATCAGAAAAAATAGATTCAATCATGACACAACTGTCACGGGATTTTAAGTTCAGATTAGGCGGTGTGCTATTTCCTATCTGCCCCTCTACTTGTTTAAATTCCTGTTATAATTATTATGTAAATTCCTTTGCCTTCTGCAGTGTCTACTTATATGTCCTTCCTGGTGACAATTAAAACAGACTGGGACCCTATTCTGTGGTCTGTCCCTGTATTACTGAGTACCCTGATTAGTATGCTGGAAGTTTTGCCTGTTCGTAGTTACTCCTTTGTGATTTCCTTCCCTTACTAGTCTGCTTAATCTTTCTACCTCTTCCGATAATTGATTGACTTTCCTATCTGTGTCTGTGACCGAATTTTGCAAAATTGCCTTAATGTCTTTCAATTCTGCAGCTAAATCCTCATTGTGATTTGTAACCTTCTGCGTTAAATTAACTGACACTACTTGTTTATCTAACTCTGAACAGTTCTCTTCCTGTAGTACTAATTCCCACAGCGCGTCAAATGACTCTGGATTTTGACCCATAACAAACCGCCTAACTGCTGGTTGGAGTCCAGCTAATGCTTGGTGAAGTACCATATCCTGTCTAGTCTTTTCATCAGTGAAACATTTGTGTGAAAGACCTAAAATTCGTGTTAAGAAATTTCTTGCCGACTCATTTGGTTGTTGTGTTGCACCAGAAAATTCTATCAGGCTAGACCCCTTTGACGAAGCTTTCCCAAATCTATTCCTCAATGCATCCTTTAACTCTTTAAAAGATTTTATATCTTTTTAGTTGTGGCTGAGATCTTAAAAATTTTGCTGCCTCCCCTGTGAGTTTGCTTTTAGCAGCAAATAAGAGCTGCCTATCTGCCCAGTCAGCATAGTTTCCCACCTCCTGTACTTGGTCTAAAAATTCATCTACCGTAATATTTGGGTTTTCTCCCGAAAATGCATTAATTAAACATATATAATCCGCTAAATTACTGTTTGCGTTAGTAATTTTTTTCATTAATTCCTCTAAGTTATCCATGTTTACAGACTCTACACTATTATTTTGAGGCATAATAAAATTAATTAAATATATTTATGATGGTCTTGATTGGGAAAAAAAATAACCTTAAATCACAATATTGAATGTTCTATATTATTGTTACTCTCCTACGGACATTAATAAGAGTCAATCTGTCTGACATCATAACAAATAAAAATCGCGATCTTCTAGACAACGTTAAAAGGGCGCGGCACCATTGTTGCGTGTGGGGTTTTTTGCTTAATTAAACCAAAGTGCCTGTTTTATTAATTAATTTTGAAAAAGATTAATTGGTTAAAATAAATTACTGAAACTTTTTATTAAGGCCATCATGAACATAAGTGATTAGAACGTTAGCGTTGTGTAATAACTAGGTAAGTTAATCATTGACTAGAAGAATAAAAGAAATTAATTAACGTGAACCTGTAAAAGAAAATTTTGATATTCATCCTAAAGAGAAAATTAAAACTTCAATATCCTGAAATGAAACTTGATAGACAGAGAGAATGACTCCATTAACCAGACGATTAAATCAGCTCCAAATTGAATTTATTCATTATCAATATATCTTACATTAAAGGTGGTAATTCTCAACAACAGAAAATACATTTTTTTCCCCCATCAAATATTTATCATATACAATATAACTCTTAGAATTAAATTAAAGGAAAACACTTTGTACTCTTAACAGCTGAAAGTTGTTAAGAGTACAGCTAGTGAAAAGAAAAGCTGAAAATTTTTCTTCTCATTTCAAAATAAAAAAAGGAACATCGTTAATTGTAAAAAAAGTTATTCTGAGTGGACAGAAAATAAAATAAACATTTAAAGCTTGCATGACCGGATCCGGTGAGAAATAAAAACTTAAGAGAGAAATAAAATTATAATCGTTATTCGTCCCATAGTGAGACGTTAAAAGAACGAAGAGGAGAGAGAGAGAGAGGAGAAAACAAGATACCGGCAGCTTTCGCAGCTCGCATCCAAGTCTCGTTTCGTCTCGCATCCAAGTCTCTCCAAACTTTTCCTCCGCGGCCCGTTCGCTCGACGCATCACACCCCACCTCCAATGTGTAAAGTAGTTCGTGCAGTAATATTTTTATCTTTTAATGTTTCACCTCTCATTTTGCATAAATGATCTTATTTCCATGCATGAGGTGAATTTAGATCATCGTATCGTCACCTTTCATGACGATGTACTGAATAATTATTATTATAATTAATTCAGGTCTCCGTATTCTTGCGCTGTTGTTTTCGTCTGCTCCCATGATGACACAGCTCTCTGGAATGTTGATTACTTTTCCATGTGTGCCCTGCACTCGATATACCAGGCTTTATGCTCTGGGGGGTGTAAACAAGATGGCGAAGCATCTTCTTGAAGTATCTTGGGATGTTTTTGGAAAAAAGGTACATAGAGAGAGATACTTAGGAAAATAAAACAGTAGAGAATTTACTAAGCAAAATCACTTAATTTTGTATAAAAAAAAAACTGGAAACTCCGATTTTTCTTACAAAATTTCCATTGTAGAATATTTTAGTTTATAAAAAATAAAAATTAGCATTCCTTCAAAAATTTTACAAATATAAAAAAAAAAAAAAACAGTCCACTCAGAGAAAAAAAAAAGGAAAAAATGTCCACTCAGAAGGGTTATAACAAATCACCATTTACTACATGTCATAAATTGAAGATTCTTTTAAAATTTGATTGAACAAAATAAAATCATTCTTTTAGTTTTATAATCTTAAATATTGAACCACATTACTGTTAATATTTGTCACTTAGGAGAGTGTTTACACACATTTAGTACCATAAATAGTTAATTACTTCTATTAAGGGGAGAGCATAGCATAAAATTTATCTTCTGACAAAATTAAAAATGGCTTTAATTAATTAAAACTTATCCACAACTACTGAAAACAGCTTCATACCCTTAGGGCTCCATAATCAACACAACAATCTTCAAAGAAATTGCTATTATTCTGGCAGAAAAACTTGGAATGCAAAATTCTCAGGCTTAAAATTCTCAGGCTTAGGCTGGTTAGCTAGAGAAATTCATAAATTGGAAATTGACTCATTTCACATTTGAGAATAACGGAATGGCGAAAAATGAAACAATGGACTCTTTTTGATTTTCTTGAAACCTAATTCTATTGTATTGCTTGATTTTACAACTTTTTTAAGGTAACTTAAAACTAATTTTTTGTGGATAAAATAATATAGGGATAACAAAAGTAACATCTTTAAACACACTAATATATCAAGAAAAATATTCACAGTCTTAAGAATATAAAGTGTGAAGGGTTGGTGTTGGTGTTGTAGGATTGCATCCAATGTTGGTGTTGTAGGATTACGTGGGATCTAGACCGATGGGTGGAATGCACTCCGTGTGTGTGTGTGTGGGGGGTCTTTCTAAGGGGTTCTAACCCGTATTTACTCTTAAGTTTCGGAGGAAAGCATGGAAAACTCTGAATGGTTAGGTCTGCGAATGCGACCTGGTTTTGAACCAGGCACCTTCCAAAGTGTAAAGGGAAATGTTATTCTTTTACAGATTCCTTTATTTACAAAAATACTTATTGAATCCTTCTGGGCTAAATATAGTTTCTCTATTTACAAGATAGAGTTTTCATTTTTAAACAGAAGGAGGGGCAAATTTTAGACTCGCTATCGCCACAATAAAGGCTGGAGCTCAGTTCCCACAGTTTTATATGTACAGTGGAACCTGTCTAATGGGACTACCCTTGGGAAGAACAAAACTGGTCACATTATAAAGATAATCACCTTACAAAGGTGGTAAAGATTGATAGTTATAAAGCAAAATTGCATAAAAGGGGTCACTATAGACAGGCGATCTCTTTATCAAGGTAGTCACTTTAGCATGTTCCCCTGTATTTGAATGGAAGGCTGGACGGGGAAAAAATCTTTCGTTGCTCTCTCCACTGTCTAGGAAACAGGGTTCGCAGTTTAGTGCAGAAATCTTTTGGTGGTGGACACTGAATAGTCATTAAAAAGTTGTAAAATTCATGACGAGAATGCCCTCTTACCCCTTGCAGTTATGTTAGACCACCCTTTGGAAGAACAAAACTGGCCACCTTATAAAGATGGTCACCTTACAAAGTTGGTAAAGTGTGGTGTTTGTAAAGCGAAATTGCATAAAAAGTTGTCACTATAGACAGACAATCTCTTTGCCAAGGTAGTCACTCTAGCAGGTTCCACTGTATTTAAATGGACGACGGGACACTGATACGGGAAGAAAAATCTTCCGTTGCTTTCTCCAGGGGACGGGATTTGCGGCTTAGTGTAGAAATCTTTTATCGGTGAACCCCAAGTGGATATTAAAAAGTCCTGAAATTCACGTCGAGAATGCCCTTTTACCCACTGCAGTCACGTTAAACCGCAATCCGCATTGTCCTTAAGGGATGCTGAAGCATAGATGAACAATCCAACCATCCCGTTTGTACAGCTTTCATTCTGTCAATTGCTCTCATAAGTTGTCAACACCACACAGACATATGGGTACGAATTCTCATTATAAAAGTAAAACACATATTTTAAGATATCAGACAAAGCAAGTGCCTGACAGTGTATAGGTGGTTTGGTTTTAAAAAAGATAGCTCAAATTGTAAATAGCAGGTAATAGTAGTAATAGTTGTAAATAGCAATTGAGGTTGGTTTACTACAGACCTCACAGAAAAGTATGAGAATTACTTAATCTGGAAAACTTAATGCCATCCTAAAATGTGAAAATGTATGCTGTGAACACTGTATATTGTTCGTTGGCTGTGAAGTGGGTTCAATAATGCATTCAACAATTATGCTCTGTACACACTAAAATGTTAATGGGTAGGACCCGCGAACAACTACATGAATAAAAGTCATTGCTTATTAGCCACGTCTTGTCGTCACTACAGGGGTTAAAGTGACATTCTTCTGCTGAACTTTGCGACTTTTGTTGGAAAATCCCCACTGGCCATTAAAAGATTAATGTGTTAAACTGAAAACTTCATCCCCCCACACAATGGAGAGAGCAACTGAACATTTTTTCCCGTATCAGCCCCATCGTCCATTGAAATGCGTAGAAAACGTGGCTTATGAGCATCGGCCTTAACTTGATCAGCATAGGAGGCACGACAGCCCTGCCCCACCCCCACCCCTCTTCCCTGACCCGAGTTTTCTTTCAACAGTTCTTGCAGCAGACAACATACTTATTTAGTTGTGATATGCCATGTCGAGTTATACATTGGGAGCAAGGATTTACCCAGGGGGTCTGGACCCCCCCCACCCCTGAAATTTTACTTTTTGTTAACAAAATAATAACCATGAAGTCTTTTTTTTTTTTTTTTTTTTTTTTTTGTAAAAAATTCTGCCATTTTCACCGTTTGGACCCCCTCCGAAATTTTTTTCTGGGTACGTGCCTGATTGGGAGAAAAAGTATTTATAAATCAACGTATCATCTTAATGAAAAACGAAGCCGCTTCCCCTCCAGATGGTTTCTCTGGGTCCGCCCCTGACCCCTTGTCTGATATTATTCTTAAAGGATTACCGAACACTACTTGTTGTAGTTTTAGTTTGTTTATGACTTCTTTGGCTGACATAGACTTAACTGGATAAAACCCTGTAAATTTTGTGAAAGCATCTGTAACTGTGAAAATATATTGGTATCTTTTGTCTGTAGTTTGCAATGGGCCAATATTGATTAATATGGCAGGTGCTTTAAGGGAAGTTTTCTTTTGGAATTGGATTCAAAAATCCTTCGGCTTTACTGCATTTTCTATTGTGTAAAATACAGTCAACACAGTTTGCTATTACCGTCTTGACTTATTTTCTCAATTTTGGAATATAGAACTCTTGCTTTACTAATTCTTCTGTTTTGAAGCAGGGCTCCCATGTGCCTTGAAAAGTCCTTAAAAAGGCCATATCAAAAAAATATTAATAAGGTATCCTTAAAAAGGCCTTATTTTTACCCTAAAAGCCTGAAATTATCATTTCATTTTCACTTTTCCTGTGATTTTACCAGATTTTTTTTTTTTTTTTTTTTTTTTTTTTCCCCTCAATGCAAACAGGGGTAGGGGTTCGAATCGTATAAGAAGCTAACCATGTTGTCTGCATGTTACTGTCTCTATGGAGAGTGAGAAAAAAAGGAGCAGGAGAGTTTTTTTTTTTTTTTCTATGCTGTACTTCTTTGTTTCATGCAGGCCCAAACTGCCCAGGTCGGATAGGCGGCAATTGCTGAGGGCTCCCAGCTCAAGTAGGCCCCGACAAGGACCCCCAAAAATGAATATATTTCTTGATCATTTGATACAGATCATAGTAATTTAATTATTTATTTTTCAGTAATCTTACACCTTTACACAGTGGCATAGTGGAGGACTCCAGAGTCAGTGACCCCGACAGCTTTAAAATAGTTCAATGTGGTTTTTAGGCACCTAAGCATAATTTTTAAATATTATATATTCTAATATTCTGTTCCCTCTAAATTCCCCAGTAAGAGCCTTATTTTCAGTCTCTAGCCTAGGACTCCCAAAGCAGCCAGTCTGGGCCTAGTTCCATGATTCATTTACCTTTCGCCACAGTTGGGGAGGGTGGAAAAATATGGTCAGAGACAAGAAAAGGAGGGGGGGGGGAAAGGAGTGATATGAGATAAATATATAACATAATTATAACTGAATAAAACACAATGATTGTTTTAAACTGAAATACACTTTAACCCCTTAAAGATCATATTATTTACAAGGTCATAAAATTACCTTTTATTTAAAAAAAATAAGTGTATGTACAATATGTGCATTTATTCTAAGATTGTAGACATTTTGATATAAAAAAATTTCCATGCATAAGAATTGAAATGCTCTAATCTTTCTGGTGCATAGCTTTTGAACTCTCCATCCCAAAAATATCACAGAAGTGAGAACGAAGGGGTTAGTGCTTTACAAGACATAAAATGCAGTATTATTAAGGAGATATACAAGATAATTGCTTTTTTTTTTTTTTTTTTTTAAATAACGGGCGGGAACTTGCCAATTAGGCATTGTCCCTTACAACGGCCCGAAGGTGTGACTATTCTGTTATGGGAGCACCCAGTGGGCGGTCAGCGTTACCCCCTATGAAGGGACGGACACAATGACAATCACGCCCAGTCGGGGATCGAACCCCGGCTGCCGGGAGTTGAATCAGAAACTGGAGTACGTGCTTTACCCACCTTACAACTTGGTCAGCGGTCAACAAGATAATTGCATTGGAATGTATCTTTGATTATTTGTCTTGAAATCTTTAAAAATGGTCTTAAAAAGGCCTTATTTTTTATATCAGGAAATGAGTGGGAACCCTGTAAAGACAACAAAGTGACCTGTGTTATGCATCTTTTTAATGATTTCATTTTGCATTTCTTCAGGTACTACTAGCAACTCTCTTCCATTTTCCCACTTGTACAACACATTATTTTTAAGGAAATAACCATTTCCTCCTCCCTCGTCAACTAAGGTTTTTATTGTTTTCATATGTTCATCCAGCTCTTGTGAAGTGATAATTCTGGCTGTTACTCCATCCAAAGATCTAATGATGATAAGAACAGTGTTTTGACTCAGTGCATCCACATGTTTCATTCGATCTGATGTTCGATTTCATAATCAAAGTCTTCTAGGAATAAAGCCCATCTAGCAACTCTTACCTTTTGTTGAACGTTTTCTGAAATGCCTGACAATCAGTAATGATCTTGAATTTTGAACCTAAGAGATAGTTTCTGATTTTTTTTTTAGGGCTTCGATTATTGCGAGTACCTCTAATTCACAACTGCAATACTTTTTCTTGTTGCACAGTTGTCTTCTTACTCATATATTGTATAGGATGAAATTTTTCATCATCTCCTCTCTGTAGTGATACCGCACCAAAACCATGGCTGCTTGTGTCAGTGTGCAATTCTAACGTAGATCCTTGTTTGAACAAATGTAATACTGGCTTTTGAGACAACATTTCTTTCAATTTGTTAAATGCTTCTTCTTGTTTAGGACTAAACTTAAATGTGGAGCGTTTTTGTAGTAGATCACTCAATGGTCTGGCTATCTGGACATTAGGGTGGATCGAAAAAAAAAAAAAAAAAATTCGAAATCTTTATCTCCTGAGGTCTTAAAAGTTGTAAATTAATATAAATAAGACATGTGTAAAATTTGAATGTTCTACGACAGCATCTTGGGGTTACGCATCGAGCTTGAAATTTAGAAATTTTTGAAAAATATGACGTTTTCAAAAAATCGACCAAAAAAATTCTTTTCCGAATTATTAGGCTCCCGAGATTTTAGAAGTTGTATATTGTTATGAATAAGAGGTATGCAAAAGCTGAAGGAGCTGTAACAATTTCTAGGAATTGCACATCCAGCTTGAAATCTATAAATATCGGAAAAATTTGCGTTTTTTGGCAAAAATATGTAGAAAGCAAAAATTATGTTTTTAATGAATTAGTCCCGTTGAAAAATAGCCAGTAACGTTTGCAGCTCTTCTCTAGTACAACCACAATCATAACTACATTACCCAGGACCCACCTCGTTGATTTGCCTGCGATCAGAGTCCTGCCTGTGCCAGCCCAAGCATGAGTTTTAATGAATAATGTAAAGCCCGACTTCAAATCAAACTGTGGCATTTTATGTCAAGTGTAATAATTTAGATCATAAGAATCTCTGATAGATGGATAAACAGCAAATTTCGGAGTGGCTATTTGCTATGGTGTGAAGTTGGCAAATACAACATTGCAGAGATTTAGTTAGATTAGAGAACTGCGTTTCTAGATTTCGGATGATGCCTTTGTTATTTCCAGAATTCGGTGATTCGCCACCACTGTGGTGTTGTCACTATATTATCACTTTTCTTTGGTTAATGATTAATTTAATTTACCTCTAGCCAGGACGTTTTAGTAATTTAAGATCTTTCTAGTTAAAATTTTAAATAACCACTATGTAATTTCTTACTTTTGGGGGCTGTTAATTATTTGTTTTGTTTGGCGGTGTAAAGTTTTCTCTTTTGTTTACCTTTTTTTTTGTGTGATTAAATTTTCTCTTCACCGGCCGTTTTTTCGCCTTCAGGGTGTTTAAAATTAATACTGTATTTTATGGAAGAAATGCCGCACCCGGCGTAAGCGCCGCACTCCTGATTATCAGCTTAATGACAAGAAAATTATCGTAAATGCCGCACCTGGCGTAAACACCGCACTCCCGATAATTATTTTAATCAACTTAAATATCATTATAAACACTGTACTAAACGTACTGAAACAATAACGCTAGTATCGTTCATCAGAATTTAAACTCCAATTATTAAACTAAATTACATATATTATCAAACTTAAAAAACTTAAAATTTAATAACCTTTAAATACCGCGAAAATTGTGTCCCCCCCCCCCCCTCCGCTTTTCGCCTGAAATTTTATTTATTAAATACCGAATAAACTCCCCTTTATGCTACAGTAAAAGCTCAATTGACATGCTGAGAATCTGCTGAATGACTTGAGGTGCACTCTCGGCTCTGATTGGCTGAGGGTAGCAGTTCCGGAGTGAGGATGAGAGGCAAGCGAGCGATTTTTCGGTAGTTATGCTTGGAGGTGCAGACGAGACAGGGGTGAAATTTTTAGCTCTTGTGAGCAAAAGATTGTTCTTGGTCACCCAGGCTTGGGGTGATGCAAGACGGATGCTGACGATGTTGCTTTAAGCAACAAGTTTCGATTCTACATCGATGGTTCCACAATAATTTCTAAATTTTGGGTGAAAGAAGACCCCAACGCCAGCCCAGCCCTGATGCCTCATCAACAATGATGTTCAATTAGCAGCTCCCACCTAATTGCCCCATCGACGGAGACGTTGAAATAGTGCGATCGTTCCCCACCTACCCTCCGGAGCATGCGAGCATTAGCAAGCAGAAATTTGGAGCATGGAATCGCCGTTTCGGCACGGCGGCGTTATTTTCCGTTCAACGTTAGAATGAAAATCTCAGTGCTTTCACAAGTCTGCGACGCAAAATTATTACGGACTGGGCAGTAGAAACTCTGGTATCAACGTTATTTCCCAATCTAGAAAGCGGAAGGAATGTAGATGGAGAGAAACCTTCTCAACTGACTCTCGACCCATAGAGGAAGGTTAAGATGACTCGCAGTGGAAGAAACGGAAGAGGACTTTAAAATTTTCTTTGGATTGTGTTTTGATAGGAGGAAGAACAAAACCAGATACATAGAAAAATTTGTTGACTGCAAATTACACCCAAGTGTTTGTCACAAAGAACATATCTGGCTGATAATTGAACCTGGTACAACATACTTTGGCCATGTGTCGCGATCTGATTTTAAGAATTTCACTGGAAATTTGGGAGAGTTTGACACTAAATCTATTGGGAGTGGTGTGGTGTAGTTCCAATTTGGAGCACCACAATTTTATTTTCACAGTTAAAAAAAAAAAAAAAAAATCAGAAAAGCGTTGTGTTAATTTTTAGAATGAATAACCCAGGATTTTGCTTACCGCCCTTGTGTATGTGTTGACAAAGCAAAGAGAGCTAAAGGATGGGATTGAAACACATTTTATTTGGCCAAAGTATGTTGAACCAGGTTCCATTATCAGCCAGATATGTTCTTTGTGACAAACACTTGGGTGTAATTTGCAGTCAACAAATTTTTCTATGTACATCAGGGGGTAGGCAATAGGGTGGCATCTAGACGGAGACGTCTAGATGCCACCCTATTGCCTACACCCTGATGGTTCTCCTGCGCGCCTGAAAATGGTGAGGTACTTTTATTCCTTTTAATTTGCATATCGGCAAGCGTCCCGGCCGTCATCTTCAACCATATGGGACTGTTGCTGGGGCGATTCACAGGTGTGAAAGATTGAGATCGGGCCTATGACAAACCCCAGACGCTGAGGTGTGCGGAGCTGACGTTGGCGTACCACTGCGCAATTCCCCCCCCCCCCCTTACATATTTTTTCCCCATTTTTCTTTAAATGTACCCCTTTGTTAGTTTCTCATTCCTTTTTTTTTTTTTTTTTTGTTACTTTGTTTGTGCAACTAATATTTGTTACCATTGATCATTACTGTTAAAGTCTATAAAATAAGGGATTGAGCATTAGCTCACTGCAATGTATCAAAGTTAAAGTGTCTATTCGTTTTCATTTGTAAAAATATATCTAAATTTCATAGCATTTGATTTCGAGTAAAGCATGATTTTCTTTTATATTTAATTTTTTGGTTTTCTACCATGGGTACCCAGGGGTTTAAATTTTTTTTTATCAAAATATGAGTATTTAGCTGACCTGATCTTTTATGCAGTACTGGAGCAGGTGTTAATTTGATCTAAATCTTTTGCAGTTGATTTAAATTAAGCTGTGAGTTGTGTCCTAGATAAGAATGTAAAATTTCTCCTTTTTATTTCACGGCTCATTGTTAATTGCTGCTGAGTCTTGCTTATAATTGGTAAAGTGTTCATTGTACTGCATATCATGTTTAAATATTTTATCTTAGTCTAATATGTTAATTGGTTAAATAAAATGTGTTTCAATCCCATCTTTTAGCTCTCTTTGCTTTGTCAACACATACACAAGGGCGGTAAGCAAACTCCTGGGTTGTTCATTCTAAAAATTAACACAATGCTTTTCTGTTTTTTTTTTTTTTTTTTAACTGTGAAAATAAAATTGTGGTGCTCCAAATTGGAACTACACCACACCACTCCCAATGCATGTGAGGCTGCCACGATCAATAGATTTAGTGTCAAACTCTCCCAAATTTCCAGTGAAATTCTTAAAATCAGATCGCGACACATGGCCAAAGTATGTTGAACCAGGTTCCATTATCAGCCAGATATGTTCTTTGTGACAAACACTTGGGTGTAATTTGCAGTCAACAAATTTTTCTATGTATCTGGTTTTGTTCTTCCTGCTGTCAAAACACAATCCAAAGAAAATTTTAAAGTCCTCTTCCGTTTCTTCCACTGCGAGTCATCTTAACCTTCCTCTATGGGTCGAGAGTCAGTTGAGAAGGTTTCTCTCCATCTACATTCCTTCCGCTTTCTAGATTGGGAAATAACGTTGATACCAGAGTTTCTACTGCCCAGTCCGTAATAATTTTGCGTCGCAGACTTGTGAAAGCACTGAGATTTTCATTCTAACTTGGTCGTTTGTGAACGCATCTCCCAAAGTGGCGGTAGATAGGCATTCAGCGTTTCTTCAGTCTTTCGTACTTCTATTTCGTTATTTTCACTTTCCAAATCAATGACTCAAGTTGAAACATACACTGGATATTGGAAATTTCACCTCTTTCTCCACCAATCACGAAATTTCTCTTTCCCACCTTTCAACTTTTCTCTCATTCTCCTTAAACTTCTTTTCTTTACAATTCCATCAATTGTCACATATCTAGCTCCCCTCTGGTCTGCTACTGCTAATGACTCACGTTCTGTGTGAGGTATGTAAGGCTTTGAGCCACACCTACTCCGGGAAAAGTCAGTACATTTGCAAGTGTGATATTCAGTAAGGGAGCATTTTTCCCACTTTCTTCATAAACAATTCCTTATGTTCATCTCTAACGTAAGATTCATTTAGCTGCTGAACTTTTTTGACCTTTTCTAACTATCTCTTGAATTCCTTGGATTGACACACTAGGGATACCGGCGTTGATCCAAATTTCCTGTATTTTGATCACCACAACTAAGGTTACTTCTCCTTCCGGTGGATCCTGCCCTTTATTCAGAAATTTTTCTTCTTAAGTACAAAATAGTAATATAGAAGTACTCGTATGTGTTCTTGGGTTGGTATAGTACAAGGTAATTCTTTTGATATTCCCAGCTCTTCTAAGAACACCTATTTTATTCCATGTCCTGTTGCAGAAAGTTTCACTCTATTCAGAATTGTAGCTGTGCAAGGCACTGCTACGATTCTGAATAGAGTGAAACCTTTTAGCTTTTTTGAGACAGCTTTTTAGCTTTTTTGAGACTTTTTTACCTTTTAGCTTTTTTGAGAGTAAACTGAAAGCACCATCTATCTGAAACATTAAACTAAATGCCTCTTTCAACGAAATACGTCGTGCCTGATTTAACCGAACGCATGTGCATCGCCATCACTCGGCAGGCAAACCGGCGCTAGTTGTCTGGAGCACAGCTTGCAACTGCGCCCAAGACAAAACACAGCATAGCGTGTGTATTGTATCAAAATATTCGAAAAGCCATTTTTTGTGATTTACTGAGCTTCTCTGAACATTATTTTACATATAAAAGGACCAAATTATTTTTAACAAATAAAGTTTGCTTTCTACATATTTTTTTCAAAAAACACATAATTTTCAGATATTTATAGATTTCAAGCTCGATGTGCAATCCCTAGAAACTGTCGCAGCCCCTCCAGATTTTGCATACATGTTATCCATAAAAATATACAACTCCTGAAACCTCGGGAGCCTAATAATTTGGGAAATAATTTTTTTGGTCGATTTTTTAAAGAAGTCACATTTTTCAAAAATTTCTAAATTTCAAGCTCGATGCGCAAAACCAAGACATTGTCTTAGAACATTCAAATTTTACACACATCTTATTCATATCAATATACAACTTTTGAAACCTAAGAAGATAAAGATTTCGAAAAAAAAAAAAAAAAATTCGATCCACCCTACTGGACATACTTGGGAATAAACTTCCGAAAATATCCACTTAACCCTAAAAATGACTGAACTTGCTTAATTGATTTAGGTTGACAAAACCTTTGAATGGCTAATGACTTATTGGGTGAAGGTTGTATCACTCCATCTTCAACGACATAACTGAGAAATTCAACTTTTCTTTTCAAAAACTGGCACTTTTTAAAATTAATGTCCAGCCCGTATTCAGAGGCAATAGTCAGCCTCAGCACTCTCTTTAATTTTTCAATTCCTTCCTCTTCATCTTGGGATGGAATGATTATTTCATCTATGTAAATACCAATAGTATTATCACGCAGCAATTCCCTGAAAACTCTATGTATGTATCGTTGAAATTGACTTGTTGATGTGCTTAACCCAAAAGGACATTTTTAAAATTCATATTCCCCATTATGTGTAACAAATGCAATATATTTTCTGCTCTTCTCATCTATTTCGATGTGAAAAATACAGCTTCTGATAGATTAATAAAAAAAATTATTTTCTGGTAACCCTTCATTTTCAAATTCTTTCCCCTTCTTCTCTAGCAAAACTTGATTTTCATGTAAGATGTTTTTATAAAAGTATTTTTGCTTGAATACATTTCATTAGGCGAATATTGATGCGTAAACAGTTCATTTATTTGAAAAGTGTTTTTATTTTCAGTACTCTTAATTCTAGGCGATTCTTTATATCCAGTTACAAATTCCTTCACTACTTTAATGTAACCGATCCAAAAATTTTTGCACTTGCCTAATATCTTTAATCCATTCTCATCAATAGATAAATTTAATTTGTTGATTACGTCGACTCCTAAAACAATTTCATGCGCTAGATCTTTCATAACATAAACATTAGCTGAAATTGTAATATTATCAATACACATTCCGTTGGAAAATAACCTAATAGTTATACTACTTCTTTGGTGATACCTGATATTTTTACATCATCGGAAAATAGTTTTGGAGACCCAATTTTTATATAAGTTTCATAATTCGCAAGGTTCAATTCGCTTCCAGTATCGATCAAACATCTTGCATTCTTGCTATAACGTAAATCTTTGAAAATGGCGATGTTATGTACGAGGGATGGCATGATCAACAGTGAACATTGGTTGTACGCCTGTGAGATACTCAATGGAACCGAAGCATTTTACAAACTATGGGAAGAAAAGGAAAGCATTTTCTAAAAAATTACTCACCCCGTTTAGTTGGCATGTAGAAACAAAGCATCACAAGTTGGAGAAAAGAAAACTACCATAATTTCCTGCCGATAATCTGCAGATTATCTGTTAAAAAACGTTAAAAAATTAGATGCGGATTATCCGCCGCCGCGTATTATCTGTGACATTTTTTTTTCCTTGAGGAAAATTTTGGCCCTTGTAACTTTAGTTTTTCTATCAGAAAATAAAAATTGGGACTCTTTTTGCTACTAGATGGCGCTAGTAACCAACTGCAACACTAGTACGTGCGTACACTAAAGACTAGATTATTTTTTCCTACACATGGTTCTCAATTTGTGATATCTCAATCTAGCTTTTTATTGGTCAAAAGTTGTACCAAGGGGCTACAACTGTTCCCATTCATCACCGGGCATCATTAAAAATTTTAGCAGCTTGATCATGCGGAAAACTTTCTAAATTGATAGTTCCATCAGCTATTCTAATGAGATTGCTTAGATTGGCACTGAAAGTTTACTGAAATTTGCACTTGAATTGTTAATGAATATTCAAAGAATCACATCCAGTTTAAATAAGCAACAGAATTATTAACTATAATATTTTATCTAATATAATAAAACTATATAATATAACTTAATATTTATATAAATGTTAAATTATATTATACTACAAAGTTGGTAAGATACAAATATGTGTGACAAAGTTAAAACAGATATAGTTAAGTTCAAATTCTTACTACAGTAAAAGCTAGATTATCTGGCATTTAACCAGAAAATTTCAGCTTCCCTCTTATTTATTTATTTTTTTTGAGGGGGAGGGGGGTCTTCTTAAAAGATTAACTCTTACTGTGAACCGTAACTAAACTTAGAACAGAAGGGGCGGGGGGTTACAAATTTCAAACTGCCAGAGGATATTGATAATTCCATGAATTGTGGTGATATATAAAAAAACAAGCAGACGAAATGCTCTCAAAACTCATACGACGGACGTACATACAAAAACAAAACATTTTACAGCTGCGGAGCTGGAGGAGAAAAATCGACACATCAGCTCTGTGCAGATAGCATTAATTAATATTCCCCTTCTGCATTCCAATGATTCAACAGTGTGATCTCTGAACAGAAACTCAAGGGGGGGAGGGGACGCTTCTTTGCGGCCTCGGCAGCTCGTTATCGGAGTTTTGTTTTGTCTCCGGCTCGATTTCCACAGTAGTAGAATGAAAACAAATTTTCGTATTTGTAAACTGACGTTTTTAAACTTTCAAACAGCGAGCGAGAATTTTGCGCTGGTGGTAAATATTTTGCAGTGCAAGAATACCTCGCGTAGTAATATCTTTTGTGCAAGACTTTTAAAAATTTATGCGAGATTCTCACGCTCTAGTGGGAACCCTGTAAAAATACCTTTCACTCTCCTCTCTCCTGTTACGTCATTAGATGACGAGCAGAATAGCATGGGAAAGAAATATGTGCTGCGATGATTCAAAACAGGGGAACAGCTACAAAATTATAGCTTTGTTTACACTAATTTTTTTTAAGTGTACAGTAAATTTTCTTTGTATTTATTTTTTTTTCAGTACCAATTTCAATTTTTATAGTTTATTTCTCATCAATTTAGCACAAAATGTGTTGTATGCTGAAATCGATGTGCGTTAACAATACCGATGTAATTTTGAAAAATATTGATAGTCTGCTTCAGAATATCCGCGGATAATACGGCGCCGCGGATTATACGATGTAATTTTTTTTTTCTGAGCTAATAAAGCAGCTTGCAGATTATGCGCCGATGCGGATTATAGGCAGGAAATTACGGTATTATTTTTAGAAAAAAATTATTTTATTTTTATCAATCTATAATCACTAAAATATGATTCACTTTATAGCATCTTTTTCCATCAAAATAAAAAGGCATACTCATATGACAGCACACGGGGCCATCAGGACCTCCAAAAAAAGGCACACACACACACACATGCGAAAGACAAAATTACACCAATATCAAACTATAGGTACAGTAGAAGATCTTTATAACACAAACCCAGTGGCAGTCCGTGGTCAAAACTGTTAGTGCAGCCGGAAGCAAAAGAGCCCCCCCACCTTTCCTCCGGACAGGATTGGAAAATCTTTTGTTAATGAATTCGAAAGCTGGCGGATTAAGCCCTCACCGAGGGGGAAAAAAAAAAAAGAAATTACATAAAAAATGTAAGAGTTCCTATTTTACTTCCATAAAATGGACATAAATTTCAACCAGCCGCTCTTATCCTCAAAATTGCATTAATCCATGTCTGATTCGAAGTTTCCTTAGAATTTTCTTTTGTAACGATAACTTGAGAAGAAAAGAAAACTTACTTATTTTTTATAAGTCAAATCAATCCTCCTTTCTTTTAAACATGCGAATCCGTCAGTGATGTCTCCATAAAAAGGCGTTGTTTTAATTCAGATATCAATAATTTTAAAAGCTCTATAAAATTTCCCATGTTTAAAGAATTTTCTCGCTTGCCATGTCCTCTAAATGCCAGTTCTTGCTTACTTAAAAACAATACTACTTTGATGGGTAATTGTCCATTCATAAGCGTCTATTCAGGCTTACCTTCTTGATAAATTCAGCAATATAGTCGAGAGTTTTCCAAACATATATTCTCCTTACCCCCTCCCTCCTTCTCGTCCGAGCCAATCAGTTAGTCGAGTTCTCAAGTTCAGCCTCCGTTAAAAAATCTTTCATCGGCTGTATCAGCTGCATACTCCCTATCCGGAGAGGCTGCTTACGTAGTCGTTGTCATGGCAACAGTGCTGCCAATTTTCTTTTCAGCGCTCTGGGCTGAACCAAAGATTTTCCCAATTGAATTGCGGGAAGATTAAAGTGCTTTTTTTCTGAATGAGCGATCCGGCCACAATACTTTTTTTGTGTTTGGTTTTTTTCAGAGATTTTTTTAATTTACCATAGGAATTCCACTATTCTAATCTGAATTTAGGAAAATTAGTAGAATAAATTATTTTAAAGTATGTGCTGATAATTTCAAGTGCAGCCCGGCTGTACTTGCTGTATCCCACGAGCCGCCACTGCGCAAACCTCGAAATGCAAGGTTTTGCATTATATGGATCAATCACTTATATCATTAAACTTCCCTAGTAAATATATTAAAGTATAGCTGGTACATAAATATAATAATACTTAAAAAGGTAAAATCATACAAGCCGGTGCCCACCCCATGTAAACATGGCGACAGTCGCTGGAGCTTGGCGACCGCCAAGCTCCAGCGACTGTCGCCATGTTTACTAGTCATTCTAGGCAACCAGTGGTCCGTTTTTAACTAAAAAAACCCCAGTGGATTCAGCAACCTAGTTGTACAGCTATCTAAACTAGGCAACCAGTGGTCTGTTTTTAACTAAAAAAACCTCAGTGGATTCAGCAACCTAGTTGTACAGCTATCTAAACTAGGCAACCAGTGGTCCGTTTTTAACTAAAAAAACCTCAGTGGATTCAGCAACCTAGCTGTACAGCTATCTAAACTAGGCAACCAATGGCCCGTTTTTAACTAAAAAAACCTCAGTGGATTCAGCAACCTAGCTGTACAGCTATCTAAACTAGGCAACCAGTGGCCCGTTTTTAACTAAAAAAACCTCAGTGGATTCAGCAACCTAGCTGTACAGCTATCTAAACTAGGCAACCAGTGGCCCGTTTTTAACTAAAAAAACCTCAGTGGATTCAGCAACCTAGTTGTACAGCTATGTAAACTACGCAACCAGTGGACCGTTTTTAACTAAAAAAAAACAACAACAGTGAACTAAGCAACCTAGTTGTACAGCTAATGTAAACTGGGCAAACACTGGCCCGTTTTCAACTCAAAAAAACATCGGTGGATTAAACAACCTAGTTGTACACCTCTTATAAAGTCAGTATGATTAGAATAGCACGTAAATAGCACTTACGAAAACATAAACACTTCAAATATCAATTTCAAATTCACATTAAAAACCTTAAACATCGAAAGATTCGTTAAAAAAGAACACTTACCTCTATTTTTTTTGGTAAATAACCGCTCAGAAATGTCCCCAACACCCACCGGCTTATAACGTACTATATTTCTAACAAACACCCACAAATTCTTTTCTTATATTAACATAACACATTTCATTCCCTTCCATCAATAACGCAAACAATTTCAAATTCCCAAACCTGACGAAACACGTATTCTTTATGGTTGCCAGTCACAACTACCACCGGCAGTTGGCGGTGCATCGCTCACTCTCGCGTCAGATTGTTTGCCAATGATTTGTAAACAAACCATTGACATGTAAACAAGGCACCGTATACGGAATATAGTCCCTTAAAAATAGTTTTTAAATACAAATACTACTTTAAAAAGCAAAAATATGCAATTTATTTATTTACAGGGGAAAAAAAATTGAAATTACTAAAAGCATTAAAATATTTTTGTTTGTTATACAAAATATTAATTTTGATTTGTTTTAGAATTTGAAATCTCTCAACAAATAACTTTTCTTGCAGTCTGTGAACAGTTAATAATTCTATTTTGGTTTCTCTTGTGTTTCTATGAATTTAAAATATTGATTTCTTATGAAAATTTCTTTCGATACTGAAAGTTTTTCAGCTTTTTCTCCAGCATTTGTTTCGATTTCAGAATTGTTTTTCTCTTGTTTTGAAACAGAGTAAATTATTTCAGCACTGATCAAGTGATTAACAATTTGTGACCTATCATCAATTACCAAAAATTCAAAATATTTTCTTTATGCTGGTTTTCAAACTGAGTACCTTCCATTTTATGCACAATGCATTAGTTCAGCAGTTTTGATTTTAACTAATGATGGCTTAAATTCAGTTTTAAACTAGTGTTACATTGAGAAAACTCTCCTTCCCCTACTTCTCATAGACTATTTAAAAGTATTTTACTGCTAAATTGAGACATAAGCACATCGTTGGGCAGAGGGAGGGGGGCATTGTTTAGAAAACCATTCATGTTAAAACCTTTTTTCCTTCAAAACTTAAAGAAACATAGCTATTTTAACTTAACTTTAGAATATGCTTTGTGCATTCCCCCCCCCCCCCCATGCACACACCCACACATTTAAAAAAAAAAAAAAAAAAGTTTGGTGATGCTGCGCGTATGATTTAGGAAGCCAAATAACAGTGTACGACAGTGGCGGCTCGTGGGATACAGCAAGTACAGCCGGGCTGCACTTGAAATTATCAGCACATACTTTAAAATAATTTATTGTACTAATTTTCCTAAATTCAGATTAGAATTGTGGAATTCCTACGGTAAATTAAAAAAATCTCCGAAAAAAACCAAACACAAAAAAAGTATTGTGGCCGGATCGCTCATTCAGAAAAAAAGCACTTTAATCTTCCCGCAATTCAATTGGGAAAATCTTTGGTTCAGCCCAGAGCACTGAAAAGAAAATTTGCAGCACCGTTGCCATGACAATGACTACATAAGCAGCCTCTCCGGCATAGGGAGTATGCAGCTGATACAGCCGATGAAAGATTTTTTAACGGCGGCTGAACTTGAGAACTCGACTAACTGATTGTCTCGGACGAGAAGGAGGGAGGATTCGCATGTTTAAAAGAAAGGAGGATTGATTTGACTTATAAAAAATAAGTAAGTTTTCTTTTCTTCTCAAGTTATCATTACAAAAGAAAATTCTAAGGAAACTTCGAATCAGACACGGATTAATGCAATTTTGAGGATAAGAGCGGCTGGTTGAAATTTATGTTCATTTTATGGAAGTAAAATAGGAACTCTTACATTTTTTATGTAATTTCTTTTTTTTTTTTTTTTTTTTTCCCTCGGTGAGGGCTTAATCCGCCAGCTTTTGAATTCAGTAACAAAAGATTTTCCAATCTTGTCCAGAGGATAGGGGGGGGGGGCTCATATGCTTCCGGCTGCACTAACAGCTTTGACCACGGGCCGCCACTGGTGTACGATTTAATATAAAACAAATCACTGTTTTTAATTTACAAAGAGGAATATCATTAAATAAATAAACGTCCATTTGGGAAGTCAATAGAGGGGGGAGAAAGAGAGGTTCATTTTTCTCTTTTAAAGTAAACAGATCTTCCTCTTTCACCAGGCCCGGCCCGCTGTTATGCTAATAATGCATGTTGCGAGCATCGGAGAACAGTTGTTTATTTTAAACTTTGCATGTTGTGGGATTTATCTAATGTCTCAAAATTAATTCACTAGGAAAGCAATTAAAAAAAAAAAAAAAAAAATGCAGATTGTAGAAATTTCTTAATTGTGATTTTCTCTGTTTACACCTGCAACGTTAATGCGGTTTATGTAGAATTGCGGTATATCGATCTTCTACTTATTTAAAATTGCATGGATATCTTATATCACACTTGCCGTTAATTAGAACATCTTTTTTCATCTAATTGGAATTTAAGGTAGAATTATAGAAGTTTGCTTCCTTTTTGGGTTGTGAAGTGGATACTTGGTTGAAATTTTTATTTTGTTGAGAATCATGACTGAAACCTGGCAATCATTCTTTCTGTTTAAACATTGAGAAGCAACATGGCCATAGAGAATACAGGCAAAGCACTTAATTTTTTATCTGTCCCTATTTTTTATCTCACAGTCGACATTTGAATTATTCACGTTATTTGAATATCTAGATTTATTATTATTTTGGACACGATTAGAATACTTTTCATTATCCGATTCTTTCATGTATGATCTTATTAGCCATTTCAAAATTATTTGAACTTCAATTAATACCCCTCTTGAAACTGCACCTTACGGCTTCATAATCATCTAGCTTGTTTACTAACACATCAACTTTTTTTATACTTGAAAAGTCATCAATGAAATGTTCTTGAATATCATAAGGCAAACCCTGTTTTGTGCTACCCGTTATAATTAATTCCTTTAAATTTTCAAAATCGCCAACCTCCATACTGTGAATCTGCTCATCAAAATAGTTACGAAACTCGAAAGCAAAATCTCGCCAATTAGCAGACTTTTGTTTCTTGTAAGAGATAAACTTCTGCCGAAAACTTAAAATGCTTTAAAATAAGATTCTTCATGTGATCGTAATCATCTGCTAGGGGATCCGATTCTCTCGATATTATGTTTACGAATTCTAATGGTAACAAACTTAAGAAATGCATTACAAAATTATCTTTAGGTATGTCTAATCGGCCGATTTGTTTATCGAATAGCACTAGATAAATACTAGTATCTCCCGATCTGTCAAATCGCATCATAATATTTTGTGGAGTTTGTTTTCTATTCTCATTACTAGACTCAAGCAGATTTTCTATTAAGGTTTCTCGTCTACAAGTAATTTCTAACTGTTGTAACTCTAATTCTCTTTCTTCCCTCTATCTTGCAATTGCTATTTCTCTTTCTCTTTCTTCTCTTATAACCTCAAGGCGAGATATGACAAAATCTTCATCAAAATCCTCAGAGTCTTTAATTAATTTTAAAAGCGCAGGTACTTTTGTATTTGGCAGAACATTGATATCTAACTCTTCACATAATGATAACAAACAGAGGCGCCAACTTTACAAAATTTCTGTGGGTGCCCTAAAAGTCCGTGGGGGGAGGAGGGTTAATAAAATGTTGAAAGTCGCACAAGGTTTGTAATTTTTGATAAAGGATCGCTAAGTTTGGTGCCAAAACGCGACAATTTATTTTAAAGGGGGAGTATAGTTGGAATGTACTTGGCTAAGAAGGTAAAATAGTTTTAGTAGGTGATTTTAAGATAGATTTCGATTCCGAAGATGGGTTTTTATGGAACAAGGAAGAAAAATACGGCACACTCATGAATAACGATACACTTTCCAACTTTATGGAATCTTTTCCAACTACCTTTCAATCTTTTCCTATTACTATTTGCTTCCTTGCTCGTAACTACTCAATCATTTGACTTTTTGTGCACATTTTTACCAGTGGGAAATGGGTAATACAAATAATCATTTTAGCTCCAACTAAAATATCCAATATCTGAGGGTATAGATCGAAGAAACGATATCTGTCACATGGTTTTGGTACACAAATTAAAATAAACTAACTGCACCAAGGATTCGAAAAAATTCAGGATAATTCTTTACAAGCTGCACTACACACTGCAATAAATTCGAAAACTTTCATGAAACTTTCAGAAAAAAATCTTAAATGTGGAACTGCACAGCAAAATATTTCTAAGAGTGGCCATTCTGCAAAAAATTTTCGTTTATTCGGGTGTCTAGTACAGCTTGTGAACCTACATCCTAAAAATTGTGAAGTGCTTGAGATAATTAGTTTTCTTTTTTGTATTTATGTACCAAAATTGCGTGTTTTTTTCCCAGCGCTGAAGGTGACATTCAAAGTTTAATTTGGTGAATAGTGTGAATTTTGGCGTCCGATTATCTGTACTACGGTGAAGCAACGCTGGGCATAGAATGAAAGTCTCCACCGTTGTGTCTTAGTAATGATAACAGCAAACCAATTAAAATCAATATTCTTTTTAAAGTAATGAAGTATTTCTGATGAAATGCCCTTCTTTTAGAAAAATCTGCTTGTGCTGGAGTCACCTTAAATTTGTTTGCCTTACGCAAATTCTCTGTCAAAATTCGAGAATTCCTGGGCGCACACCCCCTTTGCCCTTGTAATAAATCAGACCTGAAAGAGGTGTATTACACTATTTCACTTTTTTTTTTTTTACTTTTAGCGATAGAATTTTGATTAGTTTTAACTAATGATTATAAATTTCAAAGCAAAAGTGTATTGGGGCGTAAAAAACATGCAACAATAATATCACAATCAGTCAAATTTCTTATCGTGTAAATGGAAATTTTGTATAAAAAGTGATTAACTTTTTTTGTTAATTAAATGTAACAGTAATTAAATGTAACAATTCACGATCAACGTTATTCTTGTTTAATCTATCTCATCCCTGTCTGAAATCCTCAGAGTTTTCAAAAAAATGTTATTCATAGTATTGTTTCTCAGCTCATTCATTTCCTGTATTTTATTTATTTATTTATTTATTTTTTTACATTTTTGTAGACCTATAAACAGCTGCAGCTAAGCCTTGACTATTTTCTTTTCTTTTTTTTCCCAACAAATTAAAAAAATTACAAACATTATACCTTTAAAATTAAACTAGATAATTTCCTCAGAATGAATTAATGCCAATGCAACGTTTTCTATGTTGAAATGTGTGTAGGACCACATAAAAAAGATTGGTAACTATTTAAATGCAAAAAAAAAAAAATAAAAAAATAAAGCAGAACAAAAAAAGTTGTTTATCTTAGAGTTAATAATTATTCAAAAAATATTTTGAATTGTTGGCCATATAACCTCCAGGCATGATTTTGAGCATCCTCCTGAAGTAGAGCTATTTTACCCTCTAGCATTATGTGGTCAAATTTGCAAAATTACGAGAGACATACATTTCAGTAATGTGTGTTCATGCACCCATGATTTCAGTATAATGTTACAAAAACAGCATTGGCTAGATCAAAGCAAATAGTACCTAATTCCGCTTTGTCAAACAAGAACAAAAATTGAACAAAATATTCGCAGAAAATGAAACGGAAGGCATCTCGAAATGTTAGTGTGGACGACAGTCTGTTCCATCCTTTTCAATAAATAACTGAGCACTAAAATCATTCAAAAATAAGAAAAGGAAATTGAGACTTTAGAAGAAAGTGACACAAACCTTTATACCTTAGAAGCCTCGCCACAGTCTCATTCAATTAACACCAAAGCGCCGACACTTTTTGATGAATGAGCATCTTTTTTCGTTCCAGAGACATACAAAGTGTTGTATATTAGGTGCTTGTAAACAGACAGACCTTGATGTTCTCTATTTACAATAAAAACAATTAAACCTATTCACTTCGGAATCCTGAAGTAATATTATTAGAACTATCTCAAAACATTTCCATAATGGGAATGAGTCTTTCACCTAACTCCTGTGTTATCTTTCCCGCGTGAACTTCTGATTGTAGCCAGCGGCTTTGTCTCAAATTCTCCGTTTTCCCGTACTCTTGGGCTAACATAGTATCATTGTATTCATACATTTTCCCATGGAGGACGAGGATTCTGGGATGAGGTCTGTTTGTGTGGGTCAGGTCTATCTATGGGTCAGAAAGGGGGGGGCACAGTGGGCAAAGGCATTGCCTGTGGGGCTGTAGGGAGTCGCACATCTCATTGTGAAAAAGCTTTGAATTTTAGAAAGACATTGTTTACATGGGCGCCAGATAGGAAGGCAAGTGGTAGTGGGGGATTGAGATTTGAGCCCGCCTAGTATAGTAAACATTTTTACAGCATACTGAACTTCTAAGTATTTTCGTGCTAAAATGTCTGAAAGTCAGGATGACCCCCATACACCTCTAAATTAGTACTCATATGAGAAACTATTATAATTATTATTATTAAGTAGACAAAAATATAACCTGTTTGGATTCCTTTTTTTTTTTTTTTTTTTCCATGCACTTTTTAAAATTTTAGAGTATGTGCTAAGTTACTACTTATTGGAATTTTATTATAATTACTCGAGTTCCGAGGCACATAATGGTATGCCGAGTGTATGCCGAAGAAACAAAATCTGCATAACGGTCTTAGTACACAAATTAAAGTAGACTATCGCACCAAGGATTCGAAAAAATTTAGGATTCTTTATAAGCTGCACTACATACCGAAATAAAGAATAACACTTCTTTAAAATTTTCGATTTATAAGAATTTTTTCTAAAAGTTTCGTAAATGATACAGGTTTATTGTTTATTTCAGTGTATAGTGCAGTTTCTAAAACATACATCCTAAAAATTTGAAATATTTGACATATTTATTTTTGAATCTGTGTACGAAAATTTTATGGTTTTTTTTTTTTTTTTTTTTCCCGAACTACAGCGATAAACTGAAAGTAGCTGTCATTCAGTTGCCTTTAAACAGGGTATAATTTCTATTCAAAAAAGTGCAAGAGCCCTCATTTTTTGTATTGCAATTTACAAAATTAATTACCTAATTTAAGGTATTATTAAGTTAATTTTTATTAACTCTGTATTAGTTTGCGATGTAATAAAATTAATATCAACAGAAACAATTACGATGGTAATTAAAAATTTAAATTTAGTGTAAAATTTCACTGAGAAAAAAGAAGTAGTGGAGCTGAGCTCCCTCCCATGCAAATTAAGCACTTCCTTTAAATACATGCAAGTATTTAGAACCCACGAAAACTTTTCTGTGGGTGCTTGAGATCAGACATACTACATAAAAAAAAAAAAAAACTGTCCTCACTAAAATTTTATTTTCGAATTATGCAGTTGCAAAGCACTCATCGTCATCAGTGGCGTGACTATACCGTTAGGGCCGTAATGAATTCACTGGATAGGGTCCTTCCTCATTGTACAGAATCTCAACCAACATGTTGCAGTTCACTTTTTCTAGCTTTCTATTTGGGAAAGGCTCCCCCTCCGTCCGGGGGACCGTGGCTTTTGCCCGTTCTACCGCCCTATAGTTACCCCAGTGATTGTCTCATCGAAGTTCCTCATGCGCATCTAAATTATAAAGGACATGGGTGCTCATATAGGGAAGTAGGTGGGGGCTCGGGTCCCTCCCTCTAGCAGTCGGTATAGTGAACATTTTATATTAGCTAACCTTTTTTTCACTATTTCAGTACTAAAATGTTTGAAAGCGCGATTGCCGATGACCTTACAAATGCAAGAAATAAACCCTCCCCCCCCCCTCGTCTTAAAGTACACATATGGACGTCCATGTCGAAGCATCCACATACATTTGGCCTCATTAAAGATTTTCTTTTAAACTTTTCAAATATCACACAACTAATAAGCAAATAAAGCATTTTGGTACTGAAATAATGCAAAAAGTTCCGTATGCTTTACAAATATTCATATTACGTAATGGTATAATTGGGGCGGGGGGGGGGGCCCTCCTTGAGTGCACATCACTGTGTTGGGGTTATCAGACGATTGCTGGTGCTCAGCATCCAACGTAATTTTTTTTACAAACCCAAAGCACCCACATAAACGTCTTTTCCTAGCCCTTTCTGGGAACTTCAAATTATGACTTGGCACTAAAATTTCTGTGGGTGCGGAGCACCCACAGAATTTTTCCAGTGTGTGCTTGAGCCCCGGAGCACCCACGTAGTCGGCGCCACTGATAACAAATCACATTTCTTGGCTTTCGTTAAGCAAGACATATTTTCTTAGTAAACTTCTTTTACGATAAAATAAAATTTCTACTTACAGTTCCTTGGATTACTCAATGGTTGAATTGCATCAAACAACATTACTGAACGTTAATCCATATATCCCGGCAAATAGCCCCCATTTGTAGTAAGCTGATCACAATTTATAACAATAAATAGACAAACTAATAAAAAAAAACTTTTTAATCATCAAATAAGCCCTTTTGGCTAATACAGCAGTTATGCTATTCACACCTCAAAATCTATAGAACAACCAACTAACTTTTATATTTTCACGTAGTTAATAATTTTTGTGCGTGCAACTTTTGCAATGCATTTTTAGATCATGAAATGTCTCGTTTTAAATAAAACCAGTGAGTTCATTGAGTCAGTGACTAACCTGATCCCACATTATCACTATGTGACACTATCTTTTCCCTGGGTGGCACTAGTGCCACCTACTTTGTATAAAGTAATTAAAAAACTTTGTAAAAAACACACATAAGAAGTAATAGGTAAGAGGATACGCACGTTTCGTTCAAAAATTGTTTTGAACTTCATCAGTCCAAGCCCTTCGTCGTAAAGAACACAGGGAAACGTGCGTATCCTCTTACCTATTACCAGTTCCCTGTGTTCTTTACGACGAAGGGCTTGGACTGATGAAGTTCAAAACAATTTTTGAACGAAACGTGCGTATCCTCTTACCTATTACTTCTTATGTGTGTTTTTTACAAAGTTTTTTAATTACTTTATCGTTTAACACCAGTATTTTGAGTGATTTTTCAACTACTTTGTATGTTAAAATATGCTCTGATGATTAAGTTAAGAATCATACATGGAAGTATTTCCAATACTTTGCTAAAAACAGTTAAAAGCCGTTAAAAGATTAAAAACACAACACACCAAGTGTTTTGTCTAGCGCTGTTCGACTGCTTAGTCCACAGCCATCTTCAGAACTGGCAAAAATTTCCTCCTTCATTCCAGCATGCCGCTCCAGGCTTCATCGATTTGCACGTGTGTCATGTCATGGCACCCTTTTGCATTAAGATTTCTATTGCTTCACGCTTTAGACTGTAGTTATGATTATTGTAATTGGCTATTTTTTTTTTAACGTTATTAAAATCTATTTCTAAATTTTCCTTTAAGGCTAAGCGAGATAGGGCAGTACTATGTCTATTAAACTTAATATCATTAATGTGTTCTTTGATTCGGTCTTTTATTTTTGTTACACCTATGTAGTGGCCCGGAATGTTGGTATCTTTATAAACAAAATTAATTTTATATACCCCTGCGGTTTCCAAAGGATTTATTTTTTCTTTATCTGAGTGGATTCTTTTAAAAATGTTACTATTTGGTTTTATAGGGATTCTAACATTCTTTTTGCGGGCAAGGTTAGCAAGGTTTTTGGCAATAACACAAGAGTAAGGTATGGGATAGGTGAAAGTTAGTTTTGTTTTTTGGGGAGTTGTTGATGAAGTTTTTTTTTCTTTCTTTCTTTAACTAATTTGTCTATGATATTATTAGGGTAATTAGCATTTTGAAACTATTTTCTTATGAATTTTAATTCTTCTTTGAGGAGTTTATTGTTGGAGCAGGTATCGAGAGCTCTATTAATAAAACAACACCCAAACAATGCTAAATTCAAATGAAGACAACTGCAGAAACTTTGCCTTTACCTCTTGAAATGCTACTTAGTATTTATTTTTAATTACAGACATATATATTTTTTTTTTTAGACTGTTCACCAAAAGATATTGCTGTTGTAAATTCAAAGCAGAATTCTGAGGTAATCTATGCATTATTTTCTTTGATTATCATATTTGAAATACAATACTGTCAATTCCAGCACCTTACAGGACTAATAATTATACATGATTGTTCTATTAAAAGGTTACTTTATGGAACTTCTAAAAAATAAATTATACAATCAGTTCTTTAAATAAGTCATTCTAAATATAGTCAACTCCGAATCTTAACTTTGAACGCAAACCATTAGTCCCGATCAAGGGCGGTTCTAGAGTTGCAGTCTGGGGGGGGTAATGATATTTTATAATTTTAAATAAACTCAGTGCTTCAGAGAAGCACTGACTACCGGGGGGCGCACAGAGAAAAGGGGACCCTTCTGATTGCACAATATACTTCATATATATGAATTTAATCACCTACAAAAACTTTTAGAATATTCTTCAGGCATAGTCTAACTATACTTGATTTTTTTTAAATACTGTTTGGAATGTGCATCATATTCCCTGCGCATTTGTCATCTTGTTCATCAAAATTGAAATCTATATTAAAATCGCCTAATCCCTGCCAGACATATTCTAACTATACTTCATCTTTATTTACTCGAATATAGACACCAATATTTCAATTAAATAAACAGTAGGATTACGCAATTTCTCAACAAAGATGGTTGTGTTGTGGTATTACCACCAATTAGCAACACGTGGGCTCTAGGCCAAGCAGCGGGGTGACTTCCGTGGTGGTCTTTCTAAAGGATCCTAATCTGTATTTACGCTAAGTTCCGGAAGAAACCACAGAAAATTCCGAACGGTTAGGTCGGCAGACCTGGTTTTGAATCAAGTACCTTCCGTCTCCCAGTTCAGCCTGTTATGCGCTTGGCCACTGGTGGGGCACTCGACAAAGATGAAAGATATCGCTTCGGGGACTTATTTCTGTTATACTAATTTTGGCGATAAACCATCAAAAATGGATCTTGGGGATTTTACACATTTAATCTGGCAACACTTGAAACATGATTTGCCCTTTCACCAGGTAGACAATGTCCTAAAATTAACAGCACTCAAGAGCTAAATATTACGTGAAAAATACCTTTTTTGTCAACTATCCTTTATAATGGTCGATTTAAAAAAAAAATCGAAAAAGAGTTTTAGGAATTTGTGTTCGTTACATCCCAATGAAAGTTTTTTTTATGGCTATCTTCAATTTTCTTCGATATATGAAGACAAATATGAAAGTGTTTGAACTCAAAAAATGACTGTTATGTATTCGTGTTAGCTACATTTTAAAGCAAGAATTTTTTGGCTATCTCTTTTTCCCTTTGAGATATAATGGAAAATTTGGAAATAACATTTTGACCCCCTTATCCCCATTATGATGTGAATTCTAAAAAAAACCTGGAAATGATTTTAAGGCATTTGTGTTTACTATATTTTTAAGCAAGAATTTCAGGCTATCTTCTTCCTCTAACAGATGAAGGGTAATGTGAAAAGAACGTTTCAGTCCCTTACACCCACTTGGGTGCGAATTCTAAAACACCCTCAAACTGATTTTCAGGCATTCTTGTGCGCTACATTCTAAAGCAAGAATTTTATGACTATCTCTATTTCCCTTTGAGATATGATGGCAAATTTGAAAATAACTTTTTGGCCCCTTATCCCCCTTTTCATGCACATTCTAAAGAACCCAGAAAACGAATTTTAAGCAACAATTTTAAGGCTATTTCTTTTTTTCCTCCGATATATCAAGAGAAATGTGAAAAGAACGTTTTGGACCCTTACGCCTGTTTGGGTGCGAATTCTAAAAATCCCTGAAAACAACTTTTAGGTATCTGTGTTGTTACATTTTAAAGCAAGAATTGTACGGCTATCTCTTTTTAACCCTGAGATATGAAGGGAAACATGAAAAGAACATTTTGGGCCGCCATTCCCGCCTGGGTTCGAATTTTTAAAAATTGCTTCTTAAATGACGCTTCAGGTACAAAAGCTATAAGCTCCTAAAATTTCATGTCTGTTCCTCCAGTAGATTTGGCTGGGCGATGATCGTCAGTCAGGACATCTTCCTTTATATAGAGAGATAAAATGTTTAATAAATGATCAAAATCGAAATAATTGTTTAATTAATCATATAATTAATTAAGTATGTAAATACCGAAAATAAAAACCTTGCATCTCCCCCCCCCCCCCTCAATCGATCAAAATTTATTGCTATATTTGAAGAATTCTTATGTTTCGCCAGTAGATAGCATTATTTGTTTATTTCACCCCAGTGAATTCCCCATGCAGAACTATTTTTCAATTTCGTTTTCAAAATCCTGGGAGGGGTAATGAAAAATATCAGGGAACACCTGAAAAATATCAGGGAATTTCACTTATTGGATGAGTAGCTAAATGCATACATGGAATTTACAAACTTTTTAATAAAAGTTACCCCCCCCCCTTTTTTTAGAAAAATGCACAATTATTTTGTTGTAAATGATTTGTACGAATCATTTACAATTATTTTGTTGTAAATGATTTGTACGAATCATGGATGAGATTCTTTAGCTTTTCATGATTTTAGCCAATAATTATGGAAAGTTTTCAAATAGTAACAATAATAATGATGAATGAATCCATCATTACAATTCTAGCTGTAAAATGCCCCATCTCCTCTGCAATTCGCAATATCATTATGCGTCAAAAGGCTATTAAATATAACTCTTCTCACACTTCTGTTGGGTGAATGTTGCATCTGTAGATCCTGTCAACGGGTATACAAAGTGGTAAAAAGTTTGTCTGATTTTGTATATTCTGGTGCCTTTGACAATGTGTCAAAGTTTATTAACAAAACTTTAAATGTAAATTATTCAATAATAATTTCATATTCTTTTTCTTATTTACTGAAAAAAAATAATTAAGTTATTAATTAACTGTGTAACATTTTTATTATAGTAGCATGTCCTGATGTTTACTTTATGTATATATTATATGCAAATATTACATGTACAAAGTTTTTGCTTGCATATAATTTAAGTCTTTGTTTTTTTGCCAATATCATCCCTAAACATAATGCTTTTTTCTAACTTAAAGTTAAAATTGAATAGTTTGATACTAAACTGATTTTAATTTTACAATGTTTCTTTTAAACATTTAACTGTCCTTTCTTTTTGTCCCTTCTTTTCTTATGTATAACCTTTCTTCCATCATAAAGTTGCTAAAATATAGGATGAAGAGAATTAAGCGACAAATGAAAATTGAAAAAAAAAAAAAAAAAAAAAAAAACTATTATTATAGTGTGTGTGTGTGTGTGCACGCTCGGGTGAGCATGTTGGGAAATCTTAAAAGAAAAAGGCTTGGGGGGGGGGGGGGGGGAAGAGAGAGAAATTAAATTACCCCTTTTCCTTTAAACCTCCCTACAATTCAAATTTACCAAAAAGTAGTAAATATAATTTTTCAAACTTTTTTTTTTCATCTTACCTCTAAAAATTTATAGCCTAATTTTAAAACTAACTTGGAACCTCTTTATTACCCCATCCCCTCTTTTTTTTTTCCTCCTGGAAATCCAGTAACTAAATAGCTGCAATTTTCCATGAAACCTCAAATAAAATATTCTAAGAAATTGATAAACACCAAATTTAAATTTATTTGTAGGCATTTTTCAATTATGTCTAGAGAAAAATAACTCAATTATACTAATACTTTTTCTGAATTTTTTTTTAAACAGATCTGATTGCTCTGTTTGGTTCTCATAATTTACATATTCTATTTGTTTTAGAAAAAGTTAACACAAATTAGTGAGAAAAGTGAAGAAAATACACCTGCTTCCCCACAGGATGAAAGAACTGAAGTATTACCTTTGAAACAAGACAATGATGTGAGAAATTCTTCTGAATTGACTAAAAATGGCAATAACGGTGGACATGAAGAACCAAAGTTAACTAATCAGATTAAAAGTATGCAAAAGGATAGTCCTATAAAACTGGAAGAATCTGAAACTTCCACATCACAAACATTTGTAAAATCTATACATCCTCTGATGGTAGATGTAAAATCTGATAAATTATTGCAAAACATTTGTGTGAATAATTCTCATCAGAATTTCTTGACACTTGCAAATAAAATTTGTGATAGCAAAAAATATGGTTTTGAAGATCCTGCAAGTCACGTAAAAAATCATTATATCCCAGTAACTGAACAAAGCTGTGTAGCTCATATGGAAACAAAAAATGCTAAAGTGTATACTCCTCAACCTATTTCACTTTTTTCCAAGTTTAAAATAAGTGACAGTGCTAGTCCTGAGTTCTTGGAAACTGGAAAATCTGCAGGTTTGGCAGAATTGGCTCCTATATGTACTCCCTTTGTTTTGAAAAGTATAGCAAAGCACAGCATGCTTAGTCCTGAAGCTAAACCCATGGAGGATCCGGTTCGATTAAAACTAGATTTTACTGAAGTTGAGAAAGAGACACCCAGGAAAGAAAGTAAGTTTATTTATCAAGTGAAATAAATTCAAGCAGTAATGCATTTTGCATATTGTTTCGCATAATTTCATAGATACTTAAATTGACACTTTTTTATGTGTTTGTTTGCACTTTTTAGCATAGTTACAAATGAAAAAAAAAAAAAAACGTTAAAAACATTCATAAATTAAAAATAGTATAGAACAGGTGGTACAATGGATCTCACCTTCAACTGCAAAAGCTCCAACCAATCCATTGGCAAGACATTTTGCTGCTTCCAGGCATGATAGTTTTCCACAGATTCAAAATCCTACAGTTTTATTTTGCAAATTGATTCTGCTACTTGTTTACTAAACTTTTTAGTGGGAAAAATTTTCATAAGTATTACACGCAGCATAAAATTTCAATCTTTTTTAATCTCTCTCTTGATAAGTATTTTCCCTTTAGCATGCATTTATTTAAAATTATGCAAGACTAAAAATTGACTCCTATTTCAATTCTTCCCCCCCCCCTCCATACATTCCTTCTTTCAGAAAGTAAAAATTAAAAAAAAAAAAAAAAGACTAATAAAAATGATAAGTAAAATTTGAAACAAAGAATATTTTAACAAGAAATATCTATCTTTTAATTTTTTTTTCCCAGGTGTTCTACCACAGGACTCTTTTTTTCTGTTCAAAAATGATCTAATTGACACTTTTTTTTTTTTTATGTTTTAAATCCTTTTTTTTTTTTTTTTTACTTTCATGGATTGTACAATTTTTGATGTGAAAGCTTGAGTGCCATCAGTGATTTAAAATACACATGGCAAAGAGAACATAATCTAAGCTCCTGAATTTCAACCAATAATTTGCTACAGTAAGGGGGGAAAAAAGTTAGGGGCAGTAATTTACATAGTTCTCCTAAGGGAAAGAGCTCTCCTGTGTCATTTAGAAACATGTTCCAATACCCATCAAAGCAAACCATAATAGCTTGGTTGTCCTGGTGTCAAACTCTAGATAAAAGGACTCAAATTCAAATCCTGACTGATTAAAGACCACTGTGTACATTTAGTGAATGTGCATGTTAAATCTGGTGTCTCCTCTTGCTGGGTATGTTGGTAGTAGTGGTCTGCTGTTTAGTGAATTCTGTGGTTCATTACTATTATTCAAATAGAAACAATCAAATAATTGAAAAGTGAACATTTGCAATTTTTACTTTTTGAATATCTTAGCTATTTTGGTTTGAATATTATTTGTGATTGCTATTTGAATACTAAAATATTATTTCAGTTTCTATTCAAATATATTTTTGAGTCTGAATGCTATGTGCAGGATTTGAAATAAATTTTGGTCTGCAGGTCTGCCAGAACAGTAGTGGGCGCACCTTCGATATACCCCCTACCTTGATTTTTGGCGCCAAGGCCGCCAAAAACGAAAGAAAAGTGGCCAAAAATGCCGTTTTCGACGGCGCGAAGAATAAAAAAATGGCCGTGAAACCACTTCCGAAAGTGGAAAAACTATATGAATTAGAAGATTTCCACAAAAAATTTAGGGTTAAAATGTAAAAATGGCCGCGAAGCAACGTTTTTAGAACCGAAAAAAACTATGAGAATTAGAAAAATTAAAAAAAAAATTTAGCGTTAAGAATGTAAACAACAAGAAAATCAAGAAAATTTAAGAATTCATGAACGTAGAATTCGCATTTTCGAACAAGAAATTAGAAATAGAAAAATTGTAGAAATAATTAAGGGTTAGGAATCTAAACACGAATAAATTCAAGGAAATTTAAGAATTGATGGACACAGAAATTGTGTTTTCTAACAAGAATTTAGGGTTAAAAATTTAAAAGAACCTAAATTTTACAAATAATGGGATTGACTAATGGAACTATGAGAATTAGAAAATTTTTTTAAAAAATTTAGGCTTAAGAATGTAAACAACAATAAAATCAAGAAAATTTAAGAATTCATGAACGTAGAATTCGCGTTTTCGAACAAAAAATTAGAAATAGAAAAATTGTAGAAATAATTAAGGGTTAGGAATCTAAACACGAATAAATTCAAGGAAATTTACGAATTGATGGACACAGAAATCGCGTTTTCTAACAAGAATTTAGGGTTAAAAATTTAAAAAAAACCTAAATTTCACAAATAATGGGATTTTTATGCTCAACCCCCTGTTTTTTTGGGGTTTTTTTTACAAAAAAGGTAGACGGGACTAATAAGAAATCGAGTATAATATCTCGGGAATAATAAGAAATCGAGTAGAGCGTTTTAAAAAAAAAGCCAAAAACTGTGAAGCCATTCGCCTGTACAAATAGTGCACAGTTACCACGATGTATAACGCGAAACAATATTATACGTTAGCAAAAATATCTCGGAAAGGTTAAGCTCACACTCCGAAAGGATGTCTCCCTCAAAAAATCCAAAAACTTCTCCTGGTCCACTAACAAATAGCTCATAACAAAAATTATATTAGCTACACCTTTCTTCCCACACGTGGGATTTTTATCAGACAACTTTAACGTTAAATTTTGTTCAAAAATACCCTGATAATTTTCAATTACATTAGCTACGGAGGTTCTTAAAAAATCATAAAATCCTAACCAAAAATATAAAAAAAAGTACAGTAAAATATCAAAAGATCACAGTACCTTTGATGAAGCGCTGTCGGTCAACTTACTACCTCTCTCTAAAAATGTGAAAAAAAGTTCTCACAAGCTTCCACGTGCAAGAGCTATTGCATCACGAGGCTCTGTCATTGGCCGGACGGCCTAGGTTGCCATAAATAGCCTCCCCCCATTCTCGCCGACGAAATTCGTTTGGGAAACCAGAAAATCTCTTATCACCAAGCTTGGCACAAAAAAATGTAATCTTTGGCACGAAAAAAAGGTAGGGGGTATATCGAAGCTTAGCCCAGTAGTGTTTTCTTTACTGTTTTTCTCTTGGAAACTCTCATCCTTTAGTTTCACAATACATGTCATCTAATTTTACCAATGCATGCCATATAATTTGATCTATTTAATATTTTTATAATAGGCATTCACATTTTTTAATTCAGCTCTCAATGAAAATCAATACAAATTGCTCAGATAATTTTTTCTGTTTTGCAATTTTTTTTTCCCGAGCATGCACCATGTAAGGAAAGTATTGTAATCATGAAAAAATTCAACTTCAAGATTTTAGTTTATTTGCACGCTTTGATTTTTTCTGACTTCATTTATACTATTTTTACGAGATGTATGTATGTTATGTATGTGTTTTTGTTTGCGTGAACATAATAGCTCCTACACGGAGCATTCGATTGAGCTCAAATTGGGATATATGTTATAAACCACCGTCGCAAGACCGATATTGATGTGTATGGGACCGATTTTGGTGTGTATAGGACTTATAGTTTTTCTACAGGGCTACGACAAAGACTTCTTTTACAATTCTTGAAAGTCAGCTAGCGTTTAAACATTACATTCGATTGAGCTCAAATTGGGTATATATGTTATAAACCGCCATCGTAAGACTGGTATTGATTTTGATGTGTATAGGACTTATAGTTTTTCTACAGGGCTACGACAAAGGCTTCTTTTACATTATGGCATATGGGGAGAAATTCTCGAAAGTGCACTAGTGTTTAAACAGTGCATTCGATTGAGCTTCAATTTGGTATATATATGTTTGAATTATTCATCGGTTAAAATTTATTTAAATGCTTGGTAATGATCTTAATTGTAAGTGTTCAGAAAGTCGAGTGGAGTCACTCCAAAGTTATTATATATGGACCAGGGAAGACACAGGAATCACTGTTCCATTGCACTACTGACAAGATATTATAATTTCTGTATGAACTAAGCATTCTGTTTTTTAAATAGGTTAGCTTGAATTAATTGGCAATTGAACTGTTTGAATGACAGCATAATTAAATGGGCTTAATGATCATGATGAGGTCTGTTGTCAGATTCAAATGCAATAACATTGATTAAAAACCTGGGTTTCTGGTACCGAAAAAAAAACTACATGTGTGCTGCACAAATGCCAGAAGTTTTGAAAGTTAAATGGGCCATCTTTAATAATACCAGAACCCAGAGTATTGTACCCAGTTACTCTTCATTTTGACATGTTAACAGGATTGCCACTGCTCAGGGAGAGCCCGAAAACCTGGAAACACCATTGAAAATTGCAAATTTTAGCCCCAAACCTGGAAATTTTCATAATCTGACCAGGAAAATTGTCAGAACTCAGCATTTGTAAGCGTTCCCCTATTTGCCGTTAGTCTGGGAAGGTGGAAGCAAAGTTGACATCATAATCACACAGTTGGTAATCAAGAAGCCTCATCACGTTAATCATTAGTTGCTTGTGACTGTCTCTTTCTCCTGCCACCATATGATGTTTATATTTCACTCTGTACCTCTGCACTTGAACATTTGGAGGTACGGAATAATGGCCAAGCAGTTGGAGAAAAAGTTTATAACTTATTCTATCTGGCTGTAGTTTTAACTTCTGCAAATAAGCTTGCATTAAACATGCATCAAAGAGTTTTCAAAATAGATACTGTAGTACTGTGTAAGGTTTCAGGACAAGTTTGCTTGTTTAAATATTTTAAATGTTTCTTTTGCAGTGAATATGTCTTGGAAAAAGTCTATACTCAATTTAGAATGGATGGATTCAAATTTGAATCCTCAGTGGGTTGAATGAATCGAACTAGTCAAAAAAGATCATTATAGATGAGATCTTGATGTTTATTGTGTCTAAAATCATTTGTATTAAGTAATATGAGATGACAGGCTATATTTAGTCATGAGATGAGTGTTAAGGCACATTAAATTATTGAAGAATTGTAAACAGCCAAGAGTTTTTAGATCAGCTGTCACCAATGTAACTGTTAAACTGAAAGGTAAATCATCATCAAGCACTACAGTGATGAATTATATTTGTAAAGATGAAACTATGTAGGTGAAATTTTATGGGCCCTGTAATTACCGTAATTTATGGAAGAAACGCCGTGGCGTTTATGAGTTTAAAAGTTCAAAAATAGTAAGTGCGGCGTTTACAATATTTATAATTTCTTTTTTAGCCGATCTTCAACGAAAAATCGAAAAATTCATTTAGTGATAATTTTCTCAAAAGATGGCGCCACCACCGACACGTACTCTTTAGCGTGCACAGATCACAGCGTAGCGAATCAGAATACGAACCTACCCCCATAGAAAAGAGGTTTAATCTTTGATACAGTTTTGGAGAAAGTCAGAGCGCCCTGAGATGGGTCCATGTCCGGTGCTCTGAAGTGGATGGCTTCATACATCCAACCGATGTCTCCTCAATTAAGTAAGAAGAAAAAAAAAAATTGAAGTAAATCTTTTACATTTACATTTTAGAACTATAATTAAATTTTAATGAAGTTTTGAATATGTATTTTGAAGGTTTAAAGTTCTGTAAAATACCGCAAAAGTGCACTACCCTCTATTAAATGCACCCGTTTTTCACATGAACCTCTATTGTTCTTAAAATACTGAATTTCAGCCAAAATTAGTCTATATTGCGCCCGGTGCGAGTTTAACCCCCCCCCCAAAAAAAAAATAAAGTTAATCTAAAAGGTTTTTTTTTTTTTCTCCGTGCGGCTTTGCGCCCTGTGCAGGAAAATTCTATCGAATAAACACTGCCAACTAATTGGTATGCTCAAGAAATGCTGAGTGCTTTTAAAATAAATTCCAATGTTATAAATATCAAAAATAATAAATAAATAGAACGATCAAGTGTTGTTACACAACATTAAGTTTAAAACAACAATTTGCTGAAGCAAGCTCATTACGTAATCAACAGCTGGCCATCCGGGGGGGGGGGGGGGATGTTTACTTTTAACTGGAGCCTCTTCTCACACATCGATTGCTGTTTTCATTTTAATGCCGCCTGGTAGTCTGTCCGAACATAGTGCGGATGCAAGAAGGTTTTTAGAACTTATTTTTTTATTTCTATAAATTCGCCTTTGTGAATATGAACATTGATATCTGATTATTTAAAAATAGAAATCGTAAGCTTCGTAAAATAGCGGTAAATACTTTAAAACATTCTATGGGAAAGGGGAGAAAAAGGGAGATTTTTTATTTTAACCGTTTATCCAATTTCTCCCAAAATATATCCGATCAACTTAATAGCTTTTCTAATAAATTAGGTCTAATAAGTAATGCAACATATTTATTATTATTATTTTTTTTTTTTTTGTTAATTAAGAAATTATTTTAGAAATTGAATTTTATCTGGCATTGACTTCTTCAGACCACGATCACCCCCCACCCCCCACCACCACCACCAACGATCGCGGGTGCGGTGTTTATGCCGGGTGCGGCGTTTCTGATGATTTTCTAGCTAACTAAGCTCATTTTCGTGGGTGCGGCGTTTCTTTCATAAATTACGGTAGTGGTCTATTCATAGGCGGCTGGCACACCAAAAAAGTGGAGAGTCAAAATAGAGGCGAATGTGTAGGTTGGTGGATGGGGAAGCTGATTTTTCTAATTGTGAAACTGGGCTATATTATTGGATTTTAAAGTCATTCTTGGTTAAATGACATTCTCTAATTATTAATTAAATGTTCTTTAAAAGTGAACTCTTTCTAGCTCATACTCCTTTTCTTCTCTCAGTTTGTTTATTAGGTTTCCTGCGATCGACCGAATTTTCAACAGATTGCTACTTGAACTTTAAAAAAAAAGGGGGGGGGGGTCTTTACTTTTTAAATTGAAAGGGCAGTTGCCTCCTCTCCCCATACAAGCCGCTATGGTCTTATTCATTGTTTCATAGTTCTAATGATGCAGCACAAGTGTACAAAAATATCAATGTCTGGAAAACATAGAAAAGTCAGAAAAAAAAATTTTCTTCAGAAAATGAATGGCAACTCTGTGCTAAGCACACTGTTGGAAAAGGCCAATTCATAGATAAAAATACAATAATGATATTAAAAACCTTTCTAATATGTTTTTATCTCCTTTTATGCTTTTATCAATACAATAATGATTTTTTTTTCTTTTCTTTTTTTAAATCCATGGATTTTGATAGGAATTCAGTAATGATATGGTTGATGATTGTTAAGTGTACTGCTTAAAAATATAGTTGAAATTCAAAAAATTTTCCTACTGCCTGATTTTCCAGTGTTTTCCACAAAGTGAAAAATCAAGAAGTTTTGCAGTGTCTGAAGAAAAATCTGGAAAATGAAAAATAAATCTATAAATCAGAAGAAAAGTTATCAAACATCAATGCTGTCAGTTATGAATAATACATTTTAACATATTTTCCGTAGACACTATACAGTGAAATCCCTCTATAACGATATTTTGGGGGTCAAAATAATATATCGTTGTAAAGAGAATTATCGTTATAGAGAGAATCGATGTTGTAACGAAAAGATTTTTGTTCTTCATATATCCCATACCCTGCGGTGTCACCAGAAAGTGTTCTGTTTTCATTCAGCACACCCTCGCAAGTAATATATAATAAATGAAAGGAGAAAAACATGTTTATAGTTTTCAGTAATTTCCCAACACTCACAAATTTTAGTTAAATACCCTTGCCGCCTCGCCTGGGATTCTAGCAGCGATATAGCTTATAAATATTTATAGCATATTTGAATAACAAATATATAATGTCTAAATAAATAATACCTGAATGTGCCACAAAAGTGTTTCTTAAAATATATTTGATATTAATTGAAAATACATACCCATCAATTTATCCTTATTTATTTTGAATTCTGTGTAAAGAAATCGGAAATTGACAACAGTCGACTTGTGAAAGTCCGTATTTTCTGAAAACCTTAGCTTGCTTCATGCCTTTATCAAAATCTTTTATGATGTTGAATTTCACTTCGATAGATATTTGTTTTCTTTTAGCCATTTGCTTTCGATTTTCACTAAACAAACTTCAAAGTAAACAAAACTCATAAATCATTTAAAATATCCTCGTGTAATAATCGACCTCGATAGGATTTATCGGAGGTTAAAATTCTTACTCAAGTTCAGACAAAAAAACGTATCGTTTTCTATATCAGTTCCGGTGAAAGGAATCCTTGACCATTTTTTAAAAGGGGGGGGGATAGGAATCAAAGATGTGTCATCCAGGAAATGCCAACTGTTCTTCCACCTTACGAGAAATGCACTTTCTCATTACCATAGTGTTACATCAGCAAAACGAAACTTAGAAGACGTTCTTTGGCAGAGGCGTGGTCCAACCCGTTCCAACCACATTTTACCTCGACTTTCTTTGTGTAGCTTTTAATGTGTGTGCATGAGTTCGGCTTCTGATGCATCGTAGAAAAAAAATATATATATCGTAGTAGAGAGAGTTATTGTGATGTAAGGGATAATTATTACCATCGTTGTAGAGAGAATTAGGGTCATTCCATTTCAAATCAACCAATAAATTTCAAAAATGTCACCCACCGTCTCTAATTTCTTTGAAAATTTTTATACATGTAGCCATTAGTATTCTAACTAACAATATAAAATTTTACTTCAATATCTCTAATACTTTTTAAGATAAAAATTATTAAAATAATGGGAAAGTGACGATAAATGGCATTTTTGCAAACAATTATTTTAATGGTGCTTTTTCAGATAAAAAATCATAACTTTCTTTATTTTCAATATATTAAATTGAAATTTATACCAAAATGTTCACAAAGGTTTGGAGATTATAGAAAAAATTAATTTGATAGTCCTGTTTAGAACTGGAACCCCCCAAAAATTCATAAACTTTTTTTTTTTTTTTTTTTTAATTTCATAAAAACAATAATTTTGCAAAAGCTGTTTCAGAAAATGGTGTAGCTCTGAACAAAGCAAACTATTTTTTTACTTACATGTAAATGCATAAAGTAAGATAATTTAAAATAAAAACAGTGGGTATTTGAGTCCTAATAGGTTAATTTAATTAAAAACCAAATATTTTGAAGATTTTTCTTAAAATGTTATGCTGCATGCAAAATGTTATTATAAAATATTTTTTTATTTATTTAATTTTAAAAAGGTGCTTATTTTATTTAAAAGTTAATAATGAATTAGTTATTTTACTTTAAATTATTTTAAATTTAAAGTAAAATAACTAATTATTTTAAATTATTAAACTTTAAATTATTTTAAAATTTAAAATTTTTTAAACAAAATCGGAAATACATATAGTTAACATGCGTCAAAATTTTTCTAGCTTTTTTTATTGTCAACTACAAATTAATACTTTAGTTCAAAAATAAACATTTTTCTTTAAAAAAATAGCTGTATGCTATTAAATGTGTAAAAAAGGATTTATTTAATTAATACTTTCTTAATTAAAAAAATTTTAGACAAAATTTGAACATTAATTAGAAAATGTGTGCTGAATATTTTTTTAACATTTCTTTGAATCACTGACTACAAATTAAATAAGAAACATACTAACTTGCTTTAGCATAAAATGAAAATATTAATTATTATGACTGATTGTGACACTTATGTTCAGTATTTTACCAGAAAAAAAAGTAGTTCCGTTCCTTCAATCAATCAATTTCAATGGAGATTTACCTATGTTTTGTAATAATACATTAACATCTTCTAAAGCTTCTTGTTTTGAAATTGACAATTTCAAATTTGTGACGTTTCATCACTGCCAGTTGATACTTTGTCATCAAGCTCAGAAATAAGTTTGTTTACCTTCTTCCTACAAAAACTACATTTTTTTGTCCAGAAATCGATTTTTCACAGTTTGACAATTTGTTAATTACCTCAGATAAATTTGAATTAATGGTTCTCAAACAATTTTTTCTTTTTCTTTTATGGCACTTCAATGGGTCAAAAATGATGTTTGAAGTATTTCAAATTTATTCAAATAAAATGATTTTTGATGTTCACAAATATTAAGTAAAAGCTCTGATTGTACATTACTTCTCAAACTTATTAAGTTCAAGTCTGAAGGCTTAATAATGCAGTACTTGATGCAGTTTCTACTTGAGCATAAGTCTTTTTATGGTATTCAGTTCCATTTTTCTTAGCCAATACTACAGCACGTCTGGGAATGTTCTGCTGCCATATTAAATGTAACTGATATTCAGTAGTAGCACAAAATAAAAAAACATTCTAATTTACATTCAATTAGATTTTTAAAAAATGAGCTTGCATATCAAGCTGAATAATTTAGCTTTATAATACGTTCGCCGAGTCAAGGGAACAAAACTAAACAATTGCACGTGTAAACTGGCGTTGAGTAAACACCTGGCATTTTGCCAAAGTGCCAAACACAGTGTGAATTTCTGCTTTCTTCCATTTACGCTGCTTGGAATTAAGAAAGGTTAAATTCGCCTAACTAGGGATTGGTGCCAAAAAATGTAATTCTTTGGCAACCCGTTTGTTTACTTTCGTTCTCTCGTTTCTGCGAACAGACTATAGATTATTGGTTTAACTCTTCAAAATAACCAACAATCCCAGAGAACATCAAAAACAATTCCAAATTACTCAAACAACATTTTCACTTAACCAAAGAAAGGCAAAACTGATTCCGATTCCGTTGGAAGCATCTGACCAAGAAAGGGATATTCACACCTGCAAACAAGAGGGTGACTCATTGGAAGAGGGAATGGACCCCACCCCTTTACTATCCTACACTACTCAGTATCTCCCCCTGCATCTTCTCATATTACACCAGCTCCTTACCACACAACAAACAGAAAGCATGGGATCTGATCTAGTTACAGTCCAAAAGCCTGTTGACTGAAAAGAGATTACTGTCATAGTTCTTTTAAACTGATGTAAAAAGAAACAAAATTATGATAAAAAACAAAAGTTTTTAAAATTGTTTTAATTAAAAATTAATATAAATTGAATGTATAAATAAATAATTGTTTTATATATAAACAATGCTATACAGATATGCCTTCTTCGTACCTCAGGCAATTTACCCCCCTCCCAAAAGAAAAATACATTACAAAATTGGCTGAGACAGCATTTAAATTTGAAATTTTCCGACCGTACAGCACATAAATTTAACTATTCTTTTTTCTACATGTTTCATTACTGTTAGAATAACTGTTCCTAAAAGTGCATAGTACAACTTGTGAAGAGACATTCTAAAAAACTTTGAATCTCTAAACTAGGATAACTTAATTGCATAAAAATAACTTAAAAAGTTACATCATTTCTGGGGGGGGAAAAACAACAACAACAAAAAAATAAAACAGCCTGTTCTGACCTTTTCCCCTACCCCCATTTTTTATTATTTGTTATTGACACACTCTTTTTCCTTTTTGCTTAAACTGATTTAAAAAATACCGATTTAAACATTAATAAACTATTTTAACTTGATTTCCAATGACCCATTAAAAAATTTCAATTAAAAATAAATAAATACCATGTTTTTACCTAACAGGTGAGGAGATTCCTATTATAAGCAAAGCATTGTCTACATTTAAAAAAAAAAAAAATTTACAGTTATATTACTGCTCTAACATAAGTCAGAATGAGTGTAATTTAACTTGTAGTTGACAAAAAGAAGAAAAGCTTCCAAGTTTTGATGCATGTTTACTATATGCATATTCCGATTTTGTTTAAAATGTTTTATATTTTAAAAATAAAAAAATTAAATTTTAAGTAAAATAACTTTAACTCATTATTAACTTTTAAATAAAATAAGCACCTTTTTTAAATTAAATAAATAAAAAAATATTTTATAATAACATTTGCATGCAGCATAACATTTTAAGAAAAATCTTCAAAATATTTGGTTTTTAATTAAATTAACCTATTAGGACTCAAATACCCACTGTTTTTATTTTAAATTATCTTACTTTATGCATTTACATGTAAGTAAAAAAATAGTTTGCTTTGTTCAGAGCTACACCATTTTCTGAAACAGCTTTTGCAAAATTATTGTTTTTATGAAATTTAAAAAAAAAACAACAAAGTTTATGAATTTTTGGGGGGTTCCAGTTCTAAACAGGACTATCAAATTAATTTTTTCTATAATCTCCATACCTTTGTGAACATTTTGGTATAAATTTCAATTTAATATATTGAAAATAAAGAAAGTTATGATTTTTTATCTGAAAAAGCACTATTAAAATAATTGTTTGCAAAAACGCCATTTATGGTCACTTTCTCATTATTTTAATAATTTTTATCTTAAAAAGTATTAGAGATATTGAAGTAAAATTTTATATTGTTAGTTAGAACACTAATGGCTAAATTTATAAAAATTTTCAAAGAAATCTGAGACGGTGGGTGACATGGCCTGGTTGATTTGAAATGGAATGACCCATTATTGTTTTAAAGGATATCGTAATACAGAGAACTGTTTTACATTAATCTAAAGGGAATTCAGCCTGGACTATGAAAAAATATCGTAATAGAGTGAATTATCGTTATAGAGCAGTGGTTCCCAAACTTTTTACCCCCGTGGCACCCTTGTCAGGCTAAAAACACTTCGCGGCACCCTTCTCAGGTTAAAAAAATTTCGGGGCACCTTTTTCAGTCTAAATATCATTTCGGTGCACCCTTCTCAGGCTGAAAACGTTTCGGGGCAGGTTACCTTTAAAGCAATATGAATATGAAGGTTAGAATGAAGCAGTTTGGATACATTTTTCATTGTTTCTTTATGTTTATTGGGCTTACTATTACACTATCTTGGAAAAGGGATTTATAATTTTGCCCCCCCCCCCTCCCATATTTCAGGGAGTTCCTGTAAAATAGAGGCGACTTGACACCGAACTCTCTAGAACTTGACTAAAATATTTTTGTTTCGCCTACTTGATCATCGGATTGGCAAACTTTTTTGTGAAATATCGGTTCAAAGGAATTTTTTTGATTATGCTCCCCCAAAACTTACTTTTCTTGATTATCTCCACGGCATCCCTGGTAAACGCTCGCGGCACCCCAGGGTGCCGCGGCACACAGTTTGGGAACCTCTGTTATAGAGGATATCGTTGTAGCGAGATTCTACTGTATTCATAAACAGTGTTATTTCTTTTCTTTTGACAAAGTTGTGTTGACATGACTTATTAAAAGGAGCAATTTCTATTGAGAAAAAGAACAGCCTTCACATCGCAATGGAAAATAAATGAGACTTATTTTTTCTTTCTATGAAGGGCAGGACCTATGGGCACTAAATCAAAAAGTGCAGGGCACATGAGAACTAAAGAGAAAAGGCATATATCACATCAGCAGTAACAAAAAGATGGGCAAAATACGTTGCTGTTTAAAAAATACTAAATGTAAACTGTTCAAATAGTTACATTGAGTGCTCTAGTGACATGAATTCCATTTACTTAAGTATCAGTTACTTTTTTGTTACAATTTTCTAAAATAGTTGAAGAAAAAGTTTATAATTTATTTTATCTTGCTGTGCTTTTAACTTCTGTAAATAAGCCAGGGTTGTTAAAAAACCTGGTGTTTAGGGTGAAAAAACCCGGGTTTTAATGGGCAAAATTTAAATTTTTGGTACTAGGTTTAAATCACAAAGGGAACTTGGCACTCCCCTAAAAAAAATAAATTAATGAATAAATTTGGTTCTAAAAATTTTCACTATATATTCTTTTGAATAAAAAATTATTAGCTTAGTAAATTATAAGTAATAGAAACTTAAGTGACACACCATTAAAATATATCTAGCTATATATACATTCAATGTACAAAATTGTGCAAATAGAAATGTAGTAAAGCAAAACATATAGATATCTTTTGGAAAAGGCTATCTTTTCTAAAATAAGAAAATTTACATTATCCATGTAGCTGTTTACCCCCCCCCCCCTGAAAAAGTTGGTATAAGTAATAATTTTAATTGAAATATATCTATTAAAAAATAATAAAGTTAATATACAAAATTGTACAAACAGAAATGCACACCCTCCTAAAAAAATGTTTTAAGTGCAAGTCAAATTTCCTATATCAGTTTCATTTGTAAAGCATTGTTCTTCATAAAAAGAGCATGATGCAACAAATAACAATAATTTCTTATATTTCAAGCTATGCATTTAAAAAAAATTAATTAGTTACTCATGAGTGAGAAATTTGGCCCTTACTTCTTGGCTCTTTATCTCCTTTTATGCTTTTATCAATACAATAATGATTTTTTTTCTTTTCTTTTTTTAAATCCATGGATTTTGATATGAATTCAGTAATGATATGGTTGATGATTGTTAAGTGTACTGCTTAAAAATATAGTTGAAATTCAAAAAATTTTTCGAGTGAGTATTGTATTGTACTTTTTTGAGTGAGTATTGTAAAACAAAGCATATGGATAATTTTTATTGCCCTAGACAAAGGTTTGTCTTCTTATTTTGTAATTTAAGAAATTATATTATTAATGTTATTTAAAAATTTATTGTAAATAATAAAGAAACTCCGGTGATTTAAATATGAAAGAAAATGTTAGGAATAACATAACTTTACACTGAATTTCTCAAATTATTTTATTTTATTTGTTTTTAAAGCAATACAAAAAATTAACGTCGAAAACCTACTTGCATATTTCTTTTTAATATTTCAATAGTTAATGAATAACACAGAGTTAATTTCTTTCATTCCATAATGTACGTACTTCATTATTTTGTGGTATTGATTTATTAATTTGGTGATATCCAATTTCAACAGTTAGTGCAATACAGTGTAACCAGACCTGCTTTTATTATACAGCCAAGAAATTAGTATCGCATATTTGAATGGTTGTTTTATTTCTAAATATTCTAAAGAGGAAATATATTGGATATTATGTTTGCATAAACATCTTTTCCTTTCAATAAAAATTAACTGAGGCATTTGTACAGCTCTTTGTATCTTTTACGATTATATATTCTTTAAACAACTACCATTTTATAGAATACTGTTTGTTTGGTCATAGAAAATTTTATGACAAATTTCTAAAAATAACTTTTAAACAGCATTATGACTGGTCAAAATACTGTTGCAACTACTGAGTTGGTCGAAATACTGAGATTTTTATTTTTCATGAAAGCAACATAATGGAATTATGATTTATATTTATTGGTGATAAAAATAATCTTGAACTGAAATAAAACTTTAAAATTTTTTAAGAAATTAAATGTTTCTACAATAAATTAAATTATTATTCCGATATTTCTTTTAAAATGATGCAAATCAAAGTTTTATCTTAAAAAATCCCATTTTACCCGAAAAACCCATGGGTTTTTTAAGGTAAAAAACCTGCCCCGTTGGGGAAAATGGAGGGGTCAGCAAATCTGACAACCCTGAAATAAGCATGCATTAAATATCTGTTAAAAACATAATAAATGTAAAATAAAATGGGTCTGTCCTTTTTAAGAGATGCAAGAGCCCTCTTGTCACAAGGCACTAAAGTACTTCTGCTCTAAATCTATAAATTCACATAATTTGTATTTTAAAAAATTAATTTGTTTAAAAAAACCTTAATGTGTTAATTTTGCTTTTAGCTTTTAGAAATCAAGCAGCAGAATCTCTCAAAAACATAATAACCATTCAAAAGAAATTAGATGATTTAGCAGATAAGGAATGTTCTCTGTTGATGTCAAATGAAAATACAACCATTATATGTGGGCGATATCTTAATAATCCTATAGCATCAACACTCAATGAGGGAGATGACATGGTAAGCATTGATTTAAATTTTTATGTCTGTGTACTTTATTTTGTCATTCCTCCTTTATTCACTCTCCATCATCTTCTAAATTCTCATTTTTTGTAGTTGTATGTTAGTAGTTGTATCTTTCCAATACAAATGTAGTTGTATCCAATGTAGTTGTATCTTTCCATCTACAAAAAACAATTCTCATCTTTTGTAGTTGTGTACTTTCACTTTTTCTTCTTCTAATTACTGCAGTTAAACACATGCACAAAAGTACATAGCATCAGAGTTGGACAATACTAAAAATGCCCTGCACAAAATGCTAACATTCATGTACTTTGATATTAGATATTTATATTATAAGTATTTCTTATACGAGAATAAAGTATTTCTGCAAAACAAAATTAGCTCTTCTTTTTTAATACAAATCAATTTAATGGCCTTTTAGTAAAAAAAAGAGAGGAATTTACTAAATTAATTTAATCTGTAATGAAATTTATTACCATTATCCTAACTAATATTATAAATGCAAAAGTGAGTTTGTTTGTTTATGATGCTTTCACGCCTAAACCGCTGAATCGATTATGATGAATCTTGGTTTAGATATAGATGGGACCCTGGAAAAGGCTATAGGCTACTTAGAATTTTTGATTTTTAATTACTTTTTTAATTATTAATTAAAAACCGTTTTTACGTTGCCATGCTTGCGGAGTGTCGCCCGTATCAAATGATTCATGTTTTGAGCTAACAAGAATGCAGTGGCGGGGTAAGACAAAAATTAGCAGTGGGCAAGGCGAGTTTTGCGAGCCCCCCCCCCCCCCCTACTATTTTAAGTAGCAATTTTAGGGTGGGGGATTCGTTTGAAAAACTGTTTGTAATCTTTATTGTCATATTAAATAAAAAAGCACTAATAAAAGTTGGGTTGATAACTTATTATTTGATTTTTTAAAATGGCAATATATTCGTTAAAAAAAAAAAAAAAAAAAAAAAAATCTGGAGTGACTCCACTCGACTTTTCGAACACTTACGATTAAGATCCTTACCAGGCATTTAAATAAATTTTAATCGATGAATAATTCAAGCATATATACCAAATTGAAGCTCAATCGAATGCGCCGTTTAAATGCTAGCACACTTTCAAGAATTTCTCTCCGCATGCCATAATGTAGGCGAAATCTTTGTCGTAGCCCTGTAGAAAAACTATTGCTTTCTCTTTAATTTAGGTGCATAGTCATTTTTAAATCTCAATTTCAATTCTTTTAAAAATGTTTCACATTATTAACTTGTAAAATTATAAAATATGAGATTGTTTGTCAATCCGTTCTCATTTACTCTGCCTTTTAAAGTGGTCGACAATATAACTCAAAATAATCTTTGTAAAGAAATAAAAGCAAAGAAAATTTGAGTTTCACGTACTTTAAAAAGGTTAGCAATATTTATTTATTTATTTATTTGCCAGGAGAGGACAGCTTGCGTCACTCAATGTGTCGCTTAGAGCTACATATATGTCCTTCCCGGAATTTCCCGCCACAATTTGGAACCTCATCAGAAGGTGGGGGGACTTCTGAATATTGGCACCCCTCGGAAACTGCTAGCGACCGCCGAGAGGACTTTCAGAACCACGGATTTAACGTGCACGTACACCGCATGTACACGGTGGTCTTTAGTGGTACGCCAGTATCGAACCCACAACCTTCCGGATACGAGTCCAACGCCTTAACTACTGGGCTACCACGGCTCAGGTTAGCAATATTTGCATTTTTTTAATCGGGAAGGAGGGCACTAGTAGATTAACTCACATAGTGTTAAAAAATAAAGCCTATTAAAACTGAATTTTCAATATAAATAAGAGCTGAGTCTCTAGTTCAATCTGTTCAAAGAAAAAAGGTAGTAGTAAAGAATATTTAATGGCTAGAAAATGTCTTATCTAAAAATTTTTTTAAGCAGCCATACATGCATAGTTTGCGGATGAAATAAGTTCTCAAAATGATAGAATGAAAAGGGGGGATCTTTTCACCAAGGCTAGGTCTTTGCAGGAACAGTACCAGTGGTAAACAATTAACCGATATATATGTATAAAAAAAACAGCCTTTGTATTGACTTTAGGATTTTTATTCTCCGGGAGGGGAAAAAAAAAAAGGTAGGCTGACTCTTTCTTACTAAACCTACTGAATTTCTAATGCCAGCGGAAAATAGAGAAACGTTCACATAATCTTCTGGTGTATGTGGTCTTTTTGCGAGAAATCCTTGCTATAGTATAATACTAGTAATAGTAACAGTAAAGGCAGTTAAAAAGTAAGAAAACGGTAGAATGAATACGTTTTGATAACATAGTTATTTATCTCTCGCTCTCTTTCCAGAAATATACTCTTTAATATAAAAATAGAGTAGTTAGCAAAATTCATATACTCTTTTCATTGGTAGAAGGAATCAATTTTGATAACATAGTTATATTTCTTTCTCTCTCTCTCTCTCTCTCTCGTACAACCCATGGTTAATTTAAAGGGTCGAGGGGCCTTGGGCCCCCTACGAAAATGTAAAGTAATTATTAAAAAACTGCTATTTAAAAAATTATATTAACTCTAGTAACAAAAGTTTAAAATACCCGATCCCCCCCCCCCTTTCCAAACGGAAACCTTTATATAAGTACTGCGGAAAACTCTAAGGTATCAAAATATTTTTCCTCGTTCATTTATCCAAAAACCTTCAATACTATGGTAACTTTAGTAGTGACCTGTCTGAAATATTTCTGTTCTAATGTCACTACTATTTACTATATTTTTCTGTAAAACAATAATGTAAGTGATCTTTTTTTAGGCAAGAATGCACTACTTTCTTTGAATGTCAGATTGCCAATGCTAAAGTAAAGTACTACTAAAAATCGAACATTTTGCTAAATGCGCGACTTCTCGAAAAATTTTGCTGAAAAGTTCCTGGGGCACAGTGGTTATATCACTGAATGAGTTATGAAAGGACCAACTGCATCAATAGCACACTTCTGGAAAGGTCTATAAACTGTAGGGATCTCCTGGATGGGAACCTTTTGACCTTTTTTGAAACCACGTCTTTGTAAACATGAATGGCAAGACAGAACATAGTTTTTGACATTACGGTAAAGACCTACCCCAAAAAAAATTTGCCTAACTCTATGTAATGTTCGAGAAAGACCTGGATGTGCAACAGTTTTGTTGTCATGGCAGGCTCGAAGAACTTCCTGAACAAGAGACTGGGGGACAACGAGTCGAATATTAGAAAAATCTGGATTTGTGGATTGGCAAAGAACATTTTGTTGAAATTTTTTTTTTTTTTTGAATTATGTATGAAAAAGGGATCTTGAAAAATATTATTCGCCATCTTTTGGCAAAAAGAGTCTTCATTTTGTAATTTAATGATGTCCTGGTTAGGCAAAGGTAAAATTTCACACTTAAATGGAACATGATCTACAACGGTAACTTCTCTAGAAAGAAAGTCTGCCATTAAATTTAACCGTCTGGGATTGTGTACAATGGTGTAGTCATATTGCTGTAAGGTCATAATCCAGCGAGCTATGCGAGAGGTGGGATCTTTAATTTAAAAAGTTGGGAGAGGGACTGTTGGTGAGAAAAAATGGTAGCATGGCTGCCATAAATGTATTGTTTAAATTGGTTAACACCAAAAACCACAGCAAGGGCTTTCTTTTCAATGACCGAATAATTAATTTCTGCAGTTGAAAATTTTTTGGAAGCATAGCAGACTGGGTGTGGAAAGCCAGTCTCATCCTCTTGTGCGAGCACAGCTCCCATGGCATATTTGCTAGCATCAGTGCAGATGGAAAAGGGCTTTTGAAAATTTGGCAAGCTTAAATAAGGTTCTTTCATTAAGGAAAAGTTGGTCAAAGGCATCCTGTTCGGGATCATCCCAAGAAAATTTAATAGACTCTTTAGTTAGGTTAGTTGAAGGAAGAGCTTTAAACGAGTAATTTTCTATAAAATCCGTTAAGGCCTATAAATGAGCGAACTTGCTTTCAGATTTTAGGAACCACTGCATTAAGAATTGATTGAATGTTATTAGGATCTGGCATTACTTTTCCCTCAGTTACTTTATGACCCAAATGCATCATTTCATTTTTTGCTAAAGAACACTTCTTTGGTTTTAATTTTAAATTTGCCTCACTTAAACATTGAAAAACCAGTACGAGCCTAGAAAGATGATCTTCAAAAGTCTTTGATGCCACAACCACATCATCTATGTATACAGCTATTTGGAAATTTGAAAGCCCGGATAGCACAACATTAATTAACCTCTGGAAACTAGCACTCTCATTTCTCAATCCAAAGGGCATCCTTCTGAAGTGAAAGAGGCCCTCCTCTGTGGCAATCCCCGTTTTATGAGCGTCATCTGGATGCATATACATCTCATGAAAACCACCGTCAAATCCAGGGAAGAAAAAATTTTGTGCCTGAGAGAAAATCAATCATTTCCTGCAAATTAGCTAGAGGAAAATTATCTGGTATAGTCTTGGCATTGAGCTTACAGAAGTCGGCCACTAGGCGAAATGATTCATCCACTTTTTTGACAAGAAGGACTGGTGCAGCATAACTGCTGGTCGATGGTTCGATAATGCCAGCTTCTAGGAGAGTTTGAATTTGCCACTTCATTTCAGGCTTGAGATGGTAAGGGATACGATAGGGTTTTGAACAAACTGGAATAACATCCATTAGGTGTATGCGGTGTTGAATGATGGGGCAGGTGCCAAAGTCGGAGGAGCTTAAAGAAAAACCAGACTTATATTTTGACAAAAGAGTGACCACATCATTACGTTGGGAGTTGTCAAGGTGGGATAAATCAATGTCTTTAACCCAAAGGCTAAAATCATCTGAACCAACATGTTGTTCTATTGTATTTACCTCGTCAGAAAGCTTATTTAATTGAATTGGGTTTAATCGGGCTATCTTCATATTTTTATTTAAAGTAATGGGATCTTGGGTGAGGTTAATTACTTGAATTAGACACTGACTATTATTATTGATGGTGGAAATTAGAGTTTGCAACTAAAAAGGAAGTTAAATTTGTATCAGGATTAGGTTCAACAATTACATGAGAATTTTGGAAAGGAGGATCCCAGTTAGGAATTGTGACAAAAAATCTTTTCTGGGAACAAGTGAGTAGAATGATCTTAGCAGGTAACTTATCAAAGAGAGAAAAGTCAACATCGAGATTTAAATTATAATGTGCACATGGCACGACAGCATTCAAAAACAACAAGGGATGTTCATGCATCCAGACAACACTTACATCACTATTAGATAAAATACAGCTGTCACAGTCAATAATAAATTTAAAAATCTTTAGGAAATGCAGCCCTAATATCACATCAAAATTGGGAGAGAGAAAACTTTGAGCAACCAAAAAATTACACGAAAAAGGGATGTTACGAATGTGCATCTCAGTTTTAATTAACTTAGAAGTAATAATGTCAAAACTAGTGAGAGCTTTTAAAGATAGATGTGAGCTATCAAATTCTTCAAAGTTAAGCAGAACATTAAAAACACTACTAGAAATTAGATTAACATTGGCACCAGAATCTATGAGTGCGCGAAACTTAGTTACCAAAATAAACTTCAATAATGTGTAAGGAGCTTGAAACATTATGTACAGGTAGCATAGAGGGATCATAAGGAGAATTAATGGAGTGTTGTGATCCAGACCAACCTCCCCCCAAATTTAGTTTAAATTATGTGCATCAGTCACCCCACTCTGGCTAGTGTCTGGGCCACGTGCAGTAACCTGATTATCTCGTTGTGGCCTGTTTTGACTCCTCGCTGCCTGTTCTCGTTGCTTTTTCCTACAATTCCTGGCATAATGCCCCGGGTGGTCGCAATAAAAACAAACAATGTTGCACTGAGTGCGGGCAGGAAAAGAATTTTGAGCTGAGGAAAAGATTGTGGGACAAAACTCGTTATTTGAGACTGTAAATGTGACAATTGTGCCTGCATATCGGCTATTTGATTTGTCAATAACTCCAAGCTCTTGGGGTAGCTTTCAGTAGTGGCTTTTAAGAGTTTTTTTCAAATTCACTCTCCACAACCTGGGAGTGTGCCGTAACGGCATTGATATCGGACAGGTGGCATTGAAGGACCACTTTGACATGTTTTGCCACAGAGACAGACTCGTAAAAATTTTTGGGGTTTATCACTACTACTTGGGCCTTAATGTTAGGGAGAATTCCCACCTTAAATTTGAAAGGAGCATCTCCTGTGAAAAACTTTTGGGAATCGACTCCGCCGTATTTAAAGGATTCCAATGGCCTTGTGAGCTATACCCTCAAGTCTAGTAGCATAATCAAGCACTGATTCCCCAAAATTTTGTTTACAGGACATAAAATTGGAGATGTCCTGGGCTAAGGATCCCGCTTCCGAAAAATGGGAAATGAAACGTTCCTTTATGTCTTTTAAGGCATTGATCATGTGCAAAGTTGATGAAAAAAACTGGAGAGCTGGCCCCTCCATTTTCAATTTGGCTACTGCCATAGCTTGGTCATCCATCTAGGCTGCCAGTTTTTGAACTTGTGAAAGGTAATTAAAGAATTGAGTACAGTTTTTTCCCGATAGCATGGGTAACATGCCGATAAAGGCCGGAATTGGTAATGCTGCCGCTGCTGCTCCGTCACCCAAAGCCATTCTAACACAGGGAGAAAGAAAAGGAAAATAGTTAAAAATTTGAAGCATCCTAAAAAAAGGTTAACACACTAATCACTGTGCAAAAGGAGTTTCTCAGACAGCACACCAAATCCCGGTTGCCCGACACAAAATACAGCATAGATAAAAAAAAGTTTAAATGCATACCACAAAGAACAATTTTAAGTGCCAACTTGTATCTCACACACAGGATTTGCAAGGAGAGGGTACGGCACCACTTGTAGTGTTTGTCTCTCACCACGACCTGTTTAATTTGAGTAAGAACAGAATATCTGAAAAGGAAAAACCTGTAAAGAACCTTATAAAAAATTGCGTTGTGTTCAAATCTAAAAAGTAAAGTAATAACCCAAAAGGTTCACCTTGCCTAGGGAGTTACAAAAAAATAAGCACAGAACACAGGAAAACTTGATCAACATAAAAAAATTTATTTAACAACATCTAATTATCATTTGGCTAGCTACTCGTCATATCAGTGACAAAATTACAAAAAAGTGCAGCACAGTGAATATATTGCATGGAAATCTTTGGTATGGTATTCAGCATTTTGCTTTAGGTAAAAAAAAAATTATTGAATTAGTAGAAACAACAATAAGATGATCATTTGGGTACGCAAATGAAAATATTGTGAATAAACTGCAGATAAGTGAAACTATACATTAAAAAAAATGATTTAATAAGCCCCCCTTTCTTTCGATTTTCATTCCTACCCAGGGCTTCAAATGAATTACCCTTCAAAATTTTTGACTACCTCTTAAATGCCAAAATCAACTAAAAAAAACAAAAAAACAAATAAAATGACATGATTATAACCTCCAAGAAACAAAAATTTTAGATAGTAGGAAAATTTTAACTAACACATGATACACTAATTTAAAAAAACTTCACTTATGAAAAGAAAATGGTAAGCAGAACACAATTTACACAATGTTACCCTCGAAACAGCAAAAGGGCTATCACTTAAAATACTAGTTTTACAATTATGCATTAAATTCCCCCCCCCCCTTATTGCATTATATGTCATCTTGAAATAATGAGTTCGTGATTAGGTTAGTAGATTTCCTGGAGTCGAAGGAGCTAAAGAAGAAGCAAGTAAAAAAAAAAATTTAGGAAACTGGCTGGCTAACATGGACTCGGGCTGTCATTCCGAGGATAGAAGAGAAAAAAAAGAGACGGTCTCACAGAGTCTCCGGCTGCAGACACAGAAATGGTGACTTCCGGGGTATGTCAGTCGTCATTAGGTGGCTTACACTGGGCTGATGGTCCAACCAATGCCGGCCCCTAAGGAAGGGATGTCTTGGACATAATGCTACAGATGTGGTGGTCAGGATGCACTAGGCCAGTCGCAAACCGTTCTTCTGGAGCCAAAAAGGAGAAGCATCGGCCGTCTAAAACGGGAAGGCCTGAAGATCCAGAACGCACGAGGTAGAGGGGCCTCAAGCTCCTCGCCATAAAAAGAAAAAGGAAAACATATGATGTTGCTAGCCATTCGTTTAATTAGAAGATTGCCTGGAGATCCAGTGTAATTAATAGGCCCTCAGGCAAATTCTCTCGGCGCTCACATCCTTTCTCTTGATTGCAAGCGACTAAAGTCGAGCTTGGGCCTCTTAGGACTTCTGAGGAGAAAAAAAATTACCGACCTCTCAGCACTGCTGCAGCTCTCCGAATGAATGCACACGCCACACTCTCCCTCCCCTCTTCAAAGCGACGCCGTACCAAGGCACCAATTAGCGCGCACCCTCTCAGCCGAGAAACTTCTAGAAAGTTTACTTTGTGCCAAAGCAGGGGGGGGGGGGGGGAAACTCTTAGCCGAAAAAAATGGAGAAACCAAACAAGGCTGACCAATTTGAACGGGAAAATTAACAAAACAACAACAAAGTGTGCTAAAAACGTAACGAAAATCTTTAAAATTTCAGTGGGAGATAGCTTATAGTCTGATACAACCCTGGGTAAAGTTAGGAGTTGAAAATTAAAATGGAAGTGGGTCAAAATAATTAAAATTCGGACTTAAACAAAAGGTTGAGAATATTGCAGCAGAAAACAAGTTAAGCTATTGAGAAAAATGTTATAGTTAGCAGAAAAACAGCAAAAGATAACAAGAAAATTAAATTTACACCTCCGGAGATAAAGAAAACAAGGTACATAATTAATTTAAAGTAAAAGTAATTAGCTGTAATTAAAGAACAATGCTATTGACATTTTGAAAAAGGAAGTCACTCGGACCATTATATCTCAATACATAAGGTACTTAAATTATACATAAGCATCATTTACTAATATTAGAACATAAACATGAATTGGATAAACAAAAATGTCACTGCTTAGGTTTATTTAAACACAATCCCCCCCCCCCAAAAAAAAAAAATAAAAAAATACCACATTTTTGCTGCATCATCACTTCTGGTGATTGATCACGTAGTGCAATTGCTCTTTCTTCTGACTCCAAGTCACGGACTAAGAGGGTTCAGGACAATCATCCAAGCATGACTAAAACGGCGCGACGGCATGACGTGAAAGAACTAAATGAAGTTAAAAGTTTTTATTTGGGAATACCTTATTCCCCCGTACACGATATATATTTCGGTTACACACATAACCATCTTCAGTCGTTTCTCAGGAGAAACGACTGAAGATGGTTATGTGTGTAACCGAAATATATATCGTGTACGGGGGAATAAGGTATTCCCAAATAAAAACTTTTAACTAATAAATCCGCCGTATTAAATAATGTTTTATATGTTTTTATTAGAACTAAATGAAATTTGCCCAAAAGGTGGCGCTGGGGGTCGTACCCATTAATTTTTGGCGCATGCGTCGTGTGTTAGTAGCTAAAACGTAAACAAATATCAACGGAAGCACCCCGCAGGAGATACTTACGCCGTGTGTCGTCAGAGGGCGCCCATGCCGTTAATCATTAAAAGGGGGTCGCATATTTTCCTTTCAGAGGCTGATGCAGTTTCGCCCATCTGCCGCTTCCCGATGACCGTCCTAAAGCCTCTTAGTCCGTGCTCCAAGTATAGAACTGGAATTGATGCTTGAAGGAACACACCCCCCCTCCCCAGGCAGAACACACCATAGGCACACAAGTAAGGGAAGAAGACAAGAGAAGGGGGTTTGCTTTGCCTGTAGCTTGACCTTGTACATCCTTTTTTATCATTCTCAGTATTATTTGCAGAATCACCACTCTGCCAGAAAGAGGAAAGAAAAAGAAGGAAAGAGAGGTACATAGCTGTGATCATATTTAGATGGGCCCTGGGTTACTTCAGGGCCCCCTTTACTATGCCGTACCAAGCATTTTAACATATTTTCACAGTCTGGCGGGCCATAGCTCGGGTCCTTGAAAGATAAATCCTTCCAAATCTCTCGATTTATTGAATTAAATTTATATATGCTGCAATAATCAGGCATGAAAGTTTTCCGTCAAAAGATGGAAATTTTTTTTTTGTAAGTTCTACTCTATTCATTTATATTAGTTAAATAACGAATATATAAGATATTAATAACCGGTTATGTAGTAATTGTATGTTAATGTGATAGTTCTGCATCGTATGCAAAGTTCAGGCTGTTTTGCCAATTTGCACTTTCATGCCTGAATAATAATTTTTTAAAGCTAAATTTCTTTTATAATATCTATATCATAAATGTGTAACTATAAAAAGACTTCGAAGCTTATTTTCCATTCTTCTAACTCAATGATAATGGTTTCTAAGATGTATGGATCAATAAATGAGAAATTAAAAGCATTTTTGAAAATTCATGGCCATATGTACTTATCACAAAATATCCATTAATTAGCATTATTATGATGTAAAAGAGAAAATTTAAAAAATTTTTATACAAAAAATTTTTTTAATTTTCTTTTCTAGGTAAATTTTCTGGCATGCGAAACTTAATGCACATATACACTAATAATACAAATGGATTTAAAAATTATTAAAATCAATTTTAAATACATAGTCTTGTTCTAAATGAGTATAAATACATGGGTAATTTTTAATTCAATTTTAGAATTATTCAAAAATGTTTTATTTTTATGCTGGGAAAATAGAAAACGATCAAAATTAAGTTAAAATGCCTGTAATAGTATAGGAGCCCTAAATAACCTCTTGAACTGGGGCCCCATGTAGATATGATCAGGGTCTGCATATTTTTGACCACTATTGCGTTTTTGCAGCATACAACATTTTCAAAACTTCCAACATTGAATTTTAAAAATATGCACATAAACTTGAGCAAGATTATATAACCAAGAATAATTTTTAGTTAGGAATATGGGAAATATTTTACCCATTTGTATTTTTAACTGTTATTGACATTAAGTCTGGTATGGTTGTTTCTACAAACGGTCAAGCTTGACGTGCTCGAAAATTTTCCTGGACCAACAAAAAATTTTTGATTTTTCTTTTGTTCTTTAAAACATAAAACACAAGGTACTGGTACTCGGGGTAAAAAATAGCATTTCAATTTCCTGTACTTTGATCAAATCATGTTTACCACCCAAAAAATATCTTCCAGTTGATCTAGTGATGGACAACAATAACTATAACAGAGGAAATTCAGTTTTATTATTATTATTATTATTATTTCAGTATATATGAATTTCTGATCTATATTATTGGGATATTTGGGGACCTGGGCTATTGCCCCTCCCCCTTCCCAGTGTGATAATATGGGAATGTCAGAGCGAAATCAGAACTAGAACAACTTGCATTTGCATTGATGTCTAGTCTGACTGAGAGTGTAAACAGTCTGCATAAAAAGTAGCTACATTTAACTTCATATTAAGGAAGGCCCAATTGCGGATCCAGAGGGGGCATGTGCTCTCCCCAGATGAATCAAGATTAGACCATAAAAATTGACTTATTTTGAAAATTAGAATGCATATATGGTTTGAGTTTTAAAATATCTATTTATGTGCATAAAAGTGAGAAGTCATGAAAAAGAGATTTATACTCATTAATTTTTAATTTGTGCTCAAGAAACTAAAATGTTCGTACAACATGAAAGGGCTCTCAAAACGGGCCTTTTTTTCCAGTTCAGACATCCAAGATTTTTTTTTATTTTTATTTTTTTTTTTTAATTATTATGATTTCAGAGCTCACTTTCCCAATTTATTTTTATCATAGAGATATTAAAACTTAATCAGTTTCATCAATACTTCAATAATTAGCAATAGTTGTCAGTAGCGTATATATAGGCTTCCATTTAGGGGGGAGGGGAATGATTCGGTGTTTTAAACTTTATTGTTCTAAAGTTCAAAGAAATGTTTCAAAATATCTCCTTTTTAATAATTGCTTTACAGTTTCGGAGGGGGTCTCCCCTGGTAGTTGCTTATTAGAGCAATAGTTTTCTCTGATTAGGATATCAGTATCCTTAAATATGAATGTAATGCATACTAAATCTTTTAACAAAATTTGTCTTGAAAAAGTTGTGAAGTAGTGACTACATTTCAAAAGTAATGTAGTTAACTACATTTGTCAAAAAGTAGCTGTAGTTAACTACATTTTTCGAAAAGTAGTTCTAGTTCGCTACAAAAAAAAGTAGTTTTTCTCACCACTGGCAATTATCTTAAAAAGAATTGAAAAGCTATTGAATCAGCAGGAATGAAAGAAATCTAGAAGCAATGTACCTTAAAAAAACAGCTAAGAAATAAGCTAAGAAGAGAAAAGGCAACACGATTAAGCCAATACCCAGCAGTAGCTTTAGCTGCAGTTTCAGATCGGGCTGGAGCCATCATTATAAGTGCTGTTTTGGAAGATTTGGGTATGATTACCAAAACAGACACATCAAATGTAGTTGACACACATAAAGGTGTAGGAAATCATAAAAAAACAAATGCGCATTTTAACCGTTCTATTCTTCAAATTGATGTCCACAAGGTGTCTTTTCGTACTAAATTGATGATGCTCGACAATTTTGCAAATCCCTTTTTTTTTCCTACCTCGTTCCGTTTTCAAGATAGGAATGCTAACTCTCTAACTCTGTGCGTGCTCCCTGGTAGAAGTTTTCTACCAGGTAGCAATGTAGGCAGTTTCATTCAGTAGTGCACGGCTGCTTTATTATACCTAGACATCACTTTTATAAATATAGCAGCAGCTACTAAAGTTAAGAGGGTGGCAAGGGACTTCAGTGGGCAAACTGTTTGGTAAAAATCTTCAAAAATTTAGACAACTTGGAAACGGAAGATATTTGCTTTTCCCGATCCTTTGCACAGGTGTTCCGCTCACCACTATACAACTTTTCTGCACTGGGACAAAAACTAAGTTGAAAATTTATTTTTTTCGCTCCTCCCTACTAAACAGCTGCAAACTTGAGTTGTAATCATGCTGTATGATATACACAGTTGACTAAAAATAGTTTATTTCAAGGGTACACTCATCATACTCAGTGTTTGTTATTTTTATTGTTTAAAATGTATTAATTAGAAGTGTTTTAAAATACATGTTTAAATTTAAAAAGTTTAAACTTCTAAATTTCATTAATATTTTTGAATGAAAGTTGATTAGTTATGCTTTTTTCTTAATTAAGCTTTGCATGAATTTAATTGAAATTTACTCTAAAATAATATCTTTTTTTCTTTTTCTAGCATTTTATTCCAGTTTAGCTTTGATCTGCAACGATGTACATATTTATGTATTACAGATGTATTTTATTTAATAAATTTTGAATTTTGAGACTATTTTTAATACTATTGGATAATTTAAACAGTTATTGTGCTGGCAAAAAAAAAAATTTCCTTTTTGCAAATGACCAAAAATAATACCCTCTGACTAACTGCTTAATGGTGCCAGAACATACACATAAAACAATGATCAGCAAAAATGAGTGGCTTTTATTTTATTGAGCTCCTAATTTTGAACCAATTCCGGATAAAGACCATCACCTAGACTGCAACCCCAGTAGTAACATTTCAATATGGCGGACATTGAAACCTTCGCAACACCTATCTCTCTTTAGCACACAGTCTATTTGAGAGAGGTTGTCATTCCCCTATTGCTGAGCAAGATCGGTGCACTTCACTTTTGTAAATCCTAAAGGAAACCGTGTTCCAACTGACAAAGCCACTTGTGGGACACAAAAAGCTCTTGTGATCAAGAAAAGTCAGCCGGGGTTGACGTTTGAACTATCAAGTTGTTGTTTCGTTCTGAAATTCCTTCAACTCATCTTCTAATTCATTTGTGACCTGTCTTGTAATAAAACCAGTTTCTTGCTATCTCTTTTGTCTGGTGGTTTCTAAATCACTCTTAAATCTGCTTAGTGAAAACTGTTCGAATTACAAATAATGTTTTATAAATTCATGTAGAACTTTTACTTTCTCAATTACAGTCTCAAAAAGAAAATGTCTTTAAAACAATCAAATTTTTTTTTTTTTTTTTTTTAAACTACGCTGCCAACATCTTCTCAGACATAAGATGCTTTCCAGTTCAGTACAACCAGAATGGGGAAAAACTCCAAAATTATCACAACAGTGAACATCAAGAAAGGAGTAGCAAGTGAAAAGATGCTCCCCTGTCATGTGCACAGTATTGCAGAGTGGACAGACTGGAGATTCGGCAAGTCCAATCTCAAACAGATGGGCCTGTAGATAATCATGTCCACTGATGACTCTAAAAGTCACCCTTTCAACTCTAAGGGAGGAAGGAAAGCTGCATTTGAGTCTGGTAGACAAGACCATGTTTTTCAACAGGCCATGTCTCAGAAAAGGGAAATTCTTCGCCAGATATTGCTTTTTAGAAGTCACTTAGCATTTCAGAGAGGGATTAGGAGGTAGTGTCGAGGCATCTTTGGCCAATGAGTCTACCTGCTTGTTGTCTGAATGCTGCAATAGCTTATTATCTATTGGAGTACCACCTGTCTAGTGGTACTAAAATAAGAGTCTATGAGCTGTTTAAACTCAAACTCAGTCTCTAATGGCAATAGACTATAATCAGTAATTAACTGTATTGCAGCCTAAGGGTCAACAAAAAATAAAAAGTTTTGCTGAGGAATCTCAGTAACAGCCCTAAGGGCCATAAAAATTGTAAAAACTTTGCTGTCAAAATTATCTGACAAGGTGCTGAGAGGCTCTTTAAGATTGAGAAATTTGGATTAAGCACCAGCCGCAGCCTTGCCTGAGGAAGCTGTGGCAGACTCATTAGTATAAACATGAAGACAGTCCTGAATTAGGTATCTCTCATTAATGCCAGAACAGAAGACTTTAACTTAGTCGGTAGAAAAATAAGCTTACAAACAGGCTGCACCAAGTTCAATTTAGCAGTAGCAAATTGAACTTGGTACAAGGTACTTAGAAGAGTACCTAGGTACTTTATAATTTGCTACTGCCAAATAGATGGTCTAAAGTAGACGACCTGAGATTCAAAACATTGAATAGCAAATCGATGGAACTTAAATAACAAAGGATTCTAAGTTTGAGTTTAATCTGAGGAGGGATATAGCTGTTCCAAAAAAACTCCTTTCTTCTAGCAATCTTTCACCAGTGATAAGGCACTGCAGGTTCATCTATCAGATAAACTGTAAATCTCCGTTTGTAATTGCATAGCAGCAACAGGAGTTGAGTTAACAGAGCACTGTCAGAGGATGTGATAAGAAGCTCAGCACCGTTATCAGATACTGGTCTAATGTATGAATTAAAGGGCGAGACGAGCACTTTGGGATGCTCCCCATCTTACCGCAACTATTCCTTTCAACAAGTTAAATAGACTTGTTACCCTTTTGGCCACTTTATTTATATGTTTAATCCAGTTTAGTTTAATATCAAGAGTTATGTCCAAGTAAGTAACACAGTCAGTTCTGTGCAGAATTTTATAAACTAAATTAATGTCGTGTTTCTTCGTGCTTAGGGTGAAAAGTTCAAAAATTGTCTTTTCAGGATAACCTTGAACTCATTTTCAAAGTCCATTTTTCAAGGGCTGTATTAAGAGTATTCTCCAAAGTAGGGATATTGAAGCTAGTTGACAGTAGAATGAGGAGGTCATAAGGATAATTTATCCCTGGAACAGCACTTTCACTCAAGCTCATTAGATTATCTATCATGATATTAAATAGAACAGGACTTAACACTCAGCCCTGTGGGAGGCCTTGCTTGGTTTGTCCATAGCCGGATTGAGAATTTCAAATTTGATCTTTATAAATCTCTGTGATAAGAAGTCACTGATTCATCTACAATGATGACCCAACATTTTCAAGTGCATGTTTTTTAAGGAACAGCTTTCTCCACACACGGTCAAAAGCCAATTTAAAACCAGCAGACAGCAATTGTGCTTTCCTTCGCATGGAAACCATCTTTAATGTGTTGAGCAGGGGCGTAGCCAGGGAGGGGGGATATCGGGATATACCCCCCCCCCCCTCCCCCAAATTTTTGGATTAGTGATGAAACTCAGTCTATTTATACAGATTTAAGTTCATATCCCCCCCCGAAAAATTTTCCTGGCTACGCGCCTGGTGTTGAGTGATACGATCTCTAGAAACACAAACCGTAGCACATTCCAATATAGTGATCATAATTCTATCAAGGACTTTATCATTATTTTCAATTTTCATCTAAAATATAGTTACCCAAAAGAGAATCGGTAAGTTCTGCATATTTTCTCCAATCAGTTTTTTTTTTTTTTTTTTTTTTCCAAATTGAGTAACTCTAGGGTCATGTGCCAGCTTTGGATTTGAAATAATCAGAGAAAGAATCTTATGGCCTGCATCCCCAGGGTGTAAAAGTAGATCATTTTATATGGGGAGATAAATTTGGATGGGCTAATAATAAGTCTGGATGTGGGGGAACAGGCCCCATATTAGGATGGAGCGAAAAACAATTTTTTTTTTTAATTCGAAACATCGCCATGTGCAATAGTTGCGATTTTGATAGTAAAATGAAACCCTGAAATTTGGATGAAATTGTTTAATATCTTAGGCCTCCTCGAGATCCACGAATTTTGGAAATTACAGGAAAAAATGCTTTAAAATCAACTCTTTTCATTAGAAAAATAATAAAAATATGAAATGTCACCAGATTATTTATTTGCCCTTTTGAGTATATAAACATTTGTAAAAAGCTAGCAGATGTAAAATGAATTCTTAGACCTCCCCAAATCCCTTAAAGTTTGCCATTTTTACTCCAAAAATAGTCCGATAAATTGGATAAACAAACTCGTCTGCATCCACTTCATTACCAGCATGAGCTTGATATTAACAAATCTCACCCTCTCGCGTACTTTTTGTAAACATCGTCCTGATTTTCAGCTTGCATTCTTCTTTAAATTATTAATGATTAAAGGGGTGGCGGAAGGGGGCAACCGACCTCTCCCTTTCCGAGAAAAAAGAAATTAATGTAAAAGATCCTATTTTGCTTCCATAAAATGGATGTATATGTGAATCTTCTAACTAACTGCCCCCACTGCAAAATAACACCCCCTCCCCGACAAACTTGCTTTAATCCGCCACTGTCTGGTCACAAGATCATAGCTTTCTTTTTTGATGGAAGAAGGGATGAAACTTACAATCACGAAAATGGATGATAGCAAGTGTCATAAGGGAAAAGTATGAGAGGGGCATATTACATTAGTTGAAGAACCCGGTTCTGTGTATTTGGGACATTTTGCACCGAAGAGCAAGAGTTCAAAGGACATTTTCAATGGTATCTTCAGCTTATTAAATGAGAAAGCTTTTGATTTATCAGAATTAACCTTTATTGGAAGTGACTAATACCGGTGTAAATGCAGGTGTAATTAGACGCCTTGAAGAAAAGCTCAATTCTCCCGTGCATTGGAGAAATATGTCAGTTTCATTTTAACAAACTGCCTTTATGCCACCTTATAGAAGCAGTCGACGGGAAAACATCAAGACCAAGCGCATTCAGTGGATGATTGGTAAGTCCCTGGACCCGTGTACTACTCTTCCTATCATTAAGTTCCAGGAAATAAATTTTCATTTAAGTCCGATATCGACTTTAGAGGTCTTAGCACTGATCAACGTTATTTGTGGGAAATTTGTAAGGCTGTTTCCTCTGGTTATTGCCCACAAGATCTAGCAAATAAAGATCCTGGAAAACTTTACCATTCTCGCTGGCTACCGTTTGTATTTTGGAACATCTTATCCAACACCATACATTTTTGTATTAGCCACATTTGTAACAGGGTGTCTACCATCCAGGGCCGCAACTAGGGGGGTGCAAACGGGGCACGTGCCCCGGGCGCGGTGCTAAGGGGGTGCCAAAATGAGATATTATTCCATGAGAGCGGAGAATTTTATTTTTAAAAAAATAAAAACAAAAAACTAGACAGGATGAAGATTTTTTTTCCTGGTTTTGTGACTGTCCAAGTGTCCTATCTGAAAGATCCTGTCTTGTGTCACCCCTTTAGAGACAAACAATTTTCTGAGAGGGATATTCTGAAAGAGTTTTGTCACAAAGCAAAGGAAAAATCCTCAGGAGACCTATCGGCTGGCAATGATTGAAAACCGATATACGTATCAGTTGATGAAGGGAAGGTCTCAGACCGCAGGCGACCGTCTACGCCTCTGTTTCAAGGAGAGTGATGCAAATATTTGTAGAAAAGAGCGTAATTGTGGTTTTAACTGTGGCACATCAGCCACATTTTTAAATGGACGTAGACTCTTTCTTAGCATTTTTAAAAGTGTCAAATAGTTCACTACTTACTGCATTATCAGTGGTACTTCCGAGAATCGTTTCGGTTTTTTTTTCGCTAAACACTTCCATTATCATGCGGAATGATACTTTTCTAGGACCAGCACGTGTGGTCTCTACTTCGTGTCCTACTATGTCTCTGATCCTGCAGCCCCATTTGTTAGGGTAGTCTTAATTATTTTAAGCTGTCACCTTATCCCTGTCCAGATGTAAATGGTTTGTCCCTTTCAAGACAAACCGTTGGACAAAACCTCATAAGTAATGTGTTTTTCAAATTCACGCTTATAACAAGAATGCGGTCTCTGGATGAATTTATTAAGGGAGTATGAGAGTATAAAGAATATATTGATATAAACGAGAAAAAGGAAAAGAGACAACATATTCAGTTTTGGAAGATGGATAAGTGCTTCTGTGTCATTTTACATACATAATAAACAATGAAACCATTTAAAGGGGGCGTTATTTTCGACTTTGTATTGGAACAGAAAGTAATAATTTAGCTTGCAAGGGGGTATTTTAAAAATATCCTACGCAGGGGCGTAGCCAATGGGGGGGTTATGGGGGTCATAACCCCTCCCATGAGGAATTTTTTGCCATACAAAATGTATATTCTTCACACCCTTATCGCACACATGTATGCATATAAGTGAGTTGTAGTAGTCGTAACCCCCCCCCCCCCCCATGAAAATTTTCTGGCTACGCCCCTGATCCTACGTTATATCTGTCAAATGTCTTGTACATACGAAGATGGACGTACTTACTAGGTCTAAGTCAGTGGCGGCTCGTGGGATACAGCAAGTACAGCCGGGCTGCACTTGAAATCATCAGCACATACTTTAAAATAATTTATTCTACTAATTTTCCTAAATTCAGATTAGAATTATGGAATTCCTATGGTAAATTTAAAAAATCTCCAAAAAAAGCGTATTGTGGCCAGATCGCTCATTCAGAAAAAAAGCACTTTAATCTTCCCGCAATTCAATTGGGAAAATCTTTGGTTCAGCCCAGAGCGCTGATAAGAAAATTGGCAGCACCGTTGCCATGACAACGGTTACGTAAGCCTTTCCTCCGGCATAGGCTATAATGGGGGTACGCAGCTAAGACTCAGCTCATTCAAGATTTTGAAAGGTCGGCAGCACCTGTGAATTCGACTCTCTGATTGGCTCGAGAAGTGAGGGAGGGAGTAAGGAGAATATTTGTTCGGCAAACTCTCGACTTTATATTGCTGAATTTATCAAGAAGGTAAGCCTGAATGGACAATTACCCATCAAAGCAGTATTGTTTTTAAGTAAGCAAGAACTGCCATTTAGAGGACATGGCGAGCGAAAAAATTCTTTAAACATAGGAAATTTTAAACAGCTTTTAAAATTATTGATATCTGAATTAAAACAACGCCTTTTTATGGGGACATTACTGACCGATTCGCATGTTTAAAAGAAAGGAGGATTGATTTGACTTATAAAAAATAAATAAATTTTCTTTTTTTTTCTTTTCTTCTCAAGTTATCGTTACAAAAGAAAATTCTAAGGAAACTTCGAATCAGACACGGATTAATGCAATTTTGAGGATAAGAGCGGCTGGTTGAAATTTATGTCTATTTTATGGAAGTAAAATAGGATCTCTTACATTTTTTATGTAATTTCTTTTTTTTTCCTCGGTGAGGGCTTAATCCGCCAGCTTTCGAATTCAATAACAAAGATTTTCCATTCCTGTCCGGAGGAGGAGGGGGGGGGGGAAAGGCTCGTATGCTTCCAGCTGCACTAACAGTTTTGACCACGGGCCGCCACTGGTCTAAGTGGCGTCATATTACATATACACCCTCCCAAAAAAGTATTCAAGAGTAAGTTGGATTTCCTACATCGGTTTCATATGTAAAATATTGTTCTTCAGAAAAAGTGCTTCAAGCGACATATAACAATAACTGCTGACATTTCTTTCAGGTTGCATGGGTGCATTTTAAAAATCTAATCGGTTACTCACACAAATGAAATGGGAAATTTGGCTTACACTCGAATACCCCTTTGAGTGGGTGTACATTTGTCAGGGTAATGGTCCAGATAGGGGCGGAAAGTATCGATTCTTTCCAGTTTTCCACCACTTAAGCAAAAAAGTAAAAACTTGCCTGATTTTGACGCCCCTGTCTGCTTAAGCGAAATGTTGTCACTTTGACACCCCTGCACTCTGAGCAACTGCCTCCATCGCCATTTCTTAGAATCGGTCTTGCAACGAATGATCATTGGCGTAATTGGCTGGGGCTAGGGTGGGCTAAGCCCTCCCTAGAAACCTTTTAGCCCCTCTAGAAAACTTATATTTTCTGTTGGAAGAATAGGAAATGGAAATCTCTAGAGGGGCTATAGCCACCCCTCTTCCCTAGAAAAGAGCAAAATTACCATCTAGTTACGCCAATGATACCGACATAGTCCATTAAGGCAAAACTCCCATGTAATTTTCTCTTATAAAAGTATATTCATAAAATTTATATTTATAATGACGATTTACGGAAACATATTGAACGCCATAAAAAAGGACAATTGAGTTATTTTACATGTAAAATTCAAAATGAATTTCTTGAAATCATTGCAGAAAAAGTAAGAGAAAGCATTCTGAATGATATAAAAGAGGCTCAATATTTCTCCTTAATTTTTGATTCCACTTCATATATAAGCCACAGCGATCAAATGACTGAAATTATTCGATATGTGAAAATGACAGAAAGTGGGCCAGAGATTTTTGAAAGTTATATATATATATTTTTTTTTGTGGTCAATGATAAAACGGGTTTTGGATTCGCTGAAGAAATCTTAAAAAGAGTAAAAATCAATGGTTTGAGCATGAATAATTGTAGAGGTCAGTCATATGCCAATGGAGCTAACATGGCTGGTTATTACAAAGGGGTTCAAGCTAGAATACTTCAAGAACATAAACTTGCCATTTTTGTACCTGTGCGGCCCATTCTCTAAATTTAGTTGGGGTATACATGCTGCTGGAGTATCACCTGAAGCTCAAACATTTTTTGGAACAGTGAATTGTTTATACGTGTTTTTTTAAGCCTCTACGTCAAGATGGGAAATTAAAAAAAGAAAAAAAACCACGTTCTACTTTCTGTTAAAGCTAACAGTAAGACTAGATGGTCAGCAAGAATGCAAGCTGTGAAAGTGATTTATAAGTATTTTGATAGCATTAACAAAGTCCTGGAAGAATTAATATCCAATCCTCTCTCTACATCTGAAACAAAGACCGAGGCTAACTCTTTGAAAAAATGTATCAACTAATTTGAATTTATCGTTTTCACATGTTTTTGGATTAACATTTTTTTAAAAATTGACCGCGTGAACCAATTTCTCCAAAGAGAAGATATAACTGTAGATGAAGCAATCGGGCATAATCGAGATTTTCTGAATCTTCTGGGATCAATGAGAGACAAAGCTGTATGCCATGCAATTGCAGAAGCAAAAATAACGGCTAAAAATAATTATTTTCCTCCTGATTTTAAAGAAAAACGGAAAAGGAAAAAGAAACTGATGTTTGACGAATCTTGTGAAGATGAAATTTCGAAATTATCAGAGGAAGATCGATTCAGAATTTCTTTACTAGAAATTATCGACAAAATAATGAGTGAGCTAAAAACGCGTTTCCAGTCTCTGGAAGTACTTAATGACAAATTTGGATTTCTGAATGGGATTAAAAATACACCAGATGGGCACAGAAGATTTAAAATCGGAAGCTTAAAAGTTAGCATTTGCTTATAAGCAGGACATATGCAAAGAGGAATTTTTAGGAGAAATAGAAAGTTCACGCTCTACTGCTTAACGACGCTATAAAAACAGCACCTGCATCAACTCTTTTGAGCCTCATTCATAAGCATAAACTGGAAGAAGGCTATCCAAATTTGACTACAGCCCTGAAAATTTTTCTTACTCTTCCAGTAACAGTTGCATCAGGTGAAAGGAGTTTCAGTAAGCTGAAAATTATAAAAAAATATTTAAGAAACTCTATGGAGCAAAATAGACTTTCAAATTTGAGTATTATCTCAATCGAACACCAAAAAGCATTATTGATATCTTGCGATGACATCATAAAATCTTTTGCTGCAAAGAAAGCTCGTAAGCGAAATTTTTGAAAAAGTGAAGTTTGAAATGAAAATTTATTTTAAATTTATGTATAATAAAACATAAAAGAGGATTTCGATATTGCTATTACTTTTCTTCATAAGTATTAATAAAAAATTTCAAGTTGTGATTTTAAATGTTAAATTACATCCTTAATTTAAAAACACAATCGTATGAAAAATTAATTTGAACTAAAATTAAATAAATTTAAAGTTGCACCGACTTGACAATAACATCTTTCTGCTGCTTCAGTCGCCAAAATGCTAGAAACAGGTTTTATTTCTTTCTATTTATTGAATGTGTTTTCTTTTCAAAAATTTTCAAATATTTCTCATGCCTGTTTTTTTTCTTTCGGGGAGGGGCGCCAAAGTTAAGGTTTGCCCCGGGTGACGTAAACTCTAGTTGCGGCCCTGCTACCGTCATGCAAAGGTCACGAAAGTCAAGAAATGAAGCACTAGGTCACAATAAGCAGCTCAACTACGCTTTTTCCATTTCATTCAAATTCTTAGTTTCTAATTTTTTGTGTTAAGTTCATTGAGAGAAATTATTTTATGTAACTTTTCTTAACATCATTAATTCGTATTTTGATTTCAGGAGTGATTCCCTTTGAGAAAGGAAGTTGATTTTTTTATTCTCGTATTAATGTTGTGTGTGGAAGGGGAAGGGGCATCTGTTGAGTGTCTGCTCTTCTCCCTCCCGACCTGAGGAGAGGGTTAAAACCGCTCGCTGTAGCTTCAGGTTGTAAAATATCTCGTTAGAGAAACAATCTGTCATTCAGAACAGTAGTCATAACAATAAATTCTTTCCTACTGTAAATGGCGCTTTATGGTGTTTTATAAATGCTGCAAGTAATTAATAAACACCACTTGGTTATTGTTTATTTTTCGAGATTTTCAAAACACATTCATCCAAACTTAAGGCTGGTTGCACGGAAAGATTAAGACAACGGCAGTTCTGGAAGTGTGGGGTAAACTCCCCCCCCCCCTCCTTTCCTGTCTGTTGATGTACAAAAAATAATAGGAAAAAATAAATTCATTGACAGGGTGTCCAGCAGTGAGGAAATGCACCTGAATGTTTCGCACGGCGGGAAAGTCGGGAAATACTATTCGAAAATTCCGGTCAGCATCGGAGCCAAATTGATGAAAGCTCTGATATAGAACAATTTTAGGTGGAGAATGGGGTGGGAACTGTCAGTACAAAATTTGTGTCTGTTTGGCAGCCGCTCCACAAAAATGAAATCGTCGGCGATTGCGAGAATGCAAGTCTTTAGGGATCGACCGATACCACATTTTTGCCGATGACCGATACCGATACTTTTAAGTTATGCTATCGGCCGATACCGATACTTTACATAATTTAATGTCATTTAAACCTGCATCCGTATTTTGGGCAGTTTTTGTAACGAGAGTGTAGTTCTCGTTAAAATGAATAACAGCATGATGAAATTTGATCCCAGTAGAAAGCATTAAAAAGAAAAAGCAGTGGGTACATTGAAGTGAGAATTTACAGTAATTATAGTCTTTCTTTTCTATTCAATCATGCCGACGAATGGCTGAATTTATAAAAAGCTGAGCATTGGGAAGCGTCTTAGTGTGCAGATTCAGAATTCTTTCTCCTCGCGTGGCTGTGGATCTAATCGTATGGCTGTCGAGTTTTGGGCGATTTTCGCCAGATGTTATATAAATATGCGTTAGACTCCCTTAAAAAGTCCTCCGCCCAAGCCGCCCCCCCTATAGGTAGATGCCCCTCATTTAGGCTTGACAGAACACAAACACGGGGGGGGATTAAAGGGATATATTAATAAGAGAATCCATTTCCAGTGCCGACTGGTGTAAATATTTAAATCAATTTTTCTCAACCTCTATTTTGTCGCCTGTTTGTTGCTATGAGTCAGAAAAAAGGTTTCTACATTAGGCCCAAAACTGCTTCCTGCTTGCTTTTACTATATGTGTCTTCGTTTTTGGTTCAGGCCTCGATTTTGTGCTTACAAAAATAAACACATGAAATTTATTCAACTTCAAAGCTTGCAAGTTTTATTTAGATTTTCTTTAATTATAATTCTTTCACATATGAAAAAATATTTTTTAGATTACCTAAACTGCATTAAATTGTGATAATGTATAAACTGTACAGTATTATGTAAGTACATATGTATTTGCATATTGTACATTAAATACGTATGTAAATTCTTCCCTTAAAATGCATAATAATTTCACATTAATTAATGGTTTTATTTATCTGCTCCAATTATTTAACCACTAAGGGAATTATTAAATGTTTTAGTAAGATTCCTTTTCAGTATGAACTCATATGATCATTTTCAAGTTCTTTTTGAAAATCCGAATATTTTGATTCTCCGGACAGGGTTAAGTCACTAATCTGGATGATCCATGTATTTGATCTTTTCCGTACGACGAATAGGTACACACCGATTATTCCTGTGTTTTCCTTATATATATAAACGAAATACTATTCACAAAAAATATGTTTTTTACCCCAAAATTTGAAATAAACTAATTTAGTATTACTAATTATACTAATACAGCTTCAATACTTAGAATAGGCTACTTTTTTAAATTAACAATACAAATAATTATTAGATATTGATAATTATTACACATCTCAAAACAGAATAACACACAAAACCTACGTTCTCTCATTAATCTGATAGATTATAAAATCATTAAATGTTTGATAATTCGTACTTTTGATGGAGTGTAATGTTTTAAAAATGAATCATTTAACTTTTGGACCAACGCAATTAAAGTTCACGGGAGTCGCCAGTTTTCAAGTCACAGCCAAAAAGTTAACTTCTTTGCGACACAAAGAAGGAATAAATTGTTTTTACATATAGTTTTCATTTATAATTTTAGTATCATTAATTTTGCATTGGAACAGCTACAATATGAAGAAAAATATTTTTGCTCGTTTTCAAGCTACGCCTTGGAGGGTCTAAATAAAAGATGCTTAAAAATGACGAGATTAAATGAAGGTGTAAGAAAAATCCAAAAATGATAAACTAAATTCAATTTTCAAATCTTAAAAAAAGTTGCTACTTAAAGTATCCATATTTAATGAAATTGCTCTTCAGTGTTTTTGTTTTTACGATCATTGTTAACATGTTTTTCTGTGATTGATATGAACAAATTTTATCTGTTTTAATTTTAAGCTGTGAGCAGGGGCGGCGTGGCACGGTAAGCAAGGTCTGGATGCCATCGTCGAAAGGGGGCCATTTCGAACTAAAACTGAGAAAATCTTGAGCAGTGGTTCCCAAACTTTTTTGTCCTTCTCTTCAAGAAATCTTCAACTAGATTTTTTTTTCGAGACCCACTACTACAGAACGATAACCAATATATCCTAACTAATATTATAAATGCGAAAGTGAGTTTGTTTGTTTGTTTGTTTGTTTATGAATGACGCTTTTACGCCTAAACCGCTGAATCGATTAGGATGAATTTAGGTTTAGATATAGATGGGACCCTGGAGAAGGTTATAGGCTACTTAGAATTTTAGATTTTTAATTATTAATTAAAAACCGTTTTTACGTTGCCATGCTTGGCGAGTTTCGCCCGTATCAATCAAATGATTCGTGTTTTGAGCTAACAAGAATGCTATTGCTTCAATAAAGAAGCGCGTGCGTGCATCTGAAAAACATAAAATTCCACGGAAATTATGCCAGTTTTATGCCAAATCTATCTATCAATAATAATAAAAATGAATGTTCTCCAGACAAATCTACAGAAAGCAGAGCTTTGAAAATTTGAGCATAGAAGCCCATGACTGTGCACCTGAGGCTCAGAATGTTAAAATTTTAATTACTTTTCTAATTATTAATTAAAAACCGTTTTATCGCCCGCACAAAATGATTTATGCTTTTGAAATAAAGCTGAAATTCTATTTTCAGATAAACATGCATTTGAAAAACATGAAATGGTATGGAAATTATGTTGATTTTACGCCAAATTAAAAAGCATTAGAAAGAAAAGTCCAAATGTGTTTCTTAAACTTCATAAGTTTCCAAATCCTACCAATAATATAAAAACTCGGCTGTTCGAGCCTCGTCAGGGGGAGATCCCCCTGAACCCCCCTAATTTTTTAGTTTTATTATTGCCATATTAAAACTATATTAACTAACTTGGCATTTTATCAGTGGCGGCTCGTGGGATACAGCAAGTACAGCCGGGCTGCACTTGAAATCATCAGCACATACTTTAAAATAATTTATTCTACTAATTTTCCTAAATTCAGATTAGAATTATCGAATTCCTATGGTAAATTAAAAAAATCTCCCAAAAAAACCGTATTGTGGCCAGATCGCTCATTCAGAAAAAAAGCACTTTAATCTTCCCGCAATTCAATTGGGAAAATCTTTGGTTCAGACCAGAGCGCTGATAAGAAAATTGGCAGCACCGTTGCCATGACAACGGTTACGTAAGCATTTCCTCCGGCATAGGCTATAATGGGGGTACGCAGCTAAGACTCAGCTCATTCAAGATTTTGAAAGGTCGGCAGCACCTGTGAATTCGACTCTCTGATTGGCTCGAGAAGTGAGGGAGGGAGTAAGGAGAATATTTGTTCGGCAAACTCTCGACTTTATATTGCTGAATTTATCAAGAAGGTAAGCCTGAATAGACGCTTATGAATGGACAATTACCCATCAAAGCAGTATTGTTTTTAAGTAAGCAAGAACTGGCATTTAGAGAACATGGCGAGCGAAAAAATTCTTTAAACATAGGAAATTTTAAAGAGCTTTTAAAATTATTGATATCTGAATTAAAACAACGCCTTTTTATGAGGGCATCAGTGGCGGATCTAGGATTGGGTAAAGGGGGGGGGGCTAACTTACTGGGTCTTTAATAATTTTGGTGCAGTTATCCACAGGCCCTACGAGAGGGGGGGGGACAGGCGGAGCATCGCCCCGGAGCCCGTGTTCAGCTAAAGTGCGTCCGTAAATTTTTCAGAATGCGTTAAGAATTTCATTTATAGATATGTAATTAAAATCTTTTTCTTTTAAACAGGCTAAATTTCGAATGCATCCCAGATAACACAAACTTGTTCAGAACCCTCCTAGAAGACGTTGTTTCCTCCGTACTTGAGGATTTGTTGTGAGAGGGCGCACCCAGCGCCAAAACTGTTATCGAGTACGAACTAGAGGTGGGGAAAACCGTTATTTTCAAAGAACAGTTGTTCACCGTTCCCGTTCTTTTTTAAAGAACAGTTCTTTTTCCTGTTCTTTTGAGAACAGGTTCTTTGATTTATGGTAGCTTTATTATGATTATTTTATTCAATTTAAAAATGAAAATATACGTCTTTTTAACATGTACTATACTTTAGTACAATTGTAAAACCTGCAGTGGTCTGGGCACTAAACTCCGTTGCCATAAGAACACGAAAAGTGAAGCAGCATCCGGATTGGCCAGTGCTTGGGAGGGTCAACATCCTCTCGGCTCGACTGCTGTGGGACCGTGTGCCCTAATGGGAGCTGGTGCACGTAAAATCCGTCGTGGCTTCAATGTCCTCCAAATTGTTAAACGATACCTCTGGGGGTGCCGATTTCAGGGGGTGGGTCCCTCCTCTGGAATTGGTTCAAAATTAGGGGACCCCAAGCTGAGTCGGAGTTCCTCCCACTGGGGCTCATTAAAATGGAAGCAGCCCCTTCCGCCCATCGCCTGCCTATTTGAGGGATCTGGCACCGCCCCGCGGGTTGCCAGAGGGCATTAGCAACAACAACAACAATTGTAAAATGTTTAAAAAAAACTTTGCAACCAACATTCTGGCTTTCTTCAATCAAGTATGTTAACAGTAATATTTTGTAAAAATATTTTAATGGCAGCTGTCGTCAAAAAAAGGTCTCTAGATCTGTGGCACGCGATAAACGTTTCGATCGTCCGCCCTCTTGCTAGTATTTAAGTCGAGCGATGGCAACGGCCGCCCTTTTTTCAGCATTGGGAAATGGTTGCGCCTTAAAGGGTAAAAAAGTACATGCTCCAGCTTAAAAATTAAAGACTCCGTTTAAAAAGCTGTAAGTATCAGGCTCCAGATTAAAAATAATACGCGTGTATAAATATGTCGATTGCTTCGATTACGATTTAAGAAAATGAATACGACTTTGGCATATAAAATTACATGGCTTCCGACCAGGGCCATACCAAGAAAATAATTTCGGAGTCGGGGAGCATCGTATATCGGAATAAAATTTTCCGGATATATCCCCCACACCCAATTTCTGTCTAATTTAGCAAGATTAAATTTTTTTTTATTACTGCACAAACATTTCGTTCATTTATACATCACTGCATTTCATACCCCTCACCATGGACGCCGGCAGAATATTTCCCAGGGGGGGGGGCAAAGACTACTTCAACGTATAGTTACCAAGTTGGAAAGAGCAAAAAAGCAAAGGATAACACTGCATACAAAAATCCAGGGGGAGGGGGCATTGCCCCCCCCTTGCCCTATGCTGCCGGCGCCCATGCCCCTCACCATCCCCACACAGAAAAAAAATTTCTGGCTACGCCCCTGTATAAATACACCATGTACATATAATGTAATAAGTTCGGGGGAGCGGCGTCCGAACTCATAGGACCCCCCAGTGGCGGATTAAAGCATTTTTGTCGGGGGGGGGGGGCGGTAAGTTAGAGGATTGACATATATATTCATTTTTTGGAAGAAAAAATAGGATCTTTTACATTAATTTCTTTTTTCTCGGGGGGGGGGGGGGGTCGCCCACTCCGCCCCCCCTTTAATCCCCCCCCCCCCGTCTAAGTACGGCCTTGCTTCTGACTCCAAGTCTACAACTTTGACCCTAGCTCAGAACTTAATTAAAGCAAAAGAACAGGGAACAGATTTAATGAAAGAACGCCTTTCACCGAAGAACAGTTCTTTTAACCTGTTCAGCAAGAGAACGCCTTTTACCCCGTTCCCGCTCTTAGCTCTCTGTTCCGAAAAAGAACTCCAGCTCAGGAAAAGAACGCTGAACTAGGTGTTCCCGCTCACTGCTCGGAGAACTCCTCGAGTCGTGATCAAATAACGTGTTCTTTTTCAGCCAATAGGAGAGGCTGCTCCGGAACAGGTTCTTTTTCAGCCAATAAGAGATGGCTAAGAGCGTATGAAGCGAAGGCACGTTTTATATGGAGATAGTGTAATGCTTGTATTATTGTTTGACGTTGATAAAATATTTTTTTTCGATTTGTTTGTGTTTCAGACTATCATTTTCTTTATTACTAAATTTTTTACTTTGATTCAAATTGAGTAGTTTGGCTGGAATAATAAAAATTGACGAATTGTAATCCTGTGAGTGCATTTCGTATTGAACATATAAGAAAGCTTCTTATTCTTTGCCCGGGTCCTCTTTAAAATTATGGTAGGTTGGGTTAAAAGTTCTATCCCCCCCCCAGATAATCATTTTCGTTATCATTATTTCTCAAAATAACTAAGATTCCACAATTAGAATTTGATAAAGCTAAAATTGTGAACTTCTGTCCCCACCATCAGATAAGTAGCCAATGTGGGGGAGGGGGGGGTCTTCCCCCCAGAATTTAAATTTTTCTTAGCAAAAAAATATTAATCGTGCCTTTCAATGAGAAATTTCACCTTTAAGGCATTTTCCAAAATTTCTCTTTTCAACACGCTTGCCTGCCATAAAATTTTGAAGCGTCGGACCTTAATGAACTGAGAACATGTTTTTGCCGTGATCACTGAACAGGGTGTTCCCGTTCTTTCTTGAGAACAGGTTCAAAAGAACGGGGTGTTCATTTTTTCCCCATCTCTAGTACGAACCGAAACCTTTTCGGATCCCGGTAGATGTAGTTCAGAGTTCGAGCAGCTCCATGTGCGAGCCTTCTTGTATGCGCAGCGAACCAACCGCTGCCATTTCAACTTACTGTTATTAAAGAATTTGTTAAGTTTCTCAAAGAGGTGAGTTTCATTCATAACAGCAACGAACCAGCCCATTACAGTCCACTAGTTATTTCCTGAGTTCTCGCGGACATTTTGTGGTCCGTACTTCGCAGGAGAGCTGTTAGTTTCGATTAGTACGAAAGAGTCCGACAGTAGAGATGGCCAATGATTCGATGAGTCGAATCAGTGATTCGAATCTTGGTACTGAGTGGCTCAGTCTTTACACTCACTCTCTACTGATTCGAATCTCAAGCCCTCAACTGTGGGGAAATACATTCCAAGTTCGAAGGGAAGGAAAACTTATTTTCCCTTTGCCGTTCCCAGAGATTTTCCCTTAATCTTTCAACTCTTTACGACTCTATTCGACTCTGAGTCAATAGATGATTTGAAACAGCAAATGAGTGGGTGTGGGTGAGTTGTTCACTGAGTTGGTGCATCAACGAAACTTTACTGATTCAGTGTTTCTCTCTGTTTCGGTGATTGTACGATCGTTGAGATTCGTTTGTTTTTCGAATCTTCTATCGACTCAGAGTCGAAAGGAGTCAAAAAGAGTTGAAAGGATGTTTCATTTAATTGGAGGGTTTTTTTTTTCCAATCTTCTATCGACTCAGAGTCGAAAGGAGTCGAAAATAGTTGAAAGTATGTTTCATTTAATTGAAGTTTTTTTTTTCGAATCTTTGGTGTTTCATTTCTTGGTTGGTGGTCGGATTTAAAGTTTCATCTGTCTGTGGGTGTGGAGTGGGTCGAACATCGTTTGCTTTTGGCGGGGGGCATAGGCGTTACTTCCTAAGGGCAAGAGGGGTCAATCCCCCACCACCACCACCCCCGAAAAAAAAATTAAGAAAATTCAAGTATCAGAGCTATTTATAATAACGATATTTTCTACAATCGGAAACATTTTGTCACCCCATCCAAATATTACATGCCAATTAACGCCAATGCTCGTGGAAGAGCGGGGGGGTGTCTCAAAGTTGTTTAAACCTTTTTCCCTCGGGGGTACTCCCTCCTTCCAACTTGTCTGGCTGGTTTAATATTTGTTTAAAATTTTTTTGAAACATCCCTTTTCTACTTTTAACTTCAATATATGTCCCCCTGCCCCCACCCTAAAAAAAAAAAAAAAAAAAAAAAAAAAAAAAAAAAAAAAAAAACGGAACGTTAAGTTTACATGGTGGCGGGTTTTCATGTGAAGGGAAATAGAATGAAATAAAGTTAGCATTGTGCTTGTCACTTTTAATGAAGGGGCGGTATTAAGCGCTCTCACAAAAGGACTTTGTAGTAAGCAAAATAACATTTCGCTTTATTGCTGCAGATTTCGTTTAAGATATTTTTTTTACCTTGTTTGTCGTTTAAGGGGAATTATTTTATTTTCTTTCGTAATTCAGAGAAATACAAAATAGGGTCGAAAGCAATGGCGTAGTTAGTGTTATTGACAGTGGCGTAGCCAGGATTTTATTTCAGGGTGGGCTGGGTATCAAATTTAAAGATAAAGTTCAATTGTAAGCTAAGTAAAGGGTCCCATTTTTTTGGGGGGGGGGCAGCAGCCCCTCAGTAGGACTGGGCCAAAAATCGATAAATATCGACATATCGGTTTTACTTCAACATCAAATATCCGATATTCCCATTTTCATTTCATTGAAATCTCGAATTCGATAAAGGTCAAAAATACAGGCCGGCCAGGGGCATAGCCAGAAATTTTTCATGGGGGGGGGGGGGGGTTATGACTACTGCAACTCATATATATGTATACGTGTGTATGATAATGTAGTGAAGAATATACATTTTGTATGGCAAAAAATTCCTCATGGGGGGGTTTGCCCCCTAACCCCCCCCCCTTCGCTACGCCTCTGAGGCCGGCGATAAGAAAATCCTGAGATCAATACCAGCTTGTGATGCTTTTGCTACTGCTTTCTCTCCGTTGATGACGATGCCGGATCGCGGGAAAAACAGCTCCATGGTTTATTAGTCTAATTACCATAACTAATTAACGTATATCTCGGAACCTATCCACTGGAGCGCGTTTTTATTGATTCTCGACCCCCCCCCTAGACTCAGCACCCCACCGATACTTAAAATTTCGAATGCTTTGACACCAAACTTAACCTTTTAATCTTACAGGCCCAGGAGGTCATACGAAGCTCCCCGATATTTTCAATTTGGGCATTTTAAACACTAGCCTCCTCCGGCGGCATCTCCAGAGTCTGGAAACCATCCCAGAGCCAATTTCTACATGTTTGCAGTCCTTTTAAGCCTCAATCATGGTTAATTAGTCTAATTACCATAATTAATTAACGTATATCTCGGAAACTATCCATCGGAGCGCGTTTTTATTGATTCTCGACCCCCCCTTAGGAACCCCTATCGTTGCATAAAATTTCGAACACTTTGACACCAAACTCAACCTTTTAATCTTACAGGCCCAGGGGGTCATACGAAGCTCCCCTATATTTTCAATTTGGGCATTTTGAACACTAGCCTCCTCCGGCGGCATCTCCAGAGTCTGGAAACCATCCCAGAGCCAATTTCTACATGTTTGCAGTCCTTTTCAGCCTCAATCATGGTTAATTAGTCTAATTACCATAATTAATTAACGTATATCTCGGAAACTATCCATCGGAGCGCATTTTTATTAATTCTCGACCCCCCCTAGATGTTTACCCCCATCGATACATAAAATTTCGAATACTTTGACACCAAACTTAACCTTTTAATCTTACAGGCCCAGGGGGTCATACGAAGCTCCCCTGTATTTTCGTTTCGGCAGTTTAAACCCTAGTTTTACTGGAGCAGAGGAGAGAGAGATGCTAACTGCCCGAGAACTCAGCGGAGAAGAAACCCGATGAATGGGTGAAGGGTGTTTAAATAGCACGGCTTTCGGCGCAGAGAGAGGGAAAATTTCTTTAGTTGTTTCATTGATTCAAGATTCGAATCACTGATTCGAATCATCGAAGTAGTGAGTGAGTCGTGATTCGAATCAGTAAAATCAGTCGAACCGCCCATCTCTATCCGACAGTTTAGCACCAAGATGTCCAAGCTAAGCCCAACAGTTCTTCTTAGCAGGAAGAGAGGCAGTATTAAGGGACAATTAACCAAAATACTGAATGCATTAGATGGCGAAAAGATGTCGCAACGAGAAGTTGAACTCAAGTTTAATACGGCGCAAGGCCTGAAGAAGAAAATAGATGAGCTGCGTAATAGAGATGGGCGGTTCGACTCATTTTACTGATTCGAATCTCAACTCACTCACTACTTCGATGATTCGAATCAGTGATTCGAATCTTGAATCAATAAAACAACTAAAGAAATTTTCCCTCTCTCTGCGCCGAATGCCCTACTATTTAAACACCCTTCACCCATTCATCGGGTTTCTTCTCCGCTGAGTTCTCGGGCAGCTAGCATCTCTCTCTCCTTGCTGGAGTAAAACTAGTATTTAAACTGCCCGAAATGAAAATACAGAGGAGCTTCGTATGACCCCCTGGGCTTGTAATATTACAAGGTTAAGTTTGGTGTCAAAGTATTCGAAATTTTATGAATCGATGGGGGTATACGTCTAGGGGGGGTCGAGAATCAATAAAAACGCGCTCCGATGGATAGTTTCCGAGATATACGTTAATTAATTATGGTAATTAGACTAATTAACCATGATTGAGGCTTAAAAGGACTGCAAACATGTAGAAATTGGCTCTGGGATGGTTTCCAGACTTTGGAGATGCCGCGGGAGGAGGCTAGTGTTTAAAATGCCCAAATTGAAAATATAGGGGAGCTTCGTATGACCCCCTGGGCCTGTAAGATTAAAAGGTTAAGTTTGGTGTCAAAGCATTCGAAATTTTAAGCATCGGTGGGCTGTTGAGTCTGGGGGGGCCGAGAATCAATAAAAACGCGCTCCGGTGGATAGTTTCCGAGATATAAGTTAATTAATTATGGTAATTAGACTAATAAACCATGGAGCTGTTTTTTCCGCGATCCGGCATCGTCATCAACGAAGAGAAAGCAGTAGCAAAAGCATCACATGCTGGTATTGATCTCAGGATTTTCTTATCGCCGGCCTCAGAGGCGTAGCCAAGGGGGGGGGTTAGGGGGGTCATAACCCCCCCATGAGGAATTTTTTGTCTTACAAAATGTATATTCTTCACTACATTATCACACACACGTATACATATATATGAGTTGCAGTAGTCATAACTCCCCCCATGAAAAATTTCTGGCTACGCCCCTGACCGGCCTGTATTTTTGACCTTTATCGAATTCGAGATTTCACTGAAATGAAAATGGGAATATCGGATATTTGATGTTGAAATAAAACCGATATGTCGATATTTATCGATTTTTGGCCGAGTCCTACTGAGGGGCTGCTGCCCCCCCCCCAAAAAATGGGACCCTTTACTTAGCTTACAATTGAACTTTATCTTTAAATTTGATACCCAGCCTACCCCGAAATAAAATCCTGGCTACGCCACTGTCAATAACATTAACTACGCCCCTGCTTTAGACCCTATTTTGTATTTCTCTGAATTACGAAAGAAAATAAAATCATTCCCCTTAAACGAAAAACAAGGTAAAAAAAATATCTTAAACGAAATCTGCAGCAATAAAGCGAAATGTTATTTTGCTTACTACAAAGTCCTTTTGTGAGAGCGCTTAATACCGCCCCTGTATCCTTCATTAAAAGTGACAAGCACAATCCTAACTTTATTTCATTCTATTTCCCTTCACATGAAAACCCGCCACCATGCAAACTTAACGTTCCGTTTTTTTTGTTTTTTTTTTTAGGGTGGGGGCAGGGGGACATATATTGATTGAAGTTAAAAGTAGAAAAGGGATGTTTCATTAAATTTTAAACAAATATTAAATCAGCCAGACAAGTTGGAAGGAGGGAGTCCCCCCGAGGGAAAAAGGTTTAAACAACTTTGAGACACCCACCCCCCCCGCTCTTCCACGAGCATTGGCGTAAATTGGCATGTAATATTTGGATGGGGTGACAAAATGTTTCCGATTGTATAAAATATCATTATTATAAATAGCTCTGATGCTTGAATTTTCTTAATTTTTTTTTCGGGGGGGGGTGGATGCCCCTGGGAAGGCCTGCCCCGCCGGGATATGACCCCCCGGCTATTGGGCCACTAGGAAATTGATAAATCTTGACCTTCGAGTGGGGCCCGGCAGCCCTGCCGCAAAAGCAAACGATGTTCGACCCACTCCACACCAACACACAGATAAAACTTTAAATCCGACCACCAACCAAGAAATGAAACACCAAAGATTCGAAAAAAAAACTTCAATTAAATGAAACATCCTTGTCACAGCTCTAGCGACCGTGGAATTGCGAATGGTAGATCGTCTGTTTCCGAGCGGTTATATTTAATTGAGGCATTCCTTTGGTTCCGATCCACTTGCGATAAAAGAAAACATACTCAATAGATCACAATCAAATCTTCTGGATTAAACTAATTTTTAATATTTACAGAGAACTATGTACAAAATGATGCAACTATGCTTTCCCATCATGGAAAATAAAAAAGTAAATTACACATCACATTTTGTTTCCATCGAGAGGAGAGACACATTGTCCTCTCTCCCTCTCTGCATCCGTTCGAAACCAAACTGACTCTTCTTTTTTTCTCTCGCCCCCTTGTCCAAGCGGGAGCTTGCTGAGTCGGGGGTGACGTCAACTAGGGTCAGAGGTCAGCATCGACCCTCCCTGGTGAAAGCACATAGATAGAATAATACTGTGTGAGAACACGGGTTTCCAAGGGCGCGACATTACGCCCCCACCTAAGAGCGAAATTTGCCCTTAAAGGCTGATTTCCTCCAATTATATAATATACCCAGCCAGCCACGATACATCGAATTAACGTCGCCGTCGACGTAGTTTCGACGTAATCATCGACGTTAAAAATCCTTGGATATGTCCACCTGTTTGCCCGTCGAGCGCTGAACTTCTCGACGGCATATTACCCGCGAGGGGTGACCGTGAGAGATAACAATCTCGCTTAACTACGGCGTAAGAATGGAAAAGGGTGACCGCCAGGAAGAGAAAATCCCCGATATTGGTCGAACACTCGTCGCTATAACGGCGAAGGGAGACAGATTCTCGGAATTCGTTTATAAAATTCAGCTCATAGAGGTTGATTTTACGTTATACCTTGTCGAATCGCTCCAACAGGACAGAGAAAACCGGCTTATATTCGTCTAATAGAAGTCGTTCTTTAAAGACTTCGCAGAATTTGTCGAATTCTGCCCATTTATAAACGTAGTAATTATGCCGCAATTCCAGACATTCAGAGAATAGACAAATACCATTTACATACGTCGTGAAGGAATGGAAATTCAAACTGTTCTGATCTTGTGAACTTTTGCCGTTTAAAAAGGAAACATTTTACATTTCTATATAATACATTTTAATATTAGTTTGTTAGCTAATAAAAAGTTATTTTTAATTAAATGTGCAAAAATTACAAGTTTTAAATTAACTTCTAGTCGTTTAGATGAAGTTGTAAAATATACATTCATAAAAATTTGAACACAGAGAAAATACATTAACGAAAAATATAATCTTGATTTTTTGAATTTAATTGATCAGTAACTTGCATAAATAGCTTATGTCTCTATTTTACATTTTAAAGGGTTTACTTTTTCCCCCCGGTACATTTTATGAATTGTTTTTACTGTAGGTATATTTAATAAAAGGCGGGGTGGGTACGCTGTTTAATTCAATGTTATAAACAATCTAAATATCTTCATATATTGGTGAAAGATGGTGAAAAAGTAACTTAAAAATTAAATAAAATATTAGTAATTTAGTTAAGTAAGGAATACAGTTTAATATGCAATTTTACTAACAGTAAATATAATTTACTTATTTTACATAAAAAAGATTACTTTTTAACCAATATATGAAAATATTTAGATAGTTTATAAGAGTAGATTAAATGATTTTTTTGCACCCTTTTATTAAAAATACCTAATACAGCCAAAACGATTAATAAATGTACCGGGGGAAAAAATGGAAACCCTTTAAAATGTAAATTAGTGACATAAGTTGTTCGTGCGAGTTACTTATCTGTTAAATTAAAAATCAAGATTATATTTTAACTTTAATATATTTTTGTATATGTTCAAACTTTTATGAATATAAATTTTATAACTTTATCTAAACGATTAGAAGTTAATTTAAAACTTGTTATTTCTAATCATTTAATTCAAAATTGCTTTTCATTAGCTAACAACTAGTAGTATAATGTATTATATTTAGAAATATAGAGTGTTTCCTTTTAAACGGCATGTGCACCCGACAAGAAGTTTGAATTTCCATGCTTTCACGACGTATGTAAATGGTGTGTGACTGACATATTCTCTAAATGTCTGGAATTCCGGCATAATTACTACGTTTATAAACTGTCAGGATTCGACGAAATCGTCAAGGAACCACTTCTATTAGACGAATAAGCCTGCTTTTTTATCTCCATAGTTTATTATAGTTTTCCTGTAATAAAATATGAAGAAGTTTTCTATCTACAAATTCCCCCCCCTCTCACCCTCCCACGAGAAAAATTTTGTCTACTTCATTACACAAACAGTTTTTTATTTATCTCTCTTAATTCTTTGATTTGTTCAATTTTACTACTCCAAATAGGTTTAAATTACATACTAAATGCACACATATTAGTTTACAATTTAAAAAGAAAAAAAAACTTTGCATAAAGTGCTTTAATCTGTTTCATTGTAAGTTATGCCATAATGCAATAATAAGTTGACTTTTGTTATAGTAAGTTTACATTAAGTAAATTTGTGCTTATAATGAGAAAAAATATTTCATATGCTTAAGGTAAACAGTTGATTTTATGCCAATTGTGCCTTTATATTTCACTCTATAATACAAATAAGAAGACTTATAATTAGCAATTAAAAAGAAAATGAATAAAAGAAACAAAACACATAATTATTAGTTAAATAATTACTTAACTCACCTCTAAAATTTTGATGGCTGGAATTAAAATTTGTAGTTACCCCGATAAACTTTAATAACATCACCGGCCAACACAATTTAAAGAGAGCCAGACAAACTTATTAATATGCCAAGCTAACGATAAATCGTGTTAGCATTGAACTTGAAAAATATCCACTTTTATAGTTAAAACTATGGAAATTTTACTGTTCTGTGTAGCGCAGCTGAGCTCAGCCATTGACTACACGCTGGAGCGAGTTCTGCCCTTGCATAAAAAACTGCGAAGTACGAGCCACGCGAACCATGAACGAATACACACACAAAAAAGAAAAAAAAAAGCATCTGTTTTCTGAGAAAACGGTTGGGGTGGACATGTCAAAGGTCGTGAGAAAGGACTCTGTAAATTCTGTCTCCCCTGCACTGTTTATTCGACGTTCAACTGACTATTAACTAAGCTGAAAAAATTTCTCGATGCTCCATCGCGTGTTTCTTCTTGGCTGGCTGGGGGGGGGGGGGTCTCTCAGACCGCCAAAGCCATAAGCGGAAAATCGGCGATGTATTGACGGATCATAGACCTCCTGAGGGCGACCAACATTAACAGTCGAAGATAGCCGCCTCCCTGACCAAAATCGAACGGCCCTTTAAGACGTCGACAACACAATGTATGTTTGATCTCTTTTAAACGCTATTTTTTGCTGTAATTTTTCTTCGACCTATTTTCGACATTTCGACATCGGGAATACGTAATTTAAACGTGTGTGCGCTTGCTGGGATATACGAAACAGTCTCACAGGTGATCTATGAATGACCTATCCTTACAAAGTAAGATACAGGGATTTTTTTTTAAACTTTCACTTTGATTAAAAAAACATTATAGTAACTCAAAAAACACATACAAAAATAATAAACTAAAATACACCTAAACAAACAAAAAAAAATATTACCTGATAAATTACAAATCAAACAGAAATTAATTTTACTCATCCTGCTTTAGTCTTGAAATGGCATCTGCCGCTTTATGATTTTTACCTGGCCTGTGGGTGATTACATATTTCCATCTTTGAAGCGCCAATGCCCAGCGTGTGAGCTTTGAGCTTCTGGGAGTCACTTCATTTAAATATGTTAGCGGATTATGATCAGTGATGATCTCCACCGTCCCCCCGTGAATCCACTTATCAAATTTATTGAGTGCAAAAAGTACTGCCCAAGCTTCCTTTTCAATACTCGCCCAATTTTGCTGAGTTTCAGTTAACTTTTGGCTGGCAAAAGCTATGGGTTTATACTCTCTATTCTCGTCCTTTTGTGTCAGACAACACCCAACAGCTAAATTGGAACTATCGGCATGCACCTGAAATGGTTCTGAAAAATTAGGTGTCGCCAAAGCAGTAACCCCACACAGTAATTTCTTTAGCTTTTGAAAAGCTTCCTCATGCTCTCCTTTCCATGGAATATTGGTACTCGGTGAATTTTTCTTGGTCAAATTGGTTAAAGGTACCGAAATCTGAGCAAAATTAGGGATATATGCTCGATAAAAACCCATAAGACCTAACACTGACCTAACTTCCTTTTTGGTAGTTGGTTGTTTTAAATTTTTAATAACAGCAACTTTTTCTTCATCTGGGGCGTGTTTTCCCCCTCCAATTCGATGTCCTAAATATTTTATCTCCGTCGCCGCAAAAGTACATTTTTCTAACCGAACGGAAAATCCTAATTTTTCCAGATGACTGAAAACATTTTCAATGTGTTTCATATGGTCAGCGAAAGTTTCTGAAAATATGATAACATCATCGATGTAGGCCTGCGCGTACTCGCTGTGCTCTTGTAAAGCTAAATTCATTTCCCTTTGAAATGTGCCGGCCGCGCCTGATAAACCGTAAGGCATAGTTTTAAATTGCCACTGTCCTGAATGTGTGGTAAAACTTGTTAATGGTTTGCTCTTTTCTTCCATGGGGATCTGCCAGTACCCTCTTAAAAGATCTATGCTTGTTAACCATTTAGCTGACCCTGCAACATAAATTAACTCTTCCCGATCTTTCATGGGAAAGCTGGGGACCTTAGTTACCGCATTTAACCCTCTGAAATCCACACATAACCGAGTCGTTGCATCTTTCTTTGCGACACAGACAACTGGATAAGCAATTTCTGCGTCTGAAGGTTCAATTAAACCCAAACACAGTAATTCCTTTACCTGTTTATCTACCTCTTTACGATATGCCATTGGTATTGGATAACAGTGAGGCTTCTTCCTACTCACTCCTTCTATTAATTCTATTTTATGCACCCCAACCTTAGCTGGCTGTACTTCTCTAGTAAATAAATTTTTATACTTAAGAATAATTTTTCTTAAAATGTTTGACTCCTCCCCTTTCAGTTCTGGCAATTTTAAATTATCCAAAGTGGTACCAAAAATTTCTGGAATTTTCTGTTTATAAGGTACGTTTTCTACCTCCCCAAATTCTTCCTCACCTTCAAAAATCATATTAATTGCATTAGATCTTACAACATATTGTCTAATTTTGTTTTGATGGACATGTTTTCTAGACCCGTCCTCCATTTTAACTATAAAAGAATGAAGACCCTTTTGCTCTTCAATAATCGCCGGACCTTGCCATCTTGCGTAGAGTTTATTCGATGAGTCGGGAATTAATACAATTACTCTGTCCCCTATTTTAAATTTCCTATCGCTCGATCGTAAATTATAATATCGGGCTGTCCTTTGTTGTTGGACACCAGCTATCAAATTTGCCTGCTCTGCCGCATATTCGAGTTTTGCTTTCAACTCCTGCAAATATTTAGAAACAGGGGTCGTGCTTAGTTGTAATCCCTTGTGTTCTCCTGTCCAAGTGTCCTTTAAAATTGATAAAGGACCTCGCGGAGGTCTTCCATACAAAAGTTGGAAAGGTGCCACCCCAGTGGTACTGTTTGGTATTTCTCGATACGCCCACAGCACATAAGGCAAAAATAAATGCCACTTTTTCCCTTCGCTCCTTATAACATGATGTAACATCCTTTTAAGGGTAGAGTTATACCGTTCCACTAATCCATTGCTCTGGGGGTATTGGGGTGTGGAAAACCTGGGACTAACTCCTAGCCGCTTTTCAAATTCCTGAGTTAATTCCGCCTTGAAATTCGTCCCGTTATCTGAAGCAATAACATTCGGGATCCCCGTCCTAGAGAAGATTTCTAACAACGCTTCACAGGTTGTCTTAGCTGATAAATTAGTAATTGCAACCGCCTCTGCCCAACGACTATGGACGTCTACAAGGCAAAGAATAAATCGGTGACCTTTAGAGCTGATCGGCTCAATGGGTCCTATTAAATCTACATTTACGACCTGGAATGGCAATTCAGGTCTCGTAACGGGAGTAATTGGGGTTCTATCTTTTACTTTTACTGGTTTTGTCAACTGACATTCGTGACAACTGCTAACAAAATCATGGACATCCCTCTTTAAACCTTCCCAATAAAAAGAGTATCGTATTCTTTCTGCTGTTTTCCTTTCCCCCATGTGTCCAGCAAAAGGAGATTCATGAGCTAATCTTAAAACTTCAGCCCTCCGCCTTTCGGGCAAAACCAATTGAGCACAATTCTCCCCAAGAATTTTTTCCGTGTGAAAGAGATATCCGTCAGATACATAAAAATTGCTCTTATTTTTTCTTCCTAACTCCCATTGCCTAACAAGCTTTTCACACTCTCTTTGCTGATGCAGAAAAGATAAGCTTTCACTGTGACTGATTTCGTCCCGATGTCCATCTATCTCCGATTCATTATCTGCGCTCTCTTTTTCGACCTCTGAACTGCAAGAATCACCTGTTTTGACTTGAGTTGCTCTCCCCCCTATACAATCATTCCCTGATTCTACAGCTTCGCTGAGCGGAACGTAATTTTCGCCTTGACTCACGTTACTTTCCCTCTTGTCTCCGGGGGGTCCCTACAATCTAATCCTGACTCGCTTTCCTGTAGTCTTTTTATGATAGCCGGAGGTATCAACATATCTTCAAGCAATTCAGGAGCAACAGCACACAATATCTCTTCGTGAATCACATTCGTTCTGCCATCCTTAGCTATCGCCAAAGGGATGTTTACTAACGGACATTTTATTGCTGGGCCAAAAATGCCCTTTAAATAAATTGAAGGCTTGTCCCTGATATCTATTTTCGGGACAATACCTCTTCTAATTACTGTTATTTCCGTTCCTGAGTCCACTAAACAATTCGTGACCACCCCGTCAACACTAATGTCAATTTTTTCTAACTTACACAATTGATTTTTTATTGTGTTTCCCTCGGGTTTTGACTCTAGTAATTTACTAACTCTAGCAATAACTGCTCCTTCTTCGATCTCATTGTCTGACTGAGGATCTTTTTCTACTCTCTTTGCTCTGGCTGACTTAGCGCTTCCCGTATTTTTGTTTTGGGGATTCCTATTTAATCTCCAACAATCCTTTTTTAAGTGGTTCTTTCCCCCACAGTGATAACAAGAAAAATCCTTTCCAACCCTCCTGTTCAGATCTATTCTACCTTTTTCCTCATAATTTCCCCTATTGGAATTCTTAAAATCTAAATGTTTCTCCCAGTCCTTACTAGTTTCTCTTTTATGCCCGTTTTTAGGAGTATGGTACGTTTTTCCCTTCGCCATGTAGAACACATCTATTTCCTGGGCCAACTCTTTAGGTTTAAACCAATTATCCCCTTGCCTAACCCCTATGTGTACAGCCGTTTCTGAGTCAAGCGTTTCAAATATCCTGTCAGCCACTACCAGCTGCTTTATCGTCTCAAAATCTTGTGCCTTCCTCAACTTACAATAGTAGTCCCACATAGAAGATAATCTAGAGGTGAATTGGGCAAACGTCTCACCAGGCTCCCTAATCGCTTTCTTAAAATTTTCCAAACATGTTCTAGCTGACGGTTGGAACTCCCTTAAAACTACCTTTTTTAACTCCTCATAATTTTCATACTGTTCCCCTTCGACATATGACAGTAATGGAGCCGCTTTTTCTCCTAACAAGCAAAGCAAAATTTTCCCCTTTAATTCATCTTCAACCTGTTCACTACTGAACGCTTTTTCCAGACTAGTGAAAAAATAATCCCAGCCTTCGGCTTTGTTTGGAACTTTGACCGTTAAGAGTCTAATTATCCTAATTACTTCTTCAAACGATCTTTTTCCACCTTGCCCTTCCTGACCTGTTACTATAATTTGACGCCCCTCTTGATCTGACCTTTGTGACTTTATTTTTTCCATTTCTATCCGTTCCTGAGATTGAAGTTTTAAAATCTCCATCTCATTTTTTTCCCTCACTTGCCTTTCATCAATTATTGACTGTAACAGTTCTTTCACTGTTTCCTCGTCATAATTTTCCATTCCTAAAATAATCTTTTTTATATCTATCATCGTTTGCTCTGGTTGGACTTCCAACCCCAATTCCGATGCTAGCAAAATGAGTTCTGCTTTCCTCCCTCTCATTAAGAAAGCCATATTTAACCAATATTGAAATAGAAAATTTTCCTCACAAAAATGTTAATCAATGCACAAAAGTACGCCCCTTATATAGATAACATAACTTCTCAATACCCGGACAATGGGAAAAAATACACTGATCATTTGAAATAATAAAAATAACATGCTTTTCATGCAACAAAATAAAATAACATTAAATAAATATTCAGCATTCTATAAATACGTATTTCATATTTACTTATCATTTCACCCACAACCCAGTGCTGTGAAATTAACACTACGCTTTTCCTTAAAATAGGTAAAAAGTATTCAGCATTCTCTATAGTATTTACTCTAATTTTAATCAACATTCAGCTGATATTTATTTCTAATAAATGCGCTCCAACATTTACTTAAAATTATAAACATGTTATTTATCATGTCACTTATCCCTGTATCAAACAATCAAGGAAAAGTCACTCACATTGTCTGTTGATTTCTTCAGTATCAAACTTTAGTTGTCAGGCTCCTCTCCATAGTAGCAAACACACACGCATACTGTAAACGTCGATTCTTTATATCCGTACTTGATGATTTGTCGTACCATCATCACAGCAGCACATTTATCCAGTAAGTTGTAAGGATATCCACATTAGCTCGCCATCATTATATAAGCACACATATCCAGAAATCGGAGTTATAAGGATCTGAGATAGACTTTTCTTTTATCCCACCGCTGCCACCACTTTATGTCACAGCTCTAGCGACCGTGGAATTGCGAATGGTAGATCGTCTGTTTCCGAGCGGTTATATTTAATTGAGGCATTCCTTTGGTTCCGATCCACTTGCGATAAAAGAAAACATACTCAATAGATCACAATCAAATCTTCTGGATTAAACTAATTTTTAATATTTACTGAGAACTATGTACAAAATGATGCAACTATGCTTTCCCATCATGGAAAATAAAAAAGTAAATTACACATCACATTTTGTTTCCATCGAGAGGAGAGACACATTGTCCTCTCTCCCTCTCTGCATCCGTTCGAAACCAAACTGACTCTTCTTTTTTTCTCTCGCCCCCTTGTCCAAGCGGGAGCTTGCTGAGTCGGGGGTGACGTCAACTAGGGTCAGGGGTCAGCATCGACCCTCCCTGGTGAAAGCACATAGGTAGAATAATACTGTGTGAGAACACGGGTTTCCAAGGGCGCGACAATCCTTTCAACTCTTTTCGACTCCTTTCGACTCTGAGTCGATAGAAGATTCGAAAAAAAAACTCCAATTAAATGAAACATCCTTTCAACTCTTTTCGGCTCCTTTCGACTCTGAGTCGATAGAAGATTCGAAAAACTAACGAATCTCAACGATCGTATACAATCAGCGAAACACTGAATCAGTAAAGATTCGTTGCTGCACCAACTCAGTGGCCAACTCACCCACACAGGCGCCTAGCCAGGAAAATTTTTCGGGGGGGGGGATATATCCCGATATCCCCCCCCCTGGCTACGCCCCTGCACCCACACCCACTCATTTACTGTTTCAAATCATCTATCGACTCAGAGTCGAAAAGAGTTGAAAGAGTAAGGGAAAATCTCTGGGAACGGCAAAGGGAAAATAAGTTTTCCTTCCCTTCGCACTTGGAATGTATTTCCCTTGAGGGCTTGAGATTCGAATCAGTAGAGAGTGAGTGTAAAGACTGAGCCACTCAGTACCAAGATTCGACTCATCGAATCATTGGCCATCACTACTGCGTAACGAATGCCTTTCAACTATAGATGATAAAGAGCTCGACCAGTTCGAGAATTCCATTAACGAAATTGAAGACCAACTAGAGGCAATTGAGGTAAGATTACTTGATTTATTAAATCCTAGTTCTGCTCTATTGAAAAATCATGCGGTTACTGATGAAAATAATAGTTCAAATTGAACAAAAATCAAGTTACCCTCTATAGCATTACCCCAATTTTCTGGGCGCTATACAGAGTGGATGAATTTTAAATCGCAATTTACGACTCTCATTGATGAAAATAAGGACTTAACGGAAGCACAGAAGCTTTATTATTTGCAGTCGGCTCTTACAGGTCCTGCAAAACATAGATGACTCATATTCATCCTTACTCGAAGCATTAAAAAAGAGATACGAAAATAAACGCTTAATAGTAAACGGTCATGTATCGGAGCTTCTAAATCTTAGTAAAATCAAAATTGAAAGTGCCAAAGAAATAAGAAATTTACTAGACAATTTACTCAGTCATTTAAGAGCATTAAAACAACTAGGTCTAGAAAACAATAGTTTATCAGAAGCCATCTTAATGAATATTGTGCTTCAGAAAATCGACGAAGAATCTAGGAAGAGTTATGAAATGACACTAGACTGTAATGAAATACCTAACTGGGATAACTTCATAGATTTTTTATTAAGGCGAAGCCAAGCTCTGGACAATGTTCCATTACGTAGTGTTCTAGTACCAAAACCCAAACAAGAATATTTTTCGAAGCAAAAAAGTTTTGTTTTGCAAAATGAAAAGGCGCTCTGTCCTATATGTAATCTGCCCCATTCTCTTTTCAAATGTAAACGTTATCTAGATTTATCTTTACCAGATAGGCTAAATTGTGTTCGTAGATTTCAACTTTGCTGGAATTGCTTAGGAACCCATAAGGTCGCCTCTTGCCCGAAATTAAATAACAAATGTAAACAATGTTTTTCAAATCACCACAGCACAATTTGTAATAAATCGACAGCTGCAAATCCACGAGTTGAAAAAGAAAGTATTACCCCTTCCAATGCAAATTTGTCAGGACGAGAAGAGAAAAAAAGTAACGGTTTGCAGACCACTGGCGTCGAATCTCCAACCCATGCCAGAGGCGCTGACTTTACAAAATTTCTGTGGGTGCCCTAAAAGTCCGTGGGGGGGGGGGGGTTAATGAAATGGTGAAAGTCGCACAAGGTTTGTAATTTTTGATAAAGGATGGCTAAGTTTGGTGCCAAAACGCGACAATTTATTTTAAAGGGGGAGTATAGTTGGAATGTACTTTGCTAAGATTGTAAAATAGTTTTAGTAGGTGATTTTAAGATAGATTTCGATTCCGAAGAAGGGTTTTTATGGAACAAGGAAGAAAAATACGGCACACTCATGAATAACGATACACTTTCCAACTTTATGGAATCTTTTCCAACTACCCTTCAATCTTTTCCTATTATTATTTTCTTCCTCGCTCGTAACTACTCAATCATTTGACTTTTCGTGCACATTTTTACCAGTGGGAAATGGGTAATACAAATAATCATTTTAGCTCCACATAAAATATCCAATATCTGAGGGTATAGATCGAAGAAACGATATCTGCCTCACGATTTTGGTACACAAATTAAAATAAACTAACTACACCAAGGATTCGAAAAAATTCAGGATGATTCTTTAAAAGCTGCATTACACACTGCAATAAATTAGGAAACTCAAAAAAAAAAAAATTCTTAAACGTCGAACTGCACAGCAAAATATTTCCAAGAGTGGCCATTCTGCAAAATTTTTCGTTTATTCCGGTGTCTAGTACAGCTTGTGAACATACATCCTAAAAATTGTGAAGTGCTTGAGATAATTAGTTTTCTTTTTGTATTTATATACCAAAATTGCGTGTTTTTTTTCCCAGCGCTGAAGGCGACATTCAAAGTTTAATTTAAGTGAATAGTGTGAATTTTCGCATCCGATTATCTGTACTACGGTGAAGCAACGCTGGGCATAGAATGAAAGTCTCCACCGTTGTGTCTTAGTAACGATAACAGCAAACCAGTTAAAATCAAGATTCTTTAAAGTAATGAAGTATTTCTGATGAAATGCCCTTCTTTTAGAAAAATCTGCTTGTGCTGGAGTCACCTTAAATTTGTTTGCCTTACGCAAATTCACTGTCAAAATTCGAGGATTCCTGGGCGCACACCCCCTTTGCCCTTGTAATAAATCAGACCTGAAAGAGGTGTATTACACTATTTCACTTTTAGCGATAGAATTTTGATTGGTTTTAACTAATCATAAATTTCAAAGCAAAAGAAAAGTGTATTACTACGTTTATTGGGGGAAAAAAAACATGCAACAATAATATCACAATCAGTCAAATTTCTTGTCATGTAAATGGGAATTTGGTATAAAAAGTGATTCAGTTTTCGAATGTAACAATTCACGATCAATTTTATTCTTGTTTAATCTATCTCATCCCTGTCTGAAATCCTCAGAGTTTTCAAAAAATGTTATTCATAGTATTGTTTCTCAGCTCATTCATTTCCTGTTTTTTTTTTTTTTTTTTTTTTTTTTTACACATTTTTGTGCCCCTATAAACAGTTGCAGCTAAGCCTTGCCTGTTTTCTTTTCTTTTTTTTCCAACAAATTAAAAAAAATTACAAAATTATACCTTTAAAATAAAATTAGATAGTTTCCTCAGAATGAATTAATGCAACGTTTTCTATGTTGAAATGTGTGTAGGACCACATGAATGAGATTGGTAACTATTTAAATGCAAACAGAAAAGTAAAGCAGAACAAAAAAAAGTTGTTTATCTTAGAGTTAATAATTATTCAAAAAATATTTTGAATTGTTGGCCATATAACCTCCAGGCATGATTTTGAGCATCCTCCTGAAGTAGAGATATTTTACCCTCTACCATTAAAAAATTAATGGTCAAATTTGCAAAATTACCAGAGACATACATTTCAGCAATGTGTGTTCATGCGCCCATGATTTCAGTATAATTTTAAAAAACAGCATTGGGCTAGATCAAAGCAAATAGTACCTAATTCTGCTTTGTCAAACAAGAACAAAAATTGAACAAAACGTTCGCAGAAAATGAAACGGAAGGCATCTCGAAATGTTAGTGTGGGCCACAGTCTGTTCCATCCTTTTCAATAAATAACTGAGCACTAAAATCATTCAAAAATAAGAAAAGGAAATTGAGACTTTAGAAGAAAGTGACACAAACATTTATACTAGGGATCGACCGATAGTATCGGCAACCGATAGTATCGGCGCCGATACCTCCAATTTTTTTAGGTATCGGTATCGGTTCTTCCGATTCTAAAAGTATCGGGAAAGTATCGGTTTCTGTTGCTTTCATCCATTTTCACCGATACTTTTCAACCGATACTTCGTTTTTCAGAAAAAACAACGCAGTCGCAACACCATTCTAGAATCCTTGTTTTGGTAATGAGATGAGAGGCGTCGTTTCATTGGCACATTTGTTTGTGCGAGTGTTTTCGAACTGTGTTTTTTTTTTTTAATTGTAACCATCGCTAAATGGATGTCGTATCACCAAGTGTGGTCGAAATTATGGACGAAGAATCGTTAGATGACAGTTTAACAGGACAATCGCCTATTCTTCTAAATTATTTTGAATTCGTGCCCAACACTAAATACGCTCTCTGAAAGGATTGCAAAAAACAAATGTCGAGAGGTAGGCTATAATTTTACTTCAGTTTTATGAACGTTTATTTTCTCACTGTGTTGACTCGAAAAAGAGTTCATTCATATATATACATATATATATGACAACTAAAAAGTTTGTAATATTTGCTGAAATAACTGCAAAAGTCTCTTTTCTCTAATCTCTGTACAACTCTCTCTCTAATCTCTGTACAACAAAATTTTCTCTATAGCGAATTTTTCAACTGGAACCAAGTGAGTTCGTTATAGGGAGATTCAATTGTGTGTGTATATATATATATATATATATATACACACACCATTGAATCTCCCTATAACGAACTCGCTTGGTTCCAGTTGAAAAATTCGCTATAGAGAAACTTATAGTCTCGGGCAATTACAGATTTGTGTATCATTCTGTTTTGAGAAGTGTAATAATTATCAATATCTAATAATTATTTATATAGTTAATTTAAAAAATTAAAGCTGTATTAGTATAATTAGTAATACTAATTATTATATAGTTTATTTCCAATTTCGGGGTAAAAAACATATTTCTTGTGAATAATAGTATTTGGTTTATATGTAAGGGAAACACAGGACTAATCGGTGTGTACCTGCTCTTCGTACGGAAAAGATCAAATACATGGATCCTTCCGGATTAATTGTGACTTAACCCTGTCCGGAGAACCAAAATATTTGGATTTTCAAAAAGAACTTAAAAATGATCATATGAGTTCATATTAAACAGAAATCTTGCTAAAACATTTAATAATTCACTTAGTGGTTAAATAATTGGCGCAGATAAATAAAACCATTAATTAATGTGAACTTATTATGCATTTTAAGGGAAGAATTTATATACGTATTTAATGAACAATATCTAAATACATATGTACTTACATAATACTGTACAGTTGATACATAATCACAATTTAATGCAGTTTGAGTAATCTAAAAAATATTTTTATTTGTGAAAGAATTCTAATTAAAGAAAATCTAAATAAAAATTGCAAGAAAGACACATATAGTAAGAGCATGCAGGAAGCTGTTTTTGGTCTAATGTGGAAACCTTTTATCTGGCTCATAGCAACAATTAGGCGACAAAATAGAGGTTGAGAAAAATTGATTTAAATATTTGCACCAGTCGGCACTGGAAATGAAATGGATTATCTTATATCCCTTTAACTCCCACCCCCGTGCTTGTGTTCTGTCAAGCCTAAATGAGGGGCATCTACCTATAGGGTGGGGGCTTGGGCGGAGGACATTTTAAGGGAGTCTAACGCATATTCACGTAACATCTGGAGAAAATCGCCCAAAACTCTAGACTGCTAGATCGACAGCGACCACGATCGACCACGCGAGGAGAAAGAATTCCGAACCTGCACAATAAGACGCTTCCCAGTGCTCAGCTTTTTTATAAATTCGGCCATTCGTTGGCATAATTTGAATAGAAAAGAAAGACTAGAACTACTATAAATTCACATTTCAACGTATCCACTGCTTTTTCTTTTTAATGCTTTCTATTGGGATCAAATTTCATCATTCTGTTATTCATTTTAACGAGAACTACACTCTCGTTACAAAAACTGCCCAATAGAGGCAGGTTTGAATGACATTAAATTATGTAAAGTATCGGTATCGGTTAAGTATCGGTATCGGCCGATACCATAACGTAAAAGTATCGGTATCGGCTATTTCTGAAAATGAATTTATAGGTAAAGTATCGGTATCGGTCATCGGCTAAAATGTGGTATCGGTCGATCCCTAATGAATAGGCATATTTTTTTGTATATTAGGTGCTTGTCAGCAGACAGACCTTGATGTTCTCTATTTACAATAAAAACAATTAAACCTGCAGTAATATTATTAGAACTATCTCAAAACATTTCCATAATGGGAATGAGTCTTTCACCTAACTCCTGTGTTATCTTTCCCGCGTCAACTTTCTTCTGATTGTAGCCATCGGCTTTGTCTCAAATTCGCCGTTTTCCGGTACTCTTGGGATAACACAGTCTCATTGTATTCATACATTTTCCCATAGAGTACGAGGATTCTGGGATGAGGTCTGTGGGTCAAAAAGGAGGGGGCACTTAGGACTTCGGCAAAGTGGCAAAGGCATTGCTTGTGGGGCTGTAGGGAGTCGCACATCACATTGTGAAAAAGCTTTGAATTTTAGAAAGACATTGTTTCCATGGGCGCCTGATAGGAATGCAAGTGACACTGGGGGATTGAGATTTGAGCCCTCCTAGTCATCGGTATAGTAAACATTTTTGCAGCATACTGAACTTCTAAGTATTATTTTCGTGCTAAAATGTCTGAAAGTTAAGATGGCCCCCCCCATACACCTCTAAATTGGTACTCATATGAGAAACTATTATAATAATTATTATTATTTTTAAGTAGGCAAAAATATTACCTGTTTGGATTCCTTTTTTTTCATGCACTTTTTAAATTTTTAGAGTATGTGCTGAGTTACTACTTATTGGAATTTTATTATAATTACTCCAGTTCCGAGGCACATAAGAGTGTGCCGAAGAAACAAAATCTACATAACGGTCTTAGTACACAAATTAAAGTAAACTATCGCACCAAGGATTCTAAAAAAAATTAGGATGATTCTTTATAAGCTGCACTACATACCGAAATAAAGAATAACACGTTCTTTAAAATTTTCGATTTTTAAGAATTTTTTCTGAAAGTTTCGTAAATGATACAGGTTTATTGTTTATTTCAGTGTATAGTGCAGTATCTAAAACATACATCCTAAAAATTTGAAATACTTGACATAATTAATTGTTTTGTATTCGTGTACCAAAATTTTTTTTTTCCCGAACTACAGAGATAAGCTGAAAGTAGCTGTCATTCAGTTGCCTTTTTTTCAAGGTTTAATTCCTATCCAAAAAAGTGCAAGAGCCCTGATTTTTTGTATTGCAATTTACAAAATTAATTACCTAATTTAAGGTATTATTAAGTGAATTTTTGTTACCTCTGTATTAGTTTTCAATTTAATAAAATTAATATCAACAGAAAGAATTACGATGGCAATTAAAATTTTAAATTTAGTGTAAAATTTCACCGAGAAAAAAGAAGTGGTGGAGCTGAGCTCCCATACATTAAGCACTTCCTCTAAATACATGCAAGTATTTAGCACCCACGAAAACGTTTCTGTGGGTGCTTGAGATCTGACATACTACATAAAAAAAAAAAAAAAAAAAAAAAAAAAAAACGTCCATCACTAAAATTTCATTTTCGAATTATGCAGTTGCAAAGCACTCGTTGTACAGAATCTCAACCAACATGTTGCAGTTCACTTTTTCTAGCTTTCTATTTGGGAAAGGCTCTCCCTCCGGCTGGGGGACCGAGGCTTGTGCCCGTTCTACCGCCCTATAGTTACGCCAGTGATTGTCTCATCGAAGTTCCTCATGCGCATCTGAATTATAAAGGACATACCTACTAGCAATTTTGCTCGGGCTACCACCGGCCACGCAGCCAGCCGATGACGGCCCGAGCAAAATTGCTAGTAGGGATGGGTGCTCATATAGGGAAGTAGGTGGGGGCTCGGGTCCCTCCCTCTAGCCGTCGGTATAGGGAACATTTTTATATTAGGTAACCTTTTTTTGACTATTTCAGTACTAAAATGTTTGAAAGCGCGATTGCCGATGACCTTACAAATGCAAGAAATAACCCCTCCCCCCTCCCTCCACGCCTTAAAGTACTCATATGGACGTCCATGCCGAAGCACCCACATACATTTGGCGTCATTAAAGATTTTCTTTTAAACTTTTAAAATATCACACAACTAATAAGCAAATAAAGCATTTTAGTACTGAAATAATGCAAAAAGTTCAGTATACTTTACAAATATTCATATTACGTGATGGCATAATTGGGGCTGGGGGACCCTCCTTCAGTGTATATCACTGTGTTTGGGTTATCAGACGATTGCTGGTGCTCAGCATCTAACGTAATTTTTTTATAAGCCCGAAGCACCCACATAAACGTCTTTTCCTAGCCCTTTCTGCGAACTTCAAAGTATGACTTGGCACTAAAATTTCTGTGGGTGCTCCGCACCCACAGAATTTTTTCAGTGGGTGCTTGAGCCCCGGAGCACCCACGTAGTCGGCGCCACTGACCCATGCTCGCAGCGGGGGGCCCCAGCAAGAAAGTAGGTCAACCACTCAGTCATCAAACTGTTATCAGTTAACAAGCAATATGTTTTCTGCATGTTCGAATGCATTACTGACTACAGCGATAGTTTATTTTAGAGGGATAAGTGGGTATTTTTTACCCTTCTATGCGCTATTAGCAGGGTTGCCATATTTGGCTAATATTAGCCAATTTGGCTATTTTTGATCACGCTTGGCTTGAAAATTTTTAAAGAAAATAGCCAACCTGATTTTGGCTAATTTTTGGCTATTTTTATTGTGATTGCTAGAAACTGGTCCAATTTTAACTAATTTTTTTTCAGAATATTTGACTCGATAACTTTTTTGAAGAAATTGTCTAATTTTTTCAGCCTTAGCAGGAAGGAAAATTCAGTTACCTCAAACTCTAGCATTGAGACTGAGCGAGGGACTGAGAGAGGGACATGGGGTCAGAGCTTTGAAAAGGATATGGATAGCTTAGGTGATAGTATTGTACCGGAATGCAAGAAAGCGATAAACGCAAGTAGACTGGGAACTATACGCGTTCGAATTCTTTGTTTTTAAAGGAGGGGGAGTAGCCTAACCGCAAAGCGCTTATATACATAATCGTTCGAGCGGCACTCCACTATGTAGCCAGTAGCGTAGCCAGGATTTTATTTCGTGAGGGGATGAGTAGAAAATTTTAAGCTAAGTAAGAGTATTCAAGAACAATAAGTTAATTTAGTTCACCAAAAAAGAGAGGGGTTAAATTTGGGGAAAGAGGGCCAGCGACGTAGCCAGGATTTCTTTTCGAGGGAAGGGGTGCAAAATTTTCTCATCTATATATCAATTGCAGTAAAATAAATGAAAAAATGCCCTTACCCGTGTCTGTCTCAAGGGGTCGATTCAGGAATTTTTTCTAGGGTCCCTTTTAGCGAAAATTGCTTATTTTTATGAATTTCAATACTTAATTTTGTGAATCTCAACACTTATTTATGTGAATTTTCATATCAATTTTTAACGAAAGCCATTTTTTTTTGTTAAAATGATTTATAAAACACATTAAAATGTAGGGTAAAATGTCAATGAAGGGCCGTTTTAATCGATTATATTTTGTGAAGGGGCCGTTTTAATCGATTGCAATTTTGTGAAGGGGTTGCAAAACGGACTCTTGTTTTCAACTGCATCGACTCCATCCTGCTCTCTCTAGTTTCGGGATGGAGCAGGGCCCGATTATGACAAACCGGGACCTGAGGCAGAAGTCTGAATGGGATGCCCCCTACATGTTGATACTGTGTCTGACAACTACTTTTATGTTTTTTGTGTGCACATATGAATCTTTATCTGATTAAATGTATCCAACATGAAGCATGCTAATATTAGATAAATAAGAATGCTTACAGACCCTGAATTATCGCAGGGGTATATGCCCCAGGTCCCCAATTTTGAGGTGCCCCTAAATTATTACAGTATGTGAATTTAGTTTAAGGTTTTTTTCCCAATGTAGTAAATGCTTAATTTTTTCAGTTATGAATTTACAAAATGCAAAAATCTTTTTTTTTCTTCTTAATTCCCCCTCTCCATAAAAAAAATCACAGGAGATTAAAGATTTCTGCAAAAAGAAGTGGTAACTAGGATGGCTGCTAGATTTTAAGTGATTACGCGGTCAGATGCCGGTCCCACTGAAGTTTTTTAAGTGGCTACCCAGCGATAATGGGGCACCAATAAATAGAAATTTGCCGATTATGATTATTAATATAATAAAAAAGTCAGGCTTTTAGTTGTATTTTTTAAGTCTTCAGTTTTAATAAATATTGATGTTTCATATGTTTATAATGTTTATAAGCATTCAGGGCCCGATTATGACAAACCGGGGACTGAGGCAGAAGTCTACATGTCCTCCCCCCCCCTCCTACATGTTGTTACTGTGTCTGACAACTACTTCATGTATTTTTTCTGTATTCGCATATGAATCTTTGTCTTGATTAAATGTATCCAACATGAAGTATATTAATATCAGAAAAACGAGAATGCTTATGAACATTATAACATTATAAACATATGGAATATCAACATTTTATTTAAAAAGGTTTTTTGAGAATGTCGCCCGCCCCCCTTATGTAAAAAAACATGTCCATACTCTATTCCAATTTCAAATTCTGCAAAACTTAATTAAAAATCCGAAAGGTGGCGCTGCAATCGCCGGTTTGGCTATTTTTGGCTAATTTTCAGAAGCCATTTGGCTATTTTCATAAATTTCGATCTGGCAACCCTGTATTAGACAGCGGCAGCGAAGTTTCTCTAGCAAGTTACGAAACGAATGAGGTTTTAGGTTTAAGAAACTATAATGCTAATACATTAATCACGGGATTGAATAGCTCTACTTTCAGGGTTAAGAAGGGAATTCAGGTGGAGATCTCTAATAAGTAGGGAGATTTTCGAAAAACAATAAATATGTTAGTCGTGCCAAAAATCACAGACTTAATCCCTTCTAGACCGATTGACATTTCTAATCTGCGTTTGCCGCAGAACTTGGCTATGCTAACCCTGAATTTTATAAGCCCCAGCAGGTTCAAATTTTGTTAGGTGGAGATGTGTTTTACGAATTGCTATTGAATGGTCAGATTAGAGTTAACGATAGTTCGGTCATTTTGCATGAATACTCATTTCATGTTGGGTGGTTAGCGGGAATGTTTAACAATCTAGTCCCACAACTCACTAAATTCATTTGTTGGAAAATCAATGTGAAATTGATTAAAGGCGTTCTGGTACTTGGAAAATTTAGGAATAAGGGATGATCCCAACGACATGTTTGACAACGTTCAGGCTTTGATAGTTCCGTGAAATTTAGCATATAAGGATAACACATGAAATTGGTCTCCCTTGATGCGGATTGGACAGTTTTTAGAAGAATAATTTGGGTATCGCGGAATGGCGACTTAGCTCTCGTTATAAGAATGAGACGGGGGGGGGAGGGCGAAAATAATCTCTTTGATCAGTAAGAGAAATATTAGATGAGTGATTTAGAGAAAAACATAATCGAAGTTGTTCCTACTTGGAAAAGCCATACTTGATAGACCTGTGTTCTATTTACCACATCATACGGTGAGGAAACCAGGAATAGCATATACACAAAATGTCGCATCGTATTCCGATGCCAGCACTCATGAAGATAAACAGTTATGTCTCTTAATGATTGTTTAGATGCAGAAGTAATTTAAATCCGAATATTTTTCATTATTAATGCATTTCCGTTTCAATAAAATCGCCATGTTGCAAGATATTGAGAAGGCATTTCTTCAGATTTCTATAAATGAAAAGGCAGAGACGCTTTACGATTCTTTTCATAAACAATTAATCCTGTAAATAAATGAAATGAAGTTTATCCGGTGTGACGTCATTTTTCCACAACACGTGAACTTTCGCTGTGTTGATGAGTAACCCTGTAATCTGATGGCTGAATATATATTTCCATCGGACACGATGACTGAAATAGCCTCGTCACAGTATAAGTTTTAATTATGTCAGCACTCTTTAATGGGAATCTGTGGAAGATATATGTTTTTTGTACATGTACAGGTTCCAGAGAGTTATGAAACATCCATAGGCAGCACAATACAGAGGCATAATTGTTATTTTTTTGATTTTGCGCTATTACCAGTTGTCCAGCGCATAAACCTATGGAGAAAAGGTTTTGTTTTCCACCGTCCACGTGACTTTTACAGCTTTTTCTCTCCCGACCCAAGGAGGCGATATCCTCCATTTCAGTATTCTTGCGTACCGATTTCAACGCTTGACATTCGGGTTGAACCATAGATATAGGAATAACTATTCCTATATCTATGGGTTGAACGCAAGTCCCTTTTTACTTTCGGCTACCATCAAGGAGCACCTTTCTAAATTTCAGAGAGAAAACCTGTAATCTGATTGGCTGAAGTATATATTTTCATCGACACGTGACTGAAATAGCCTCGTCTCAGTATAAAGTTTTATTATTGTTCACACTCTTTAATGGGAATCAGTGAATAATGATATGTTTTTGTAGTCATGTACAGGGTCAGAGAGTTATTAAAACATCCATAGGCAGCACAATACAGAGGCATAATTATTATTTTTTTGATTTTGCACTTATTACCAGGTGTCCAGCGCATAAACCTATGAGAAAAGGTTGTTTGTCTTTCCACGTCACGTGACTTTTACAGCCTCGAACCCAAGGAGGCGATATCTCTCCCATTTCAGTATTCTTGCGTACCGATTCAACGCTTGACATTCGGGTTGAACAATAGATAAAAGGAATAACTATTACCTATATCTATAGTGAACGCAAGTCCCTTTTTACTTTCGGCTACCATCAAGGAGCACCTTTCTAAATTTCAGAGAGAATACCCTGTAGCAACAGAGGTGCTTAATAACTTTATTTATGTCGACGATCTTTAGGGATGGACGCGAGACGAGACAGAGATTTACAGCTTTTTTGCGAGACGAGACAAGCATTTTTAACATTATGATATAGGGATTTTTGCGAGACAAGACAAAGCTTTTCGGCTGTTTTGCGAGACGCCAATTTTTCGTCTCGCGTCCATCCCTAACGATCTTGTCACCGTTGCTGACACAATCGAAGATGCGTTGATTATTTCACAAGACTCTCACAAAATAATGTCGAAAGCTAGCATGAGTTTAAGAAAGTGGGTTTCTAATGACGAATCACTTATGAAAACATGGGAAAATCTAGGATTTAGTATCTTACCTCAATCCTCGAATGAAACCGAAAACCAATGCACAAAGTCTTAGGATTATCGTGGCAACCTGAACTGGATTTTCTTGTGATGGACATTGATAATTTGTTAAAATTTTTAAGTAATGCAAAAAATACAAAACGTGGCATATTGCAAGCAGCAGGAAGAATTTTCGACCCTCTTGGTCTCATATCGCCTTTTACGATCAGATTGAAATGCCTCTTTCAAGAAATATGGATTAGGAAGGTGTCTTGGGATGATGACTTGCCTACCGACATTTTAAAGATTTGGGAACAGTGGGTTTCCGAACTTCCACAGCTAACCAAACTACGAATACCACGAACCCCTTTTAAGGCTTCAGATAACTGCAACAAGGAACTGACTTTACATATATTTGCTGATTCTAGTCCCAAAGCCTTCGGCGCTGCCGTGTATTTACAAGTAACTACAGTGCATGGATCATCACTAAATTTGGTAACTGCCAAATCTAGAGTGTCACCCCTGAAAAAGGTGTCTCTCCCACGCCTAGAATTAATGGGCGCATTATTCGCTGCACGTCTGGCTAAGGAGGTATACCAAGTGTTGCACCGAAAGGGACCGACTTCCATGAACCTTTACACTGACTCACAAATTACACTGTTTTGGATCAAAGGTTCAGCCAGTAAGTGGAAACCCTTCGTTGCGAACCGCGTCAAGGAAATCCAAACTCTAACAGATCCGTCCAACTGGTTTCATTGTCCAGGTCCAGAGAATCCAGCCGATCTTCTCACACGAGGTATCAGTTGTGAAAATCTTGTAGGAAATTCCAAGTGGTGGAACGGATCAAATTTCCTAAGTAAAGATTACGTTCCAAGTAGTGAAAGTGTTGTGGTTCCAGATCAGAAACTGTATGAATATGAACTTAGAAAAAACTGTAGTACTGACTCATCATTCGCTGATGATTTAACTTCATTAACAGTTAGAAATGATGCATCTGTGTTTAATTACATTCTTAACATATCTAATGAATATGTGAAATTAATTCGTGTATGCAGTTTTATTTTTAGGTTTATTTTTAATTGTAAACATCCCCAGGATAAGAGAAGTGGGCCTTTAAGAAGTTCTGAGTTCAGGTCAGTAGAAACATTTTTTATTCGCTCTGCTCAACAGGATGCATTTAAGGAAGAAATCACATGCCTGAAAAAGGGTGATCCTGTCCCAGGTAAGAGCAGACTCGCATCCCTAATGTCTTTTTAGGAGATGAGGAGAAAAGGAGAAAAAAATGAGGAGAAAATAATAAGAGTTGGAGGACGTTTATCTCAATCGGATTTGCCCTATTCTTCAAAATTTCCAATGGTCTTACCTAAGGATCATCAATTAACTAAGATCATTTTAAAATACTTCCACTTGAAATACTTTCATTTAGGCCCACAAGCTTTGCTGTTTCACGTTAGGCAGAAGTTCTGGCCCCTTAATGGTCGGAATAACTGTCGCAGAATAGTACACGACTGTGTTATCTGCTTTAAAAACAGACCTGTAGTCACATCTCAAATAATGGGCGATCTGCCAAGAGAACGCGTCAATCGAAGTTTTCCGTTCTCTAAAACAGGAGTTGACTACTGCGGTCCATTTTTTGTTAAATTTAAAAATCAACGGAAGGGTGTTTTCAATAAAATTTATGTAGTAGTGTATGTGTGCCTATGTACAAAGGCCATACATTTAGACTTTGTATCCGATTTGACAACTCAAGCCTTTATTGCGAGCTTGAAACGTTTTTTTAGTAGAAGAGGTAAATGTGTCAAATTAATGTCAGATAACTCTAAGACCTTCATTGGAGCTAACTTAGAGCTAAAAACCCTTCTCAAAAGAGTTAGCGCCCCAGATGAGAAATTGAGCAACTTTTTAGCTCAAGAAGGCATTGAGTGGGAATTTATTCCCCCAAAGTCGCCAAAATTTTGGTGGCATTTGGGAAGCGGGAGTAAAGTCATTTAAGTTCCACCTGAAGCGTGTGATTGGTAATCGAAGTTTAACCTTGGAAGAATTTTTAACTATATTAGCAGAGATAGAGGGAGTCTTAAATTCCCGCCCGCTTACTCCGATGTCACCAGAAGTTGACGATTTTGAAATACTAACGCCTGGCCATTTCCTAATAGGTAGGCCAATAACATCTGTGCCTGATCAACCGTGTCTTGATGTACCAGAAAACAGACTATCAAAATGGCAAAAGATTGCGAAATTTTCACAACGTATATGGACATTATGGAAGCGAGATTATCTAAATAATCTCCAGGAACGCTCCAAATGGAGATTTTAAAAAAGTGATGTACAGGAAGGAACTTTGGTTTTGATAAGGCAGGAGAATTTACCGTCAACTAAGTGGCTAGTTGGAAGAATAATTGAAGTCTTTAAGGGTAAAGACAACATTATTCGGGTTGTCAATTTACTTTTGTCAGACGGACGTATCCTCAAAAGAAATGTTCGCGATATTTGTGTGTTGCCAATCGAATAAATAAGCAAAGTTCCTTTCTCTTGAAATTAATGTAAATATTTCTAGTTTATAGTGTGTTATAGTGTTTCATTTTGTATTCGGATGTGTTATGGTTGTATTTTATACATATTACATATATATTAATTATTCATATACTATATTCAGAGTATTGAAATTTGTATTTCAATCCCCGGGGGAGTGTTTCCTCCGTACTTGAGGATTTGTTGTGAGAGGGCGCACCCAGCGCCAAAACTGTTATCGAGTACGAACCGAAAACTTTTCGGATACCGGTAGATGTAGTTCAGAGTTCGAGCAGCTCCATGTGCGAGCCTTCTTGTATGCGCAGCGAACCAACCGCTGCCATTTCAACTTATTGTTATTAAAGAATTTGTTAAATTTGTCAAAGAGGTGAGTTTCATTCATAACAGCAACGAACCAGCCCATTACAGTCCACTAGTTATTTCCTGAGTTCTCGCGGACAGACGTCAAATAGACAAGTTGAGATGTCCATTAAACATCCAGGATTCGTCGGATTCTCGTCCCTTTTACGTCAATATAGCACTATAGGACGCCCATATGACGTCTTATAGACATCTATATAGGCGTAATTATGGAAGTGCTTGCCTATTTATGGACTTAGTATGGGCAAATCTTGGACATCAATGTCTATATATGGACCTACTTAGGTCAAGTCTTGGACATCTCCATCCATGCTTATTGCCATTTCACTAAGGTACTATGGATTATCTGGGATACGTCTATAAAAAAGACTTACTCTGGAAATTCCATGTCTATGTTTTGGTCTATTCATGGACATTTTCTGGATTTTCCAGATTATGTCCATAAATAGATGTCTTCTGGATGTCTATCTATAGACATGGACGTAATATGGGCGAGATGGATCAGAAATGGATATAAAATGGACAACTGTGCTATCTGGGATGATTCTAAAATGATTTACATGGCAGAAATGTTAATTCCACCATTAAATATTAGTATTTTTTTTCAATCTTCGAACATGAATTAAAAGTAACATTATATATCAGACAAACTTCCCTCCCACTCTCTTTCCTTTTACAATTTTATATGAAAATCATTAAAAAGACCAGTTTTACAAAAAAATCCCTTCCGTCCCTCCTGTTTTTTCGAAACTTTTGTGCTTTACGAAAGGGGCCGGGAAGGCTTTCGCCCCGCCTTATAAAATTTCTCTCAGAGGCCCTGATTATCCAAGCTTGGCGACATTTGGCTTGACGATTTTTTACATATGTCGCCTGTATATTTCATTTTTCTGCCTACATATAGTATTACGTAATCGAATTTTGAGAAAGGTGTGCGAATTTCCGATAAAATAAAATACTCGAACCTGCTAGGACTTTATAGGAAAAAACAATGTCTGAAAAAATTAATTTAAATCATACCTCTTTTTTCCATAGTGATATCATTGTATTCTTTCTAATAAAGCACCTCTTTACAAACTGCCTGTTAATGATGCATGTGGTATATTTCATGAGTGCTGTTGTTCTCCTTGAAATAGCTTGTTCTGGGGCTGTGCATTTATGATTTCTTCCTGATGATTTGCGCTTTCACTCACACTAGACAAATTATCATTTTTCGGAATTTTCATAAAATAATCACCTATATTACGATTCAATGAGCGCTTTCTTGAGGCCATAACATTTGCATTTAAATTAAATTCTACCAGTGGCGGCTCGTGGGATACAGCAAGTACTGCCGGGTTGCACTTGAAATTATCAGCACATACTTTAAAATAATTTATTCTACTAATTTTCTTAAATTCAGATTAGAATTATGGAATTTCTATGGTAAATAAAAAAAAAAAATCTCAAAAAAAAAAAAAAAAAAGAACCGTATTGTAGTAACTGCCGGATCGCTCATTCAGAAAAGAAAGCCCTTTAATCTTCCCGCAATTCAATTGTGAGTCTTGGTACAGTCCTTATAGCTGATAACGAAATTGGCTGCACCGTTGAAAAATCTCGACTTTATATTGCTGCATTTATCAAAGAAGGTAGGCCTGAATAGACGCTTATGAATGGACAAATACCCATCAAAGCAGTATTGTTTTTAAGTAAGCAAGAACTGGCATTTAGAGGACATGGCGAGCGAGAAAATTCTTTAAACATGGGAAATTTTAAAGGGCTCTTAAAATTATTGATATCTGAATTGAAACAACGCCTTTTTATGAGGACATCACTGACCGATTCGCAAGTTTAAAAGAAAGGAGGATTGATTTGACTTATAAAAAATAAGTACGTTTTCTTTTTTTTTTTTTCTTTTCTTCTCAAGTTATCGTTACAAAAGAAAATTCTAAGGAAACTTCGAATCAGACACGGATTAATGCAATTTTGAGGATAAGAGCGACTGGTTGAAATTTATGTCCATTTTATGAAAAAGTAAAATAGGATCTCTTACATTTTTTATGTAATTTCTTTTTTTTTTTTTCCTCGGTGAGGGCTTAATCCGCCAGCTTTCGAATTCAATAACAAAGATTTTCCATTCCTGTCCGGAGGAGGGGGGGGGGAGGCTCATATGCTTCTGGCTGCACTAACAGTTTTGACCACGGGCGGCCACTGCATTTTATCGCTCATCTTTCGCGTATTTCGCCTGGTAACCCACCCTATGTTGAAATTTTTATGAGTGTAACCTATTTATAGAAAAATACATGTGGTGCATATTCTACAGCTTACGAAAGATTGTAACAATAGATTAAAGCTGTTGTGAACTAATAATATTTGAATATATGTAAAAAATACATGTAGAGCATATTCTACAGCTTACGAAATAGTGTAACAATATCGAGACTAAAGATTGCTTTAATCTCGATATTAAAGCTGTTGTGAACTAATAGTATTTAAATACATGTAAAATTATGTCGCATTTTTGGGACACATTTTTCAATAAGGGTATTGAGAGATAAAATGACATAGACATTAAAAAATGTGTTCGTTTGTGTGTTTAGATGTTTTTGACTGAATCACACACAAATTGCTGAACGGATTTGGAAAAATTCGTAATGAAGATAGCTTATGCCCTGGAGTAGCATACAGGCAACCTTTCAAGCATATAGCATAAATAATTCTTTTACAAAAACATTCAAAATAATTCTAATGTATTCCGCTCTATGGAAATTTTATAGCTACTAAACCGATTCTAAAACTTAGTTACACTATTCCTGAGTATTATTGTTTGTTTGTTTGTGGATTAAGACCAATTGACTGCACTAGGGTCCTAGGCCTGTATGGGTTATTCCTCTGTGGGGAACTTTCTAAGGGATCCTAGCCCGTATTTACGCGAGGTTTTGGAGAAAACCGCGAAAAACTGCGAGCGGCTAGGTCGACAGGCTCGACCAGGGTTGAACCTGGCACTTCCAGCCTTCCAGTTTTGAGAGTAGAACTTCTTAGACACTGGTGGGACCCTGAGTGCTATAGGCTACCTTTTATGCATATATCACAAATAGTTCTTTTACAGGGATACTCATAAGAATTACATTACACTCTATGTGTATCTCTGTAAGTACTGAACCGATTCCAAAACTTTTTTCACTGTTAGTAAGCTACACTATTCTTGAGTATTATAGGCTAAAATTCATACATGTAGAGCAAATAGTTCCTTTACAGGAACACTCAAAATAATTCTAATAAATTACGCTCTCTGGGTATCTCTGTAACTATAGAACCGATTCTAAAACTTTTTTGCTAAGAAAAATCTGCACTATTCCTGATTAACGTAAGCTAAAATTCATGCTATAGCATAAATATTTTTTTCACAAGAACAACAAAAACAGTTAGCAAGTACTGTCGTAAATGTATTCGCCAAATGCCTGAAAAAAATCTAAATTTAGTAACTCTGCTTACTCTCTTATTTTAAATGGAGTATACTACCACGCATTATACTTCATATAAAATAAGTAAAAAGCAAATAATATTTAAATGCAGTTTCTTTTGTCGCAAACATATGTGTTATTCACACATGCTTCATTTCTTTTGGGACCTAACTCCAAAGCCGACGCGGACGAAGTCGCGGGTAGCAGCTAGTAAGCTATATAAAATAGTATTGTTTACTACGGTTACGTCTTATTTGCGACCGGGGTGGAAAACGTCGCACTTCCGACCACTTTAATTTGAGTGTAGCACTTGCGACCGCTTTTGATCAAATGTGAAGGGGGGGGGGGTTAGTACAATTAAAGAAAGTGTTGTACACAGTACATGAGCATATTTAAAAACTAATCTTAAAAATAATGAACCAAAAATATATGTACGTATGAAAAGCTTAGACCATCTGCAATTAAGAAACATGACCAACAAAAATGGTTTTTTTCAAAAATGTTTCACTGACATGAATCG